>SJYA01002722.1:0-118312 GCA_006410615.1 Neotragus moschatus | reverse complement strand
GATGCTTCTGAACCGTGGTGTTGGAGAAGATTCTTCAGAGTCCCTTGGACTGAAAGGAGATCCAACCACTCAAATACTAAAGGAAATCAGTCCTAAATATTAATTGGAAGGACTGATGATGAAGCTGAAACTCCAATACTTTGGCCACCTGATGTGAAGAACTGACTCATTGGAAAAGATTCTGATGCTGGCAAAGATTGAAGGTGGGAGGAGAAGGGGATGACAGAGGATAAGATAGTTGAATGGCATCACCGACTCGATGGATGTGAGGTTGAGCAAGCTCCGGGAGTTGGTGATGGACAGGGAAGCCTGGTGTGCTGCAGTCCATGGGTTGCAAATAGTCAAACATGACTGAGCAACTGAACTGAAAACTTGCAACTCTGATTCCTCTGCCCTTCCCAGTCTCTGATTATGATGGCTGCATCAACTTACATTCTAAAACCATCAATCCTTGGGGCTCCTTTCAAAGTTCAAAAGCCTCTGAGGCTCCCAGTGGCTACTACAGGGGGCATTTCCAAATTTCCTAGCATGACCTATAAAATGATCATCTACCCAACTTAGCACAGAGTTATTAAAGTCCTTGTCTGGCTAGTGCTCCCAACACCTGCCCCAACTGACCAGCGATACAGCTCTCATTTTGCAGCCCCATCTCAAAACAGACACCAGAAAACAGAAGTAATCATGACTTCAACAATAACTCACCAGTAAATAAAGAACAGACTGAACACATACAGATAGAAGTACAACCTCAAACCTCTAATACCAAGAAACACATAAAACAGTTAGGCTCAATTATCAACTGTTTCAGTAATCCACCCACCCCGCCCCCGCCAGCTCTTGGTCTTTATAATGCAAAGAATGCAGGATCTCTGTGACCAGGAGGACCCTTAGTAGGAGATGTCAATTTCACTCAAACAGATATTTACTACCAGTGAATTCAGTTCCTAGTCCAATGACAAGATTTAACTATATCACTATTTCACAACGATTTTTGACCATCACAACCACTTCTGCCACCAAAACAAAACCAGAAACCTTCACTGGCTCCCTCATTTCTTTCATGCAAAATGAGATTTCCTGTAGTTTTTTTAGCTCCATAAAAATAGCCTGACAGACGAGTGAATGACTCAATGAAAAGATTCACGCTTACCTACAGACGGACAGAGCTCCTCCAAAGTCATGAGGGCTAACCCCCTAAAAGGTGATATAAGCAGTTTCATTTTCAAGCACAACTGTTAGGAATAGCAAATAGACCTTCTAGAAGTAAGGTCACAGTCCTTCCTAAGTTGGCATGCCACAGTGATAAGAGAAAACCCATGTTGTGAGCACAGCGGATGTGAAGTAAAAGTTTACCATTTACACTTCATGTGATGTGTGTGAAGCAGAAGAGGGAAGATGACAATTTTACTCCAAATGGGAAACCACAGAAAAGTTTTGAGCAAAGAAGTAACAGAATTTGATTTATATTTTTAAAAGCTCACACAGGTTGCTGGGTTGAGATTAAAACAGGAGACTGGGAGTGGAGGGGATGGGTGCGGAGGAGATAAAGGAAGGTGTGACAACTGCCCACAGGAAGTGAGGACCAAGGAGGCAGCAGGCGGCAGTGAGGAATAAACCAACTGAGAGCTGACATACAACATGTGAGAAACCAGGAACAAACAAAAGGTGAACCCCCAAGTTTTCATCTCAGGACATTTCCTTTCCTTTCTGGAGGAAAAAAGGGGGAACTTCTGAAAACAGTGTTTTGGAGCAGAAAGTAGGGAGGAAGGAACCAAGAGCTTCATTCTTACACTCAGCCGGAGTTGTCCACACAGACCCTGGGCGAGAGGTCAAAGTTCAGGCTGCGTGTCAAAGCTAGAGATCTGAATACAGCTCGTAGTTAAACATCAAACCTAGACTCCAGTCTTATCAAAAGGGCAGAAAAACACAGTTCACCTCTTGATTGAAAGTAAGGGGTGAAGTCAGGTAAAGGCTGCCTGACCTGGACAAGTCATTTTACATCCAAAAGGGTTTTCAGAGACTTAGGAAAAATGATGCTTCCAAATAAACAGTGAATGAAGGCAGAGGACTGACATTGGAAGGAAGAAAAGGAATGTCTGACATACTCCTGAGGCTTTCTAGAAACATCTGCATTGGATGATACCCTGTTTTAACTTCAATAATCTGGCAGAGGAGACCTCAGAAACCCACTGCTCAGCATGGGCCATACCGCAGGCCCAGAGCTGCTGCTGGTGAGAAAGTTCTATGTAGCCACATGAAGTCGTAACTCACTCAAACACACGTGCAGACGCCCCTTCTTATATTTAGCTTCACATGCAAATGAGGAAAAGACAACACCCAGCCCCAAGCTGCAGCAGGCCTGAGGCCCGCTCTCCCAGGTGTCAAGTGGTGACGAGTCAGAGGCTTGCACATGGGTGAGCTCTCAGGTGAAATCACGGAAGGATCCAGAGAAGCTTCTTTGAGATGCCCCGAAGACTGGGAGGAAGAATACAGAAAATAATTCCCTCTATGTGGTCAACTCTATTTCCTATCAGACCCACCACCTGTGAGGCACAGCCCACTGCCAGACCTACGCTGTGCTTTTCCTCTTCGAATTCCTAGTTTCTCTCCTGAAAAGCACTCTAAACAGGGGTTCTTGGAAACCTATATTTCCATCCTCCTAACCAGCCCTCCACCTCTACTGGTGGTGGACTGCTGTTCCAGCTCTGGGCAGCACAGGAGCTTAGCCATCCTGGAAATCCCTGGGAAGCTTTATCGAGGCGAGACCTCGGCACCAAGCTCTGAGTCAATGCCAGGGTAGGGCTGGGGCCCAGATATTTTGGTAAGCTCCGTGTGGGCACCACCCATCCATCGACACTCCCATTTTTGATGGACTTGGTCTCACTGTATTAAAATCACCCATCTCCTAACAACTTCCTAACAGCAAGTCTGGCACATTAGGAGCTTACTAAGCAACTGTTGAGGAAATGAAGCTTAAAAAAAGGAAGAAACCATGTAACTAAGGAAACCAGGTTAACTATTTAAACAGAACACACAGCATGTTTGAATACACTTATTTTCTTGACATTAATCCTCTAAAATTGAGGATTCGGTATTCTCTAAAATGGAGAAAAAGTTTTAGCTGATACTAAAGCATTCCTTTCTCGTAAACACAAACCAAACCCATACTACCTTCAAGGAACTGAATCACTGAATAAACCACGCAAAGCTTCCCTGCCTCCAACTGAAGACAAAAACCAACCCTGCACATCTATGAGTCAGAGCCAAGTTCTGATCTGCCAATAAAACACTCAAAATGTTATCTCAATAAAAGTATTGGGAAACTAGGTTATGGCTGCTCACTGATTTAATCACATCGGGAGGGAGAGTCTGGAGAAGCAGATCATCTTTAAAACCCCATCACTGGGAGGATGTATGTGTCCAGCTCTTTGCGACACCATGGACTATACAGTCCATGGTATTCTCCAGGTCAGAATACTGGAGTGGGTACCTATTCGCTTCTCCAGGGGATCTTCCCACAACAAGGATCAAACCCAGGTTCTCCTGTATTGCAGGTAGATTCTTTACCAGCTGAGCTGCCAGAGAGGCCTAAAAACTAAATTAAGAAGGGAAAAGCCTTTGTATGTTCAATTTCTCCTTAACCCCAAACTCAAATCGCTGTAGAATAATTCCAGCCCCTAAATCACCTGTAGGAAACAAAGCTTTTATTCTTCTCCTTGTGCGATCAGAACAAGGCCTGTCAGGCTCTACTGTGTCAGATCTCCTGTCCATGTTAATACATAATTCAATTTCTCCTTCCAGGTAAGAGGTCTCTAGAAGGTCTGCTGCCTTCTTGCTCCTAACATTCTCCATTATGCAGTAGTTCAGAAAGATCTGTCCATCCCACACCTTCCAACATGATAGCAAGGGACTGCTTTTAGCCTGAGAGTTGATGATGAAACACTTAAAAGGAAAAGCACAAGACAAGAAAAAAGAAGGAGTGGGGGAGGAGACGTTATCCTCTACAAAACAATTCTCCTTTTTTAGGGCCAGCTAGGGTTTGACAAACTTTTCAGACCATTTTACAAAAGCCCTGACCTCACAGAAAACACTTTCCAATTTTAACATACATACCCACACAAAGAAACACAGCAGGCACTCCCCATGGGCCAAAATAAAGTGCTCTCTAGTAATTACCATAAATAGAGAAAGAGATGGGCTTCCTGAGTCAGAGTACAGAGGACGAGAAAAACCACCAGCAACAAAAACATCATAAACAAAATTACACAGTCAACAATACACTGGAAGGAAAGTGGAATTGCTTCTCAATGAGATGCAAAGAAACACATCTGTGAGATGCTCAAATAAGGGGAGGGAACACACTGGTTAGCCAGCTGAGGCAAAGAG
The DNA here is from genome assembly GCA_006410615.1 of Neotragus moschatus. Lineage (NCBI taxonomy): Eukaryota > Metazoa > Chordata > Mammalia > Artiodactyla > Bovidae > Neotragus > Neotragus moschatus. Next base: position 113,926 of record SJYA01002722.1, on the reverse strand, counting down.
GGTGTAGCCCTTAAATACAAAGAGAGCCTGGTGACAATTCATTTTCTGTAGAACAAACTGAAGTTTCTGGAAAATCCCACAAAATATTAGTAACGAAAATACTTGAGAATGGATTTATTCCTCATCACTCTCACTTATTCTTTCCCATACATTTGGCATAAAATTTCCCCATCAACTCCAAGGTTTTACACGATTTTAAAAATCACTAAATAAAGTTGCTTTGAGAGATTCTCCCTTAAATACAGCCTGAGAGGACTTCCCCGATGGTCTAGTAGTTGAGAGTCCACCTGGCAATGCAGGGATTCGATCACTGGTCTGGGAAGATCTCACATGTTACGGGACAGCTGAGGCCATGCTCCGCAACACGAGAAGCCCCCACTGGAAGGGGAGCCCACGTGCCACAACTAAAGAGCAGCCCTCGGCGCAGCGACTCGAGAAAGCCCAGGAGCAGCAACTAAGACCCAGCGCAGCCCAAGGGGAAAAAGAAAAGGCCCGAGAGCCTCTCAAACAAACTAGAAGGCATTTGTCCACCAGTCTGACCGCAGCTCCCACTGTGATAAGATGTGATCAGTCTGCAGTGATAATTTGAATTCACTGTTTAAATCATATCCACAGTGATAGGCAGCACAAAAAACACTAATAATGAAGGAAGAGGGTAAAAATAGGCCCATGCACCTGCCTCGTAACCCTCTCCAGTCTGTGAACTGTACGAGTCTAATCTGAAATGTTCTGCTAGGAAAAACGGTACCTTCATTACTGCAAAATCACAAGCTAACTGCTTGGGAGAGGGAATGGCAACCCACCCCAGTATTCTTGCCTGGAAAATCCCATGGACACAGGAGACTGGCAGGCTACAGCCCCCAGGGTAGCGAAGAGTTGGACAGGATTCAGTGACCAAAGAGCAACCCAAGTGATCTCTTTGGGTCGCACTCTTTGAGCTTGACCATATTCTAGGCAACCTTCACCTTCTAGGTGAGATAACGGACTGATGCGGAAGCAGGCAACTTGCCTCACAGGGACAGCAAGAGGGCGGGCCTGTCAGTGGCTCCAGCAACACTGTCTCAGGACACCAAGCAGTCAGCAGTCTGCAGCCTCCCCTCTCATCTTCACCTGTTCAAAGAAAGCTCTAAATCTCTGGAACCATCATTTTAAAAAAATTTAAATGATGAGATTTGTAATATGTGAATTTCACTGCAACAACCAAAACTGGTAATATTAAGTTTGCTAATCTCAAAACAAATTCTACTTAAAATTTAAGTAATTTTTAAAGTGTTTTCTTTGAGGTCAAGGCTTTCATAAAATGGTCTGAAAAGTCTGTCAAATCCTAACTGGCCCTAAAAAAGGAGAGTTGTTTTATAGACGATAACCTCTCCTCCCCAACTCCTTCCTTCTTTCTGTCTTCTGCTTTTAAGTGTTTCATCATCAACTCAGTCCCTTGCTATCATGCTGGAAAGTGTGGGATGGACAGATCTTTCTGAACTGCTGCATAATGGAGGTTAGGAGCAAAGATGCTTAAACTATCTCCACTTTACTGAGATATGGAGAACAATGACATTATTAAATATTGCATTCCTATGTCCAAGTTCTAGAAATACTTTTACTGACAAACTGGGTCGCAAGGCTTGTAAAAACCATCCATTGGTTCGTGAAACTACTCCATAACCACTTTTTACCAAGTAAAAAGTTCAACAATTCCCAAATACAAAATATATCATTATATTGCAGCCTAAGCAAAGCACAATATCAGCTTGCCCATTTTGATGCTATTATGTTCATTAGCAACTGCTCATCATGCATCACTGAAACTGAAAATCAGTACAACGTGCAGGGAGACAATCCCTTTACAATTACATTACCTTCTGAGACCCATAAATCTCTTAATCGTAAGGGCAGGATGTGTGTGCGTGGGGTTTGCTCCCTCTATCCTCAGAGCCTTGTCGCGACAAACATTAGAGGCCAAATACACAGAAAGGAACACAGTGAATTGCTGACACCATAATCTCAACATTCGTCCTGGTTTCCAGGATGTTTCCCCTTTGCACTCTTGCTGTGGTCTGCAGTGGTTTGAAGCCATATTCCAAATAACTCTACCAAGCTCACTCGCCCCTGCCATTCTCGCTCTCTGGCTCTTCCCTTATTGCAAAACTCATGTCTCAGTCGAATGCCACCTTCTCCAAGAAGCTTTCTCGGACCACCCTACCACACAATCTGCTTTAACTTTCTCCAGAGAATTTATCACCCGTAAAATTCGTATTTGATAGGAACACATATTATATGGTTTCCTAACTAAATTACTGGCTGAATTCCACCAGTAATGGGGCAAAAAATCAATGATGATATATGAGGCATTCCATATATTCAACATTTTGATTTTTGACAGTGATACACTTAATAATTTTTATCATAAAAAAAAACAATAAATAAAGAGGAGGAGAGGGGTAATTTAACTCATATAAGCTAACAAATTCAAGTCCACCCCTCTGTTAATGAGGACAAGAAAACAAAGTTAACACAGCCTCATTCCTTATGGCCAATGCTAACAATTATCAAAAACCAATGTCTTAAGACACAAATTTAGGTCTCTTACCAGTTTGAGCAACCTCCAGGAGATAGTGAAGGACAAAGGAGCCTGGCATGCTGCAGTCCACGGGTTCACAAAGAGTGGGAGAGGACTTAGCACCTGAGCAACAAAAGCAGATTCTGAAGGCCAGAAGGTCAAGATCAGCTTCACTGGGTTAAAGCAGAGGTGTTTGGTAAGGCTGTTTTCTACTCAAAGCTCTGAAGGGAAAATCCAATGCCTTGCCTTTTCGGCTTCTCTGGCTTGTGGCCCCTTCATTCGTCTTCAAAGACCATCACTCCGACCTCTAAGGCTCTGCTTTCCCCTCTCCTTTTTCTCTCTCTGCCCATGAAGCGCCTACCTCTCTTATGTAAGGAGGCTTGTGATTAAAACCAGGCACACCTGGACCAGCCCAGCCCATCTCCCTGCTGAAGACCCTTCACTTAAGCACGCCCCCGTTTACCACTTAAAGTAACAGGCTGGGGGACCTGAACATATTCAGGCGCCATGGCGCAGTCTCCATTATCTTACGCTGGAGGTGAGAAGGCTGAAAGTGGTCTCGGAAATTTTTTTTTCCATTTGCTTTTTCTTTTTTAAGTGTAAAGAAAGACTCAACTAGGTCCTCAGATTTTGTGCTAGTGAAAGAAGAAAACTTCAGTGGATCAAGAACAGTGGGTGGAACTACCATCTCAAAGTTTCCAAGAAACAGCAAAGTGACTGAATCCTTTGGTTAAAAACTTTTTTCTGTACTAAAACCACAGGTGGTAAGCAAGTGGCAAACTGGTCTAAGGGCTTCCTGATTTCTCAACAAAGAGAAGTGTTGGATGCACACTAGGAAGCGGATCATTTCAGGTGACAGGAGCTCCCCTCTCTGCCAGGATTTCAACTGTTAATTCACCTTATCAAATGGCACTAGATCTGGGACTAAAATTTTACATTTTAAAAATAATTTTATTACTCAAAAAGAGCCCTTCTTAGATAGTATTGTTTCTGAAAGAGATGGGTGTCTTGTTTTGTTTTTGAAATCTCCAGACTAGAAATTTAAGTAAGTTAACATATGAATCTGTTGAAACTTTCTCAGAAGAAAATGATGTGCATTAACCTCAAGATCTCTACTCAAGATACACAAACGGATAGATAATAAACACATGAAAATATGCCTGACAGCATCATTCATGAGGGAATTGCAGATCAAAACCACAATGAGACACCACTTCACACCCACTAGGATGGCTATAACCAAAAAAGACAAGAGTTTAAGTGCTGACAGCAGTGAGTGTTGGAGAAATTGGATCTATCACACATTGTGGTGGGAATGAAAAATGGGGCAATGGTTTTGAAAACCAGTCTGGCTGTTCCTGAAAAGGTTTAACGGAGTTATCACAGGACCCAGCAATTTCACTCCGAGGTATACATACCCAACACAAGTGAAACCACACATCCACACAAAAACTCACACATACATGTTCCCAGCAGCATCGTGTAAAATGGCTAAATGTGCAAACAATTCAACTGTCCAACAAATCATGAGTGGATAAAAGTGTGTTATATCCACAAATGGAACTGCTCAGCAATGAAAACAAAGTACTCCTTTCTCTCAATAAAGGTGCCCTGTGCCGATTAATAACCTCTACAGTGCTACACTGCATTTGCTTGCACAACTGCCCTACTTTGCACATTTCACGGGTTGTTGTTTAGTCCAAGTCTTTGCAACCCCATGGACTGTAGCCCGCCAGGCTTCTCTGTCCATGGAATTTTCCAGGCATGAATATTGGAGTGGGTTGCCATTCCTTCTCCAGGGGATCTTCCCAACCCAGGTATCGAACCCGACTCTCCTGCACTGGCAGGTGGATTCTTTACCACTGAGCCACCTGGGAAGTGCTCCATTTGATGGAAAATTCAGACCTTGCAATGGAAACGATGGAAAAACCTTTCTACTGCTCCATCAGCTGGAAGCACTCTATCCAATGTCTGTTCTCTATGTGACAGGGCCCCTGTCCCACTCGACAGACTTTTCAGACATCAGGCATACGGCAGGTCAGAGGAGGCGAGCGAGAGCACACACCAGGGGAAGGAAGAAAATCCCAAGACGCAGCAGCATGCTGTTCCAGACACTGGCCTCCCATTCGGCGTGGTGAGCCATGACCCTGTAGAGTCAAGTGGATCCCTCCTCGAGGCCGCTGCTTCCAGAGTCCAAGCCGAGACAGTGGTAGGGCATGTGTTCCTAGGAGACAACTCGAAGACAGAGGACAATGCGACCAGAAGGCGGGGGGAGGGGAATCAGAGCTGCAGTGGTTCAGACCTGGAGCCTCACGGGGTCTCAGCTAAGTACGATCGCACAGATTTACAGCGGTCTTCAATGCGTTCTGTTACAAAGAACTACATGTCAATAAATTAATTTGAGTGTAAGAAAACAAATAGCGTTTCAGGGAGGAGGGGAGCTGGTAAAGATAAGGGGGTGGTAAAGACTGGGTTTATGGGACTTCTGCCTGTCTGTCCAGCGAAAGGCTGGCAGGCAGACTGAGCTCCACTGCCCCCTGTGACAGCATGGAGGGAGACCATTCATGGGGGCGGAGGGGGGGTGGGGCGGAGAAGCTAAACGAAAAATCAACACGGACTTGAAATACCCTCTGGCTTCAAGATTCAGCACAGTGACTCTCCTTTTAAAAAAGCTTATCTACAGGAGTATCTGCTTTTTAAAAAAAAAAAAAAAAAAAACAACTCTCCAGCCAAGGCCAGATGAGTCTGCAGAATCTCCTGGGAGGAGATGGGCAGAGCAAAGTGAGGAGCCCAGGGAGTCTGGAAGCCGCGGCAGGAGCATGATTCAGGCTGTCTCTCTCCCTGCCAAATGAAGAGGCCGCTGATGCCAAAACATCCCATTTATAACGCCGCACAAAAGCGTGTGCACAGAGGGACCACACAGCAACTTTTCAGGAGGCTAGAATAACTTCCAAGTTTAACCCATTAAATGGTCACTCCTTAAAAAAAAAAATCAGCAAATATGAAACTGGTGGTCAACAGCATGTCCCCAGCAATAGCAGCTTCTCAGAGGTCACAGTTAAAAGCAGGCTTCAGTGATACCAACGTACCTCCTTCCTACTGACAGAACATGACACACCTGCACAAAACGTACATATGAGGCCAGCAGAGAAAACTAGAAACAGTCTTACATATATACATAACCCTACATAACGGTCAGAAAGGGCTGTCTGGAATCCATGGAGAAAGGCAGGATGAGAACCCAAACCACCGGCTTTCATGAGGCCAATGTCTTCCCAGGCCCCCAGGCCGCCCTGCGCTGGGAGAAGGACTGCCTGGTCTGTGTGACCATCCGCTGTCTGTGCGACAGCTCCACCCGCATTCCCCCTAATCCCCACAGTCACCTTTCCCCTATGGGCTGAAGATGTCTTTCCTCACCCAAGAAGGAAAAGTCTTCCAACTCAGTATCAGCACGTGGTTCCCCTATCAGAACCAAACGCCCACTCAGAGATTCTAACCAATGCTCGGCTCCCCGACCACACAAGGTAAGCTCACGTCTCCTCATCATCCGTATTTAGCAGCATCCTCTTCCGTCACCAGAAAGTAAAGAATTCCCATTACGTTCTACATCACTAGAATGGAACACAGCACTCTCAATTCATAATCCCCTAATCAGGCCTCAAGATACCAGACTGTTTTGCCCTGAATGTTAAGTTCAGTTGTTCACCCCATCTCTGGATGCCCTGGAACAGGCAATCCTTTTGGACTTAACAGAACTTCATCCACTGGGGGGCCCCCTTTCTTTTTTTTTTTAGGTGCCACAGGTTTTGGCCACAACTATTTCTTTCACTAATATCAGATTTACAGCCTGCTGCTTCATTTCTGTGCCTTGTTTATTCAAAGTAACTTAATGATGTGATCCAGCACCGAAATGAAGTCGTTCTGAATCCTGTTTCAATAGGAATTAATTCCAACACCCAACAGAGCGTAGAAACAGATTAAAGGTACGGTTGTAAGATAAAGCACCAGGCCCAAATCCGCTCCTGCTCGGGCTCCAGGACACCATGTCACAGATGCCACCTGGGTATTTCTTGTTCTAAACACGAAAACCAAATACATCTTAGGATCAAAGAAAAACGGTAATTACAAAAATCAGCAAAAATCACCCTAACAGCTGCATGGTCTCCGTGTTTACAGTGAAGGAATATCTGATGGGCAGACAGTAACTCTGATATTTTTATGAAAGCCTCCAGAGAGAGAGAAACCAGGTGAGCGAGAGCACAAACAGCTTTGTCTTCTCCGTGGAAGGCGGTCAGCTCAGGGGCCTGGTCACTGGGAAGCACGAACGCACAGGAAAGCGACCCTGCCGCTGGCGGCGATTCTAACTCTGTGCCCAGAGGTGATCCATCTCCAATTCTCCCCAGTTCTGAGTTATCAGAACAGAAGCTGTCCGCCACAGAACTGAATACAATCCAGAAGACTGAAAGCAGCAGTTAGTTCTCAGACTCAGTGGCCCGGCACCACCTCTGAACCCACAGCTACAACCTGCACCATCCAAAGGCCGGTAAATCTATGAATGGCCGAGCGTGACAACTGGCCGCCTCACATGGTGTGTGTCTCGTCTCCAAAAGCACAGCCGTCCAGGATTTGAGAGAGAAAAGCTGAAGGCCAGAAGACGATGGCTGCTGTGTCTGAGCCACCGGATCTTCATCTTTCCCTCAGTCTCACTGATAACAAACCAAACTGCAGCCTGAGGCGGCAGTGGGGTCTTGATGACATCCCTTCCTGTTTCTCTTCAGCGTTTCCTCAGGAGCTGGGCCAAACCCATCAACGATCCTTTGCCAAAACTGCAGCTACCAAGCTGCCGGTGCCAAAACCCAACCCCACTTCTAAAACTGTGCCCTTTAATTTGCCCTCTCCTTCCAGAATGAACCACTCTGGAAATAGAAACGGGAACTTTCCAAGCTGGAAATAGTTCTGACTGAAAACTCTCTAGTCACTCTCTCTGGATAACCCAGGCAGACCCACTTCACTCGCACACACGTAATTAGGGCGCATGATGTGGCTGTAGCTGTGGATGGAGACACTAAAATTTTACCCGCCCACAAAATTCCATTCCTCAGACGGAACATTTTCACATTTTTTTTTTTGGTTCAGTATCTTCTCTCACCCAAAGGAAGTCGTCGTATCTTGGATTAGAGAATAAAAACTAAAATAACAACTAGGTCCTTCAGAAAGAACTGGTACTAATCTATCACATCACTCATGGGTGGCCTCCTGGATGGATTATTTAAAAAAAAAAAAAAAAAAAAACTGACAAGCAGAGCAACCTCAACTGCAAGGTCAAAGGAGAAGTTCATGTTACAAGATGGTCTAAGCGATCTCACTGAAAATGCTTTTCATTCCTAATACACGACTATCACCATGAAAAAACCTTCTCGACTGTGGCCCTTAAATCTTCAATTTTCACCTCATGTGCTTCACATGGTATACTATGACCTGCTCTTTTGCTGAAATAAGCAGTGTTTTGTTTCATTAATTGGCTTAACTCCCCTCAACCACCCACCCACCCAAAGAGGTGGGCCAGAGTAAGCACCAAGCACCAGCAGCTCCGGGTGTCCTGGTGGCGCTCCAGCCCGCTCCTCCTGCTGCAGCCGCTTCTCATCGAGGTGGACGATGTTCCTGTCTGCAGAGGCCTGGCTGGAGGCTTCTTTACCCTCTAATGGTTTCAATGAAGAATGAAGGATGACGCAAAGTTTGACATTTTTATACGTGAGAAGAAAGCAACAGCAAATCTCTCTGCCCTTTCAACTCTAACTCAAAAGGAAAAGAAAATCTGCTAGTTAACATCTGGAACAAAATATTAAATCAGAACTTTAAACCAGTTCTGTGAGCTTATGGAAAGTTTGAACTAGGCAATGGAAGTTTCCAAAATATATTTTAGAAAAAGCACAGACCTAGCCCCCCAGCGCACGCGCGCACACACACACACACACNAGTTACAAGGGAGAGTAAGCTTACCAAAGCTATAAAATGCAAACAATGCACAGATGGTCTTACGCCATTCCCAACACGATGTGAATAAAACACCAGCTACATTATAAACTGAATTTCAGTTGAATCCTATCCCTCACCCAGACACGAACTACTTTTCCAAATACTTGTCTAATTTCCATCGAAAGCTCTTTCTCAATTGCACAGGCAAAAAAAAACAGGACTACAATGACCAGACCAACATAAATTAGTAAGCTCGACCTTGAGACTTTTGGTCCAGAGACAAACCAATCTCAAATTAGGATGTGGTTCCAATCATGATAGCGGGGCTCCACTCTGGTTATTCCAAACCAGAGTGCCGCGTAGAGCTCACAGCGCTGAACTTCTGTAGTTCCCCAAAGGGTTTAGATGCACGGCCACGGCTAACATTGTATCATACTGCATTTCTCAATCTATTCTAGGTCTTCTCGAAAAGACCTTGAAAGAAACATGTCTACACAGATAAGCACTGTGTAAGTCTCTACTCCAAAGCACAAAAATACAAGAACACACACTAGAAACTTCTGACAAGCATAGCAAGAAAGTAGTAGGAACACACATCAACTAGCATCCCTGAGCCTGGAAGACAAGTGAAGCTTAAAAAAAAAAAAAAAAATTAAAACTCCAAATTACCAACAGTGTCACACAGAGAAATCACATTTGACATGCATTTTATGATTTCTGCCATAACAGCAAACTCACCTTTCTATCACAAATTAAGTTAGGCTTTCCGTCTCCCACCGAAAATTAATAGATCCTCAACCAACACTGAGGATGGAAGATAATAATCCAAAATAGCACATAATCCAAGCCTTCAAAACTCTACTGTGATATAAGTAGCAGCTTACAAATTATATTATTAATGAAAATAAAGAGCGATGTCCAAAGCAGTAAGCAGGGTGTTACAACGTTTACAGCTAATTAACAGTTGAGTGTCACAGAAAACTTCAGACCACGAAGAGACAGACAATCTGAGATTTAAAATTTTCAGCTGAGAACATATAGATACATAGTAATACCAGTCAACGCTGAATAATCTATCTTCATGGAAGGTTTTCTTCTAAAATCAGATCTTCTGAGGTCTAGGAATGTTCTGGATTTATAGTGATGAATGTAGAGCCTTCAGAACTTATAAAAACCACTGAAATGCACACTAAATGGGTGGACTGTATGGTATGTAACCTATTCAACAGAGCTGTTTAAGAAAACACCAGTTCATCAGACTGTCACATAAACTTTATTCAAAAAAACTCTTTCCAAAAAATTCTATTTTTCAATTACAACTGCTGAGTCAGCCAGAGCTACACATACTCCAGGCTGACTACTAACCTCCAAAGTAACCAGGGAAATCTCTGTATGTCAAAGAGCATTTTATCTTTGTTACACGGACCATGTGACAGAATGGAAGAGAGGAAACTAACCAAGCACCACCCACTAAATTTAAGAAAAACAAACAAACCCACACAGAAGTAGTGAGTGCCACCTCTTTCTTCTACTTTCCAAAAGTGCTTTAGGTTTGACTACTACTTTCTACAGTCAAAGCAAGTTTCACAGCTACCAATGCAAACTATAAAATCACCACTTACTCCCCAAGTGTGATAGAATTTCACTTACTTCCCCTAAAACTTAAACTTTCAATTCAATTCTGTATACCTATGTATTAAGTTAATATTAGGTAAACCGAGTGGTGGGGCTTTCCAGGGGCCTGCCAATGCAGGAGACATGGGGTCAAATCCCTGGGTCAGGAAGATGCCCTGGAGGAGGAAATGGCAACCAGCTCCAGTACTCTTGCCTGGAGAATCCCAAGGACAGAGGAACCTGGTGGGCGACAGTCCACGGGCTTGCAAAGAGTTGGACACAACTGAGCACACAGGCATGCAGACAGTATGTTAAACTGGAGCTCCAGGACAAATGCCAAGGAGTGAGATGCTGCGTAGCTACAAAACCCAATAGACAACCCCCTGGCTAGTTGTCTCTGGGATCTCCCTGGAGAGCTGAAAGGAGGGCTGGCGGGAACTTTGATGCCCAGTTCAGCAAGGTCAGCACCATGGGGCTTAATACTCTGAAGCTGTTTAAAAGGTCCTCCCAGGTAAATCTAAAAGCGGGATACATCAGGACGAATGATTAAAAAATGAGTCAAAGACATCAAAGCCATTCCCCAATTATTAACTGCTTTGCCTTTTTTCTTTCCTTTTCAAAATTACAAAATCCATTATTCAACTGAAAAGATGTGATTCCTAAAAAATGGTTAAACAACAACACTACTGGGGCAAAGTATGAAGGTATGTGATAAAAGATAGTGAGCAGTAATTTTCTTCTGCTATGCTCCAAACTGCATTTCAGGAGAACATAAAACTTGAAATCTTGCAAAAACTTACAAAAACTTAAGTCTTACAAATCTTACAAAATCTTATAAAAACTTAAACGTTTAGTTTTTTAAAAAAAAAAAAAAATTGTTGTGGTGGTTGTTTAGTCACTCAGTCGTGTCCAACTCTTTGTGACCCCCATGGACTGTAGCCTGCCAGGCTCCTCTGTCTGTGGGATTTCCCAGGCAAGACTACTGGCGTGAAACTGCTTTGCCCTTTAATCACCACTGGCTTTTCCTGGTCTACCTGGCTCACAGTCTCTCCCGATTACTATGCCAAGATCAACGTGCCTTAGTCTAAACAATCTGATCTTAACCAGACCCTGCTTCAGTCAGAGACAATGGAAGGGCCACAGTAACTCACAGAACATCTGCTAACTGGCGCAGCGCAGTGACAGGACATCACAGCCGCCCGCCCCGCTCGAAGGCACTCATGGAACCTCACGCCACATCTCTTTGGTGCACACTCCCAGTGTCACATGGAGAGATCATTCTCTCCAACACACAGCCAGCTGTTCAATCTAATCTCAACCCAGCGTTGGGAGGGTTTTTTTAAATATAATATTCAACATCTTTGAATCCCACCAGCAGTAAGTATTCCCACCAAAATGGCAGTAAGATTGATCTGGTTGCATACATGGAGAACTTAATGACACCCATCCTTTGAAGCTCAGGGAAATAAACAAAAGATCAGAAAATCAAATTTGAAAAGCATGCACAACCACATTTCTTAAATCCTAACTAGGACTGCATAACTGAAGCAGTTATTCATAAAAAATCTCATGATTTTTCTTGCCCAGCCTTGGTTAACACATCTTAGAATGCAGGCATAAAATACTCTAAAACATACTCTAAAATCAAAGCATATACATAATGACTAATTTAGTACTAAACGCTTAAGTAATGGGCAAATAAGAATATAAATCAAATTTCAGATGGAAAAAGGGCATATTACATAGAAATGTTCACTCAGAAGCATGAGAGTTTACTTGAATGATACTAATACTTTGTCAACAAAACACTTGGGTCAATAAAAACCATCTATAATTTTAACCAACCAGAAAACTTCACAGGGTGTCTCCACGAATAAGAGCTATACGGGGAGACTCATTCGAAGATTTTTTTAAAGGGTTTTTTTTCGACCAAGTAGTTCACTCCTCTTTAACCTGAGGCGATAACTACGAAGATGAACTAAACTCTGAGGAGGGTTTACTACTTTATTCCAAAGCCAGGTGTTAATAAATTCTAACAGACACAGCAGAGTGGCTGAGCTGTGCTAGCTGAAGATCTGTCAGGCCACTCCAAGTGCACATAGCCACACATCCCCAATGGGGCGAGTAGGCAGTGTTAAGGAAAGGAGAAGTGGGGAAGAGCCCACTGCACAAAGCCTGGACGAGGGGAGACTCCATCCCCCGTGCTCTGGAACACTGTGCAGCCGGTTACAGAGAAACATGCAGGAAGTTACGTTAAAACAAGACTTGTATAAATCTTGTGTGCAATATGCTTTGGGGGCTGTTTCTGTTTTATTTCTCCATGTTTCAGCCCACTAACTGAAAAAGAAACAAAAACTGATGAACACAAAATGTTAATAATTATCAGGGTGGTACACATGTTGCTATTTTTTTTTTTTTTTTTTTTTTTTAGTAACCAGAGTTTCTAAATGTTCTAAAATAAAAAATACTGGTGTGATATAAAAAGCTACTTTAAAATAAATCAAACACAAAATAGGATGTCCAACTGTTAGCAAATTACACTCTTCCTCTTTCTGCAATTCCTAACTTTAGACATTCTCCGCACTACACACCCTCCTGATAATATTTAATCACATAACTGTGTTGGTTGAAAACATTTATTGACTATCTATCAGGGAAGGTACTATAAGGAGACTGTGATTCTGCCCAGGCCTGGGCACTGTTCCAAACCCAGCCTTTCAATGTGATTTCTCATCTCTATTTACTAAAGAATAATGACTAATTCAGCAATCTCGTGGCAAAATTAATTGGCACTCCTTCAATAATTCCTAGAATACAGTATTACCCAAAGAAGATACTTTATATGTAAATATAAACTTTTCTAAACACAAAACAGATAGCCCCGTCAATGATGTGTGGTTAAGTCCTGTTTACTGAGCATCTGAAACTCTGAAGGGCCCGGGAAGACCAGTCGTTTCTGGTGAATGCCTATGTGAGGTTTGGGGCTGGGGCTTGCCCCAGACTGTGACCACGTCCCTATCTGGTGTAGAGAAAATAAAAGCCCATCTGCTTAAAGGAAGCCTTTGTTGATTTTATATCCACTGTTTCAAAGAAAATTCATACCTATATTTAAAAGGAGTTAAATTTTCCCACACACAGAATGTGGGTGCGTTGGAAAGAGCACCCGGGAGGGAGAATCCTTCATGTAAAATTAATATGTACATTCAGCAAAAGGCAAAGGGTGAGAGAGGGGGTACTAGTTCTGCTTGAATATTTCACACTTTTCCACTGAATAGGAAACATCTCACAACTACAGAGAAGAAACCATCAAGGACTTTTACATAACAGTGAAAATAACACTTTTGTAACATCACACGGGCAGGAAGAATAGCGTGGGTATAGGAGACTTCCTTTTGCAAACAGCCTCTTTTGTTCCTTTTTTTTTTTTTGAGAGCTATAAAGGTCATGGGGTGTATGTGAAGCACACCAGCACTGGAGCCTGCTCAAGGTGATCTGGACTTTGAGGGTTTCAGTTATCACAGAGAGATGGACATGCTCCAACACATGGCCTGGAAGCAAACTCCAGTTAAGGTCCCACAGGTAACTTCAGGACTAGACAGTCACAAGATCATCTGAGATCTGGGAGTGTTACCTAAAGCTATTCAACATTTACACTCACAGGAAACACATTTCTGACCTGGAAGGAACTAAGAAGGGCTGGAATAAAGGTCGTGGCATCAGCACCATAAATCTACCTTCCCTATCACAGCTGGAATTGCAATAAACATACCAGGACACCACCAAATAGTATGAATGGAAGTCGAGATAAATCAGATGTTTCCTACCTATCAGTCAACCACTCTCCAATACTCACCCAGTAAAATGACCATTCAAAGCAAGATGGGGAGGAAACCTTGCAGCCCAGGGATTGGCACATCCTCCTGCATACTAGGTACATTACACGCCCAACTGACGAAAAGCAAAGAATCAAAAGTTCCATTCGGCTTCCCTGGTGGCTCAGTGGTAAAGAATCCGCCAGCCAATGCAGGAGACGTGAGTTCTATCCCTGGTCCAGGAAGATCCCACATGCCTTGGAGCAACCACGCTGGGGCGCCACAACTATCGGGCCTGGGCGCTGGAGCCGGGGCGCCGCCACGACTGAGCCCAAGAGAGCTGGAGCCTGTGCTCTGCAGCAAGAGAAGCGACTGCGTGAGAAGCCTACCCACTGCAATCAGAGGAAAAGCCTGCACGGCAATGAAGACCCAGTACATCAAGAATGAAGCCCCATTCTCGGCACCTGAGTCACACAGTCAGAAGCAGGCTCAGAAACCAGTCCACGGTTTCTATCTGCTATGATCTCAGTGGTCATCAGCTTCCTTCCTTCCTCTGCGAAGGAAGAGCTACAGAAGACACAGAGGAAACGGCGGGCCAGGCACTCACAGGCATGGGGGATTAGTCAGGCCTGAGTCTAACAACTTCACAGCCACTGCATCAGAACCCAGCATCTGCATTGAGAGAGACAACTCTTATTTGGAATGCACAGAAGAGAAGTGATTAAAAGTAACTAATTTGGTTTTTACATGAATCACAATCAATACAGAAAATCAGTTCACCCTTGCCTGGCAAAAGTCCCCAATCCTGACTGCACATTACAGCCTAGACAGCATAAAAAAGCAGTTNCTCTTATTTGGAATGCACAGAAGAGAAGTGATTAAAAGTAACTAATTTGGTTTTTACATGAATCACAATCAATACAGAAAATCAGTTCACCCTTGCCTGGCAAAAGTCCCCAATCCTGACTGCACATTACAGCCTAGACAGCATAAAAAAGCAGTTGTGTTGAAAATGCAGGAAAAAAACTATTAGTAAACCAATGCTTAAACAGAACACAGAGCGGGGCGGGGAGGAGGGTGTTTTTAATAAGCTCCAGAAAGCAGTTTTCAACATTTGGGAATTAGTACAACATTCTTCCCCCAGGCAAAATGGCTCCCTTACAAAAGCCTTAGCATCTATCATTGTCTACAGGAATCAACAAATGTTGTTTTAAATGTATGCTTAAAAAGTATACACTACAGCTCTAACTAAATGTTAGCAATTATTAAATTTTGAGGCTGCCAGTAATGAATGGTTCACTCCAAAACTGGAAAAGCCAAAGTGTTTAATCCTCAGATTCCTATTTTTAACAACATACTAAAATTGTAGAGACATAGTCATNAATGTATGCTTAAAAAGTATACACTACAGCTCTAACTAAATGTTAGCAATTATTAAATTTTGAGGCTGCCAGTAATGAATGGTTCACTCCAAAACTGGAAAAGCCAAAGTGTTTAATCCTCAGATTCCTATTTTTAACAACATACTAAAATTGTAGAGACATAGTCATAAAATACACAATTCGAGAAGTCAGAGTTGACATATTTCTCCTCATCCCCCTCCAGAGGCAATCTACCACTGCCCCCCGCCAATTATTGTTATCACTATTACAGTTTCAGAGAGAGAAGCCCAGCCACCTTCGTGGTGTCCTCCAGGACAATAGGGGGGCCATGCTTGCGACCAGCACTTCCCCCAAGAGAAGGGGGTGCGGCTCTCACTGCTTTTCAACAGGAACAGAGGGCAGTCGAGGAGGAATGGCTGCGGCCTGGACAACAGACTGTGGATGGAGAGTGGGGGGTGGGGTGGGGGGCACCTTACAAGGACAGGGGACACCATGGGACAAGAGAGGCGCAGGGACCCCTGCACAGCAAGGGGCGAGCAGAGAAAGAGGACCCGCAGCTAGCTAGAGAGCGCTCAGAGACAGGAAGAAGACAAAGGAAAACGGTGCCTAGGCTGCAGAGGAGCGAACAGCAGGAAGAACAGTCAAGCTGCTCCAGTGACTATCCTAAGACATCAGGGTTCAAAGCAGACCTCCGCCCTAGAGCCAGGGGACCCAGATGTCTCTGATGCTGCAGTGCACAATACGAGGGGTGTGGACAGAGCTCTCCCCGGGGCCCCTTCGGGTTGTACAGAGCTAACATGTACTGCCTTTCAATTACCATTTACAAAATCAGGAGAGAAAAAAAGGTTGGTGAGTGCTTAATAGTCTGCATCAAGGAGAAATTAAATATACCCCACCGGTTTAATATAATTAACTTTTGAAAATTACACCAATGAAAATAAATTAATAGCAGCCCTCGTGAGCCTAGGTGGTGTCGTATGCTATCATGGTCTGGGTCTTGAACGGGCAGGAGTCGATTTTTCACTGGAACTAGAATTTTCCCAGTCTTACAATTGCATTTATTTTATCATTACTTCAGAGTTTCAAACAGGTCTTTTGTTTCTACATTCTACACTACCCCAGGTGATTCACTATTAAGAATCTAAGAAAGAGACATACAGAGTACCACATAATGTCTGCCAGATGATCAACTGGTAAAAATAGCCAATACCTGCTTGATCCATCTGGTCGTCAATGGGCTCTCCAAATGCTGGCTGAAGGAGGGAAAAAGAAACTAGCACTTGGTCAAATGAGCCTGTAGAAACCGCTGTGGAAGTTAAGTCAAGCCAAGCCCAGACCAGCTTGAAAATTAAGAGGGGGTCAGAAAATAAATGGCTGTGAAAACAGGGAATGAAAACTCTATTCCTTTCGACAGGAAACAGTCCGTACATTTCAAGTGTGTATCCAATATAAAAAGCGTCGGCATCTGTAGAACAGAATTATCGGGATGCACTCTCTAAGACCTGAGTTACTCCAAAGTAACTCCAGTGGGGCTCACACCCCCTGGGCAACAAGAGTTGCCTCCAAGGAACCCCTGCAACGACAAGGTCAAGTCTTGCTCCATCACGTAGCACACTGACAATGCCTCTTCAGAGGCACAGTCTGTTAATATATGACTTATTGTAATGAAGCAACACAGTTTACTGTCATCAAGAGGCTCTCATTAGACGAGGCTGCCATCTCTTCATGCTGTCAGATCAATTCCTGTTTGCACGTCGTATAGACTTACACACCGTCTGAGAAACACCTCTGCTTGCCTTCCTTTGGGGCTATGGTCTTCCAAGCTGTAAAATGTCATACTTTAAAGGTTTGCCCACTTGGGCTTTGTGTGCCCTTCCATACTGATAAGCACAACAGGAAAGCTCCTCTATTCTCCACAAAGTCCTACAGGGTAACAGATCCCTCTGGTACTTACTTGTTTGATCTCTGCACAACCACCTCAGTGGTTTGCCTCCCTTGGCCCAAGATTCCCTGATCATTTGGTAAGCTATGGCATCAACTCTGAATCTCATTTCTGGTGACACATAACCTTATTTCCTTTCTTTTTCACCTGCACACTCCTGAACAAGTTTGGATGCTAAACTAACTATAATCTTTTCTGCCAATATCACTGCACAGGAAATAGAGAAAATAAGAGATATCCAATAAATTATTGCTAAGTCATTTATATCATATAAGGGACCTGTATCCAAGATACGTAAAGAATTCTTACAACTCAGCAATAAAAACCACCCAATCCAAAAATGGGCAAAGGAACACACATTCCTCCAATAAGGAGGCACAAAAGGCAGGGAGTTACCATATGACCAATCAATTCCACTCCTAACTTAAAAAAAAAAAATAACTGAAAACCTCTGTCCTGACAAAAGCTCAGAGCAGTTACTCCCAAAACAACCAAATGTCATTTATGAATAAATAAAATGTGGTCTACTCATAATACAATATTACTGGCAATAAGAATGAATTCTGGAAAATCAACAATGGTGATGATTGAGCAACACTGTGAATGTCCATGCCACTGAATTTTCTTCCTAAAATGACTAAAATTGGAAAATTTGCTAGGTACATTTTATAAAAATTTTTTAAAAAGTAAACGGGGTAGGGCAAGGGAAATATACACAATATTTATAATAACCATAAATGGAGTATTAGCTTTAAAAATTACAAATCACTGTATTGCATACCAGTAACTTACCAGCTTCATCAACTACACAGCAATAAAAAATAATAATAATAAAAGGGGGATGAAGTGCTGATTCATGGAACAATGTGGATGAACCTCAAAAATACTGATGGGTTAAAAAAAGGAAAAAAAAAGTCAGACAATAAATAAGGCCACATGTTGTACAATTCCATTTTGATGAAATGTCCAGAACAGTCCTATGCACTGCACCAAAGAGACAGCAGTGACTACCGGGCTGGTGGGAGGGAGGGGAGCTATCCTGTTAGCAGGAATGAAGTCTATCTTTTGGGGTGACAAAAATGTTCTGAAATTAGACAGTGGTGATGGTTGCATTACTCTGTGAACATACTAAAAACCACAGAACTTTACACTTTAAAAGGGTATGTTTTATGGTACATGGACTATATGTCAACAAAGGTGTTATGAAAAAAAAAGACAGTGGGAAACAGCTTAGGAAATGTGCTTGCAAGTGAGTACTCAATGTAAAATACAAGAACGCATGCTTATTTCCTCAGTTTGGATTTGTCTGTGTTTCAGGGCAAATCCACACAAAGAATTGTTCTGTGTCTCAACTCTGCAGGGTCTTATCCCTCAGAAAGTCCTCTCTAAACTCAGAAGGCCTACCAGGCTGACAGAGATCAAGGCACCCACCACATGTCTAACACTCTGGTCTTTTCTCCTGGAGCTGAAGGCAGGTATGCTCACTACCACACCATATTCCTTTACAAGTTATGGGTACTTTAGAAGAGGAGTTTTACAGGTTGCTCTTTCCAGATAATAAAACTGTTTCTCCACGGTGCTGCTGTAAAAGACCATCGATTTAATTCAAGAAAAACAAAAGATTCAAGATTTAACTGTAAGCCTCTTACAGTGACACTATTACACCATGTATTTTGATTCATTAGTAGAAGAACCGTGAGACAGGTTTGAGTTCCAATTACTACTCAGCTTTATCTTTAAAACTCATGAGGCAAACGGACAATTTGTTCTCAAATGGTCACTTAACCCCTCCTGTAAAATACCAATACATCATCAGTGAAGTAACTCCACGTGAACATTCTCGTCCTCCTTGGCAGGTCTTTTTTTCCCCTACCCATCTTAACCCTCCCACCTTCTTCCTCCTTCTACACTCTGATGTAAGACTAAGTTAGAGCTACTGGTTTTAAGTTTGGCAGTACTTCTGTTTACCAGCCTTTCCAAATTTTACCTGACTCTGGCTCTTATGGCAGAATATTACATCTGTAATGGGTGACCTTAGCAGGTACGCTCTCAAATTGCAGGGAGTTTGATAAATTCTTGCCCGAGCAGACAACTTTGAGCACTTTTGTATGAGCTTCTTCTGCTCTCCGTTCTCTGTACTAGAATACGTTTGTCATGCTTTTTAAATGGGGGAAGGACAGAACCACTACTGACTTCAAGACAATCAACATGTACTCTTCGTAACCTACAAACAGGATTTCGCAGAACTTTGAATAAAGCTACCTTCTAAAAACACTGAAGCTTTGAATTGTTCAGTCTTCCCCAGCAGGAAAGTGCAGTATATTTTAATGTTTTTAAGAGATCTTTTGATGTCACCTTCCTAGTATTAAACAATACCTCTCTGCAATATTAGAATCTTTCGGCTGATTCATCAATGATCCAGAGAGTTGATGTGGAGTGGGAGGTGGGGGGGGGGGTTCAAGATTGGGAACTCATGTACACCTGAGATGAAAAAATAAAAATAAAAATTAGAAGAAAAAGAAAAAAGTGACTGAATGGAGAAGCTTCTGANCCAAAAATAATCAAAAGAGGTAGGGTGGAGTGGGAGGGGGGGGGGGGGGGGTTCAAGATTGGGAACTCATGTACACCTGAGATGAAAAAATAAAAATAAAAATTAGAAGAAAAAGAAAAAAGTGACTGAATGGAGAAGCTTCTGACTACCCAGTTCTATTATTCATCCCGTGGAGTGTTCAAAATGTAAGTGCTCTGAATATTATATAATTTTTTGAGATGCACAAGCTATCCCTTTAGCACCATCAGGCACTAATCTTAAGACTGCCAACCTAAGCCATTTATAATCGTATTTCTGTTGGAAGAAAAATGCACTTAATTAACATTATTGGAGATTTAAAAAAGAGAGAGGGAGGGAGGGAAAGAAAAAAAGAAAACCCACACACTGACACCACATTTCCTCCGGTAATTTTAAGTCGTGACCACTGTGTTGTATCAAGCGCTGGCCACACAAGTGGACCAACTTAACCATTCTGATGCTGGGCAGGATGTGGATGCGGTGGTGTTAATGAGAGCGTGAGCTTATAGTGTAACCTCGCCAGACCAAATAACCTCCTGGCCACACAAGTAGAAAATAATTAAAGCAAGCACGATTCCAATTTAGCTTTGCAACCAGATGGTGAATGAAAAAGCAGACAAAGACTCATTTTGTGAATAACCTGGGGAACAGCTCCTACAGTTTCTTTTAAAGTTACAGTCTGAGTCGTGAAATTTAAAAAAAAAAAAAAAAAAGGCGAGGCAAAGGACAAAGATTCTCAACCAGAATTCACTGCCAGAGCACAGACATGTCATTTTCTCCAGATCATGGCCAAAGAAATCACAAATTATTCCTTAAACAAATGCCAAGTTTAATTACCGTAAAGCTAAAAAAAAGGAAAAAAAAAACTGGGGAAAAATGAAGTACAGAAGACAAGATGCTAAGCGTCTCTTGCACTGAGATGTGCATCAACGACTACGCAACCTGAATGCCTCAGATTATCAGGGCTGTGAATGACACAAGCCTCCACCAGTGCTCTACAAAAATGCTTCCCCCCAAAAAAGATAAACGTTTGCAACCTAACACGATGTTCTTTATTTCCCACACTCAAGAAGAATAAAGGTACTCCGTGGGTAAGAGAAAGAAGGAAACATCTCAAAATTCAGAAACTTGGCTAACAGCTCTGGGAAACGGGAAGAAAATGAAGAGACACTCCATCGAGCGGTCTGACCTTCACAAGGTAGACAGAGTGTGTGCTTTAACCTGCATGTTAAAGATGGAGACTCTCGTTCATGAGTGAAGAAGCAGAACCCTAAAGAGTTCATTTCAACACGTCACCTCTCTCGTGCTCAAGCCCTTGATAGATCAAGGCAGCCTGTCAACTCTCTCTCCGCCCTGCAGACCTGGAGGCAGCTGGCTTCTCCAGACCCACCCCTCCTCAGTCCCACCCACACCCATTCCCACTCCCTTCAATCCCTCCCCTGAGAGGATCCCAGACCAGAGTCCTAAAGGACAGTAAGAGGACCATTAAGAAATGAGCTGCGGGACTAAGGGATCCCAAATAATACAAACAAACGCATCAAAAGGACACTTGTTTCTGCCTCATTAAGTTCAAGCACCATTACACAGTCTGTTTTTCTGGGCTCCAAAACTATTTCTGACCTACTTGCTTCCCTGAATCAATGGATTTACAATGGGTGCAGAGATTCTTCTCTAGTCCCAAGGGAAAGATGAGAGCCTACCAAGAATCCCACTTTGATTGAGGGCATCACACCTGGGGGCCCCCAGTCACCTTCCTGGCTGGCCTCCTACACGCCAGCCGCCTGTGCGCCCCCACCCCAATCTCACTGGGCAAGGGCCTCTCAAGCTACAGATGTGATGGACACTCCACACTCTACATGCCCGATGGGTAACCGTCCTATAGCAGCATCCCCCCATAAAACCCACACTGCTCTCGGTGTGAAACGGGGGGACGAGGTGGCTTGACAATTTGAATTTCGTGCTCTGAGGTCACGAGGCACACAGTCTCGTTATGACTGTGTGCCGTGTTCTCACAGTCCTGGCTTTGGGGTGATGTTAACACTTCACTCGGCAACTTGGATAACAGCCTCACGCTTCCACTCCTTCTTCTGTAAAAACAGTCAGCATTCAGTGGATTTTAGCTATTTTCTAAGCACTGTACATGTATTACCATTTAATCCTTCCAACGACACCGAATAATGAGCCCAGAACACTGCACAATTCGTGGACAATTTGGTTAAGACCTACCAGGGCCTGCATCCTGTGGCAAGGCCCTCCCTGCAGAAGGCTGACCCTTACACCTCCTGGAATTTTCCCTGTGTGAACTCTCACTCAGGTGAGTCTTTTCTTCCGCCAACATTTACTGAGCAGCCAGGCCTGTGGTAAATAAATATTCACCAGCAATCCACTAACAGGATGGACCAACAGGGGCCAGGGCAGCAGAGTGGGAAAGGCATCTCTGAAAACAATTAAGAGCCTGTGAGACAGGAACAAGAATGAGGTAACCCCAGTACTGAGGAGGCATCTAATGGGGGGCGGCGGGGAGTGTTAGAGAAGGCTTCGCGAAGGAGATGACGCTGAATCCTGAAGGGTAAGAAGGTAAAAGTGGAGGCGAGAAGACTCTGAGGCCCTGCTCATCTCCAGGTGTGTTACTCCGAGCTTTTTTAAAATTGCCCTGGAAACAAACTTCTACCTTGCACGGGGGCTGTTTCTACAAGCTCCTCCAAGTGCTGCGCCCTGCCCTCCTCCCAGCACAGCCTCCCAAGCTCCAGGAGTCTCCTGCATCGGGACAGAAGAGGCAGCCACGGCTGAGCCGTGTGCTCTCTGCACCACCTAAGACCCCAGGGTCTGATCCCACCCTCCAGGTGGGCAGTCAGGGTTAGACAGTCCACTTGCTCAGTAGTGCTCCACACCCACATGTGCGTATTCACAGACCCCGGGAGGTAAGGACCTCGCCGAAGCTTCCAGAGACCAATTGAACAGTACACATACCACAGATATGCACCCCCATCCACCCGAAAAAAAAGTGCAGCTGAGGGACTGCAATGAGAAAATGCACAGAGGATAAAGTGGAGATGGGAAGTGATCCCAAGGCTGGGTCTCTCCTCGAAGCAAATCCTTGTCCACCCCAGCAGATCCC
The DNA here is from genome assembly GCA_006410615.1 of Neotragus moschatus. Taxonomy (NCBI): domain Eukaryota; kingdom Metazoa; phylum Chordata; class Mammalia; order Artiodactyla; family Bovidae; genus Neotragus; species Neotragus moschatus. The sequence goes on along the minus strand of SJYA01002722.1, from coordinate 90,956 downwards.
TCCCAAAGGCTGCTGGGAGAGGAGGACACGAGGACACAGACACACACACACACACACACAGACACACACACAAAGACACACAGACACACAAAGACACACACACAGAGAGACAGACAGACAGACACACACACACACACACACAGAGACACACACACACACACACACACACACACACACACACGCACACACACACACACACACGCACACACACCAGCTGTGGCCCAAGGACAGAGGACCCTGTCCCTCAAATTACAGGGGCGGGAGTAGGGGTATTAGATTATTTATAATGAAGTTTTATCAAGCAGTATCAGTGCACAGACTTTATTTTAAAACAACCTTTAAAAGAAAAAGAGAGATAGTAGAGGAAACTTGAACACTGACTAGTTTTATCACATTAAAACCTCTTACTTCTATGATGGGTATGCTGGGTATGTCTTCTGTAAACAAAATCCTCATCTTTTAAGTTTAATAATGGAATGTTTACACAATAAATGATGTTTGAAATTTGCTTTTACTACAACCCAAGGGGTGGAAGAAGACACCACAAATGGAAACAAAACTGACTACACGGCGGGTATGTTGGAGCCCGGAGACGGGTGTGTGGTAGTGCAGGAGACGATTTTCACTACTTTTGCATAGGTTGGCAATTTCCTATAATCAAATGTTCTTTAAAGCAGGGAAGGTGCTGGCTCCTCTAGAAAAAAAAGGTTTTTAACCACACAGACTGTAGGTAGAGCCACCAAATTCTCACACTGCTGGGTTTCAGGATCTCCTAGATCTCTGAAAAACTGAGGACCCAGAGAGCTGTTCTCCACACGGAACACAGATATTTAGAAACTGACGCTCAAAACTGAAAAAAAAAAATTTGAACATACATTAATTCACCTAGAACATAAACTACTACACATTAACAGAAATAACATTCCTATGAAAGTTATATATATATTCCAAAATAAAAAAATTTTACTGAAAAATGTGGCACTGTTTTGCACTTCAGCAAGTCTCATTAATGTCTGGTGTAACCTGGATTCTCATAAAAGAATTCAATTCGCTGCCTTATCTCACCTCTGTCCATCTGAGAGAAACAAGAGTGAAAAAGGAACACAATGCCACGGTATTACTCCAATAATACTTTTCACCTTGCAGATTCCCCAGGAAGGGACTCTGAGAACCCCCGAGATGGAGAGAAAAGTCTGTGACAAAAGGCAGACATTCCCCTTGGGACCAGGCACAGCAAAGACCCTCTATTCCTGTCAAGTGAAAAGAGGCATAAAGTTGTCAGGAGAGGACACTGTGTCCCCCTAAACCCCTCCCGCACACAGCACTGTCAGGAGGAGGGGCCTCTGTGCAGCAGGAACTGGGGGCAAGAGATGTAAACCTTCAGACACGTAAATCCAACGCAAGTGGCAGACAGCCAGGATGCACTGCCTTCTAGACTGCTGACCCCTAAGAGATCAATTCACGAGGAATCCTGACAAATAGTTTTCTTTCAAATCAAACAGGAAAAAAACTGGACAGATCCAAATACATTCACAGATGGTAATGAACACGAGGCTAAGTTTCACGAAACGTTGTTCTGAGCTGCACGCTAGTGCAGAGGGATACTGGGTGTCATTCAGAATTTCTTAGCACAGAAATTTCTTTGACTTTTTTAAAGCCAAAGTGTTAAAAAAAAGCACTGTGCTCAGGTGCAAGGCATAGGTTCTAAAGTCTTCATAAAAAAGGGACAGGAAGAACAACAGCATTAGAAGAGGAAGACAAAGGGGGAGGTGGGCGCTGTTAAGTAAATAGGAAACAGGATGAAGGGACCAGAGGGACAGAACCCAGAGGAGACTGGGTCTGGAGGCACCCGCACAACTCCCCCTGGAAGCACCTACCCTATGGAGCCACTTACTTAAAAGACACAAGATAGATTTACACGAACAGACCCACGAGGATGTTCAAGGGCTGAAAACGGGAAGCCTGGCAGTTAATGGGGGAGCGGGGTGGGGGAGCAGGTTAAGCTAGTGAAAAAAAAAAGATGAAAGTTGAGCCATGCCCCATATATGAGGTCTCCATGACACACAAGCGCCTCTCCTTGTGGAATTCCCCTTCTCTCCTTCCCTCTCAACCTTTGGGAAACTAACCCAACAGACTCAAAGGCCTTCTGTGATTAAGTGAAAACAGCAAGTTTCAAAACTATAGGAGGAGGAAGATGAAATTATACACACATACAAACAAAGAAAATCTTTGAAGGTATTTCCTCTAGAAAGAGGTTGGACAAGGTAGAGAATTTATAACTTTATTTCCTTCTGTGTTGTTGAAACGCCTGGACAAGGGCATGGAGTTTGCCAAAGGGCTTGGAGTTTAAAAGGAGACTCATTAAAAAAAAAAAAAAAAATCACCTTTGACTGACATTGCACCAAACAAAACTTCAAAAGTGATCAGAGTGCAAACGTAGAAAATATTATTGAACTCCTAGAAGAAACACAGGAGATGATCCTTGCCATGAGGTTTCTTAGGATACAAAAAGGAGGAATTGATCAAGGTAAGTTGAGCTTCACTGAAATAATAATGGTTCTGTTCTACTGATGACAATGAATGTTAAAAAAATGTCATGGAATGAGTTGTGATCCCTCCCCAAACTTCAATCATCCTAACCCAAAGTACCTCTGAATGTGACTGCATTTGGAGACAGAGTTTAAAGAGGAGTAAGAATGAGGTCACTGGGGTGGGGCCTGCTCCGTGATCACTGGCGTACCTATAAAAAGAGGAAGTCTGGACTTGTACAGAGGAACGAGGACGTGAAGATACAGGGCAAAAGCAACCTGAAACTAAGGAGGAAGGCCTCAGAAGAAACAAGCCAGATCTCAGACTCCCGGTCTCCATAATTGTGTGAAAATTCTTATTATTTAAGCCCCTCAGTCTGTGGTACTTTGTTACAGCAGCCCTAAGCAAACTCATACAGAATAAAAATGTAGGGACAAAACATAATAATAGATCCAAATCCACAGCATATTTTTTTAGAATTCTCCATACTTGATAATAAGAAAACAACCCAATTTTAAATGGGCAAACCCACACATGAAAAGATGCTGAACATCTATTAATCACTGCTGCTGCTGCTACTGCTGCTAAGTCACTTCAGTCGTGTCTGACTCTGTGTGACCCCATAGATGGCAGCCCACCAGGCTCCCCCGTCTCTGGGATTCTCCAGGCAAGAACACTGGAGTGGGTTGCCATTGCCTTCTCCAATGCATGAAAGTGAAAAGTGAAAGTGAAGTCGCTCAGTTGTGTCCTACTCTTAGTGACCCCATGGACTACAGCCCACCAGGCTCCTCCATCTGTGGGATTTTCCAGGCGAGAGCACTGGAGTGGGCACCATTGCCTTCTCCGATATTAGTCACTAGGGAAATGCAAATTAAAACCGTGATGAAATCCTACTACCAATCTATTAAACTGGCTAGAACTGAAAAGTTGACAAGACCAAATACAAATGAACCCTCTAGGGCAAAACGTGAAACCTCATACACTGCTTGTGGAATACAAAAAGAATACAGTCACTTTGGAAAAGATTGGCATTTTCTTATAAAGTTAAACATACACTAGCAGTAAATACCTAGCAATAAACACGATAACCTCACAAAAACATGTGCTGTGTGTATGTGCGTCTCAGTTCCATTCACAACGATCAAATACTGCAAACCACCAAATGTCCGTGAACTAATGAACAAACTGTGGTAAAGTCAACAGCAGAATACCACTCAGAGAAAAAAAGAAATGAACTTCTAGGGTGAACAACACAGATGAATCTTCAATATGCGAAGGTATTATTCTAGACTCAAAAGCTATATGCTGTGTGATTCCGCATGAGACCTTCTGGACAAGCCACAAAAAATCCAGAAAAGAACTCCATGTTTAGAGAGGGGGGGCACTTGCTGTGATGAGTTACCTGACTCAGTGCATTTATCAAACTTTGCAGAACTGAATTCTTACAATAGATGAATTTTACTGCAAGCTAATTATACCTCAATACATGTTCCATTTTACTCAGGGCCCAAGAATCTTGTACACAATGTACCAGTGCTGTTTATATAGAAATAAAACATGAACCACACAACAAGTTACCAAATTGTCACATTAAAACTGCTAAACAGGTGAGGTTTTAAAAATATTTTACTTAAATATGCCCAAAATATCATCATTTAAACATGTAGTCAATTAAAAAAAAAAAATCAACTGACTTTTAAGATCTAGAGAACAAATTCATAGTTGCCTGTGGGGAGGCAAAGGGGGTGCCACATAGGAATGGGAGGGAGAAGGGGAGTTTTATGGGACTATATGAAATCATGTGTGTAAAACTCTTGAAAATTTAAAGACTCATTCAGCTAAAAAAAAAAAAACAAACAAAAACAAAAAAACCCAAGTGATTTAGCTTTATTTTCGTATTACTAAGTCTTGGAAATCCAGGGTGTATTTCACATCGATGGTGCGTATCAGTACAGACCAGGCATGCTTCAATTGCTCACAGGAAGCTAGAGGATAGGCTCACATCTGAGGTTTGAGTTCTAGAGAGCAGGACAAAGCATGATCCCAAGGAAAAGGCACAAAAGAAAGAAAGGCAAGGTGCTGGAAAACCTCCCCCTGGGTGGACTCTTTGGAGGTGGCAGGAGTCGCCCCAGACCTATGAAAGCTGCTGAGTCTGGGACTGGGTTTCTCTGGTGCTGCAGCCAGTGAGTCACTCAGGCGCACACGTGCACACAGGCACACACACAAACCCCAGCTCATTCGTCAGAGAGTAAGAAAGGAAAGGCAAAGAACACCAAACAGCTACTCCTACACAATTCAGGGACACCTAATGGATGCAGAAAGGAAGGCAGGAGAAATCCAACTGGAAAACCAGGCTGCGCCTGCCTGCCCAGCAAGCAGGCAAAAGCCCACCGCCTGCTCAGATCTAAGAGGGAACATTCCTTAACACAGCCAAGAGGAGCAGAAAAGGAAAAACCGAGAATGAATCTGCTGGGGAAAATACAACCACTATGCGGTGGGGAAAATCAAACTACAGTCCTGGTGCATACTACCTTAGCATGTAACCCAGTCAACGAGCAAATCACACAGTCCAATCTCAAATGAACCAGATAATTCACAACAGCTTGGAATTTTTCTCTTTGGTTTAAGAGTATGCTGTTATGTTTATATTATGGTTATGTCTGATATGCTGGAATTCAGGGGGAGGAGAGCTTTTGTTTTGTTTCAGGGCATAATCTGGAAATAGAAATCATCTGTCCTTCTCTACCCTGAAGTCTTCTCCTGCCACCAACCCCCAATGTTGCAGATACCTCGGACAAAGCTATCTTTTCAAATGATAACCAGGTGGCTCAATGGTAAAGAATCCGCCTGTCAATGCGAGAGACACCAGTTCAATCCTGGGCTGGGAAGGTCTCCTGAAGAAGGAAATGGCAACCTACTCCAGTATTCCTGACTGGAGAGTTTCACGGACAGAGGAGTCTGGTGGGCTACAGTTCATGGGGTCACAGAGAGTTGGACACGACTGAGCAAACCCACACAGGAAGTTAGGTTCAGCCTGCGGCTTGATGCAGACAGATGCTCCCTGAGCACTGACTGAAAATGCTGCCCAGGGTTTCAGGTTAGAAACAGTCCTTGAACACTTTCAACATATGCCAGGACTATCTAAGCATTTCTCGTGTGATTCAAACACAATCCTTACATGGTAGGTGCTGTTGAATCTCCCATTCTGAAGAAAAGGCAAGGACTCAAGAGAGTGAGTGTTGGTCGCCCAGTCGTGTCCAGTGTCCAACTCTTTACAACCCCATGGACTGTAGCCCACCAGGCTCCTCTGTCCAAGGGATTTTCCAGGCAAGAGTACTGGAGTGGGTTGCCATTCCCTTCTCTTCTCCAGGGGATCTTCCCCACGCAGGGATCGAACCCAGGTCTCCCATACTGCGGACAGATTCTTTACTGTCTGAGCCACAGGGACTTGAGCCCACAAGGACTTAAAAGAAGGACGTTATGCAAAGCACACACCTCAGCATCTCTCCGGACCTTCTTGGGCAGCAGGAAGCACACTGAGGGGCCACTGCAAAGCAATGCCCGATTNCGGACAGATTCTTTACTGTCTGAGCCACAGGGACTTGAGCCCACAAGGACTTAAAAGAAGGACGTTATGCAAAGCACACACCTCAGCATCTCTCCGGACCTTCTTGGGCAGCAGGAAGCACACTGAGGGGCCACTGCAAAGCAATGCCCGATTAGTCCACATAGTAATGAACACAGCTCTTACTCTGAGCATCCTGTCTTTAAACAGGTGGAAGACCACAACCACAGGTTCTATACATACTTTCCCCTTGTCCTTACTGTTTCTTGAAAACCCAGGTCCCACAAGCAATCATTATATTTATATACTTCTTGGCATATCTCAAATTACACTTACATGTTCTTCACTCCACCAGTCAGACTTGAAGATTTCCCATCAACTTCCCATCAACTCCTGGACACCAATTTTAATAATCAAAAATGTTCCAATTATAAGATCTGAGTTTGAATTCATCCTCTATTATTACTGACTAACTTCTCCCATCAAGGGAAGTATTTTGGCTGTTGTTACTTTGCTTAGCCACTGACCCAAAGAAGAACACAGCAATTAACCTGTAAAGACAAGAACTATTGGTAAGATGCTGAAGAAATGTGTCTTCTGCAGACAAGTTATGAAATAGTTAAATCTGCTGTTGCTCACAGTCTTTGATTCTGAACACACAGCCTGGTTTCACTGCCTCCAATACTTGAACATAAAGAGAAAGCAGAAGTAAAAAAGTTACATCCAAGTGTCTTGTGAGCCAACCAAAATGATTTTCAAACCTGATTTTCCTTGTTAAACATCATTTGAAGTGACTTAATCCTTGGGTAAGCGTGCATTTTTGAGGAATGAAATGTGTTTTGAAGCTAATATTCTGAACACTTGTGGGGCACAGCCTCAGTTAACACACAGAGTAGACAACTCACAAAGAACTATTAAGAATTTTTACGACTTCCTTTTTCTTGAGGTACAAGGTGGCACTGCCCTTCATCCCTATAAGAAGGTGGGTAATTATAACAATGATAGTAAAACTCAATATAGTATGAACTGGCATAGGCCCAGGTCTTCTGTAATTGGCAAGATTCAGAAATCAAACTCAAATGAAATCTGGTCATCTTGTAAGAAAGTCTCTGGCATTTTCCATGTGCTCACAACAGGCAAACCAGTTCCCATCACACTGCCCTATACAACCAATATACATTTTCTCGAGTTAATGTTATGACACACGGCCTCTCCTCCCCAAGTTTCACATACTGCAATTTCATAAAACTCCACAAGCAAGATGGGCAAATGCACCAAAACCGTGAAGTAATTCCAAATCGCATATCATATTTCATATGCAGTTTTTAACAGTATCATATTCTTGTATGCCATTGGCTAAAAGTATCAGAGCCTGCTCTTCACTGGCTTTCTCTCCATAAGCACTATATGTAAGTTAGAGGCCATGTGGTTAATTCCACAAATGAAATACAGTGCGTAATTATTCCCTATATTATCCATTCTGAATAACATCTAATCTAGCTGCTCAAGAAAGATTCCTGATTAGATAAGGAGGAAACATTTTATGTCATTAGCTATACAGTTTCGTCCTGTTGAGAAACTGCACCGTAATAAATACCAGATGAGCTTAAAGTACAGTAGGGCTCCAAGCAACCTCCAAGTCACATTCGTGTAGCCTGCTGATTATGAACGGTAAACATTTGACCTTCTACCTATGACCTACTTACACAGTAAGACTCATCCAACTCCCCAGATACCAATCCACTCTAAATTAATATTTATAGCGTACAATCACTGAGGTTCTTAAACTACATTTTTCCTATTTTCACCCATACATCCTATGAGCTGCCTAATTAAAAGCAAGGTTTTCCTTTATCTTTCTAAGTCAGAGCTGGTGGAGACACAACAGGGTTAGCCTAGCCTGGACTCCTGCTACATAGCCAAGACTTGACCTGTGTCTTGATTAAATATTAAGCCACTGGAGTTGTGGGGGAAATTAACATAGCAATGCATTTTCCATTCTCTTCACAAGCCTCCCCAAGCACAGCCCAGGTTTCTTCCCAGTGTCTTTCTCCTTATATATCCACAAGTGCACAGGATCATAAGTGAACCATGCTGATAAGGGGACAGCTACAAAGTTCTAACCTTTTTGAAACATATTGAAAAACATACTGTGAAGATGGAAGAATCTGGGGAGCTCAAATTAACCAGGCTCTAGCAATATAGCTATGCCCACTTGAAATTATTACACCAACTTCTATTTCCATAGACACACTGCCTACCTGGGGTGTGACTGAAAACCTCAGTGCTGACCTCCAGTTCACAGAAGGCAAGAGTCACAGGGCTGAACTTATCTGAAACCAAAATGTAGACGAAGCAAGAGAGCCAGAAGCTTGATTATTGAGTTCCATTTACATAATCTGCAGCTGTTGACTAGGTTCACCCTCACAGAAAGCTGCAGGGCCATCTGCAGGGTCTATTCTCCCTGCTATCCTCCAGTACAGACCCCACTTCCAAGTTTTGCTGCATAAACCGAAGCCAGGTACATCCATCTCACTCACACACTTAATAACAAAAGTTTGGAACTGAGTAGAGGAAAAAATTACACACAGTGACTGTCAGAGGCATCCTCTGAAAATCACACTTAAGGCAGCGACCCCTTGTTGACCCCAGGTTTCCAAAAGAAGGAGAAGGCTGTTTCTGTCTCATGAATATCTTTGATGATTTATAACATTCCACATACATCGCTCCTCCCCCAAGAAAGGGAATAGGCCCTAAAGCCAGTCCGTCATCCTTTCTGACATCACCGAAGGCCTGATTTCGTTCTCCCCGCTGTTAGCTCAGAAAACTGATTAGAACTGAATGTCTAGGCTGCTTCCTTATGCCCTTTTAATAAAGCCAACCACAGCAAAGAAAACAAAAATTAGTGGCAAGCACAGAGCTCCTTGCAACTGGGACTCAAGGCAGCCTTCGGACAGGCCATTATGGTTGTCTGGCTCCAGCTCTCTTCTCAGTAACCACCAGCCCCCTCTCTTGCCTGCCCCACACCACCCTCCAAGATCAAAGGCAGCACTTACTGTTTATAACATCCTGAGCAATCCAGGAATCCCAAGAGGTTTTTGTTACCTTTCCCATCCCTCATTGTCTCTGCTCCCCAAAATACTCTCTTAACAACACTGGCCAACCCTGGCACAGGCACATCCGGGAATTAGACCTGCCCCAAATGATGCTCCTCTGAGACGCCTTATGGTTAAAAGCAGGGCGTGGGTGGCTCTGGGGAATCAGGGCATAAGACTACTACTGGCCTCTACTTCCCAGCAACTGTGCAGCCAGCGCACAGCAAGCTTGTTGACAAGGAAACACAAAATGTCCTTGCTGAATATGTAAAAGGTCCCGGGTACCCTACAGCAGACATCAAGAAGGACACGTGATCAGAGAGCCAGGGCACAGCTCCGTCTGTCTAACCTGTTCCCTTCTCTTTTTCCCCTCTCTGAATGCTACAGCTACTGGTCCTCAGGCCCAGCTTTCCCTTTTCGGTTACAACACAAAGGCAGAGCAAGCTCGATCTGAGGAACCGTTCTCATTCTCCCTGCCCAGGGTCACCGGGGAGCTCCAGTGGAGCCAGAGCAGAGCTCCTCTGCGTGCCCACCTCTTGCGCTGCAAGGAAGAGAGGCCTAACACACAAGTCCTGGGGAAGCAGGGCTGGTCCTGAAAAGAAAGCCCTGACAAGGATCAACACCTCCCTACCCCAAGACACCTCTGCGCACCCCAGCTTTGTGTGGCCCTTGAAGGTAATTCATCCCCTGCCAGGGACACACCTACCCTGGAGTGCAGGGGCCCAGAACAAATGCCCAGGCAATCACAGCAGACTCAAGAAGAGAAATTAATTCAAACAAAAGTCCAAAAGATGCATGCCAAGCCAAAAGCTCAGGGATTCAGAGGAAATGATCCAGTAAGAATTCTGGGCCCACTGGTTAACTTTGGAAGAACTCGCCTACACTGATCTTGCAAGCAGGACAAAATCAAGAGGCAAACCTCTAGGTTTCCTAAAGTAAAGGTAAAAATTTCCTGGGGAGTTTTGGGGGAAATGACTTTCGGGGCAATGTTTGCTGAATATCTCAGATTTCAAACTAAAGCATATCTTTACTACGAATCCATTCATCACCCTTAAATGACTCCCCAAGTCACACCAAACCACAACCACCTCAGAAGCCAAACAATTGTTATTATCCTAAGAGAGATTTGCATTTTCAAGTAAAAGGGGGAAAAAACTGACATGTGCTATTGTTTCACAGACTGATTTATTTCTGAACTGGTTCTGAGTTGTTTTTTCCCTTTTCTGAAGGGGGTTTCTTAAGAGGGACAGAAGAAATTATTTCTGACTGAAAATTCTATTGCTAAACTGATAGAAACAAGTTGAATGCTAAGGCAACATGCCATTTCTAATTATAAATAACCGGTGGGGAAAGGATGTATAAAAATCACAACTGCTAATACTTAGTGCCTACAGGGATTCATTCTAGACCAGACACACTCATCTAAAGCCCCCAGCTACTCTAAGCTACTGTTACCCTCTTTTTACTAACACAAGTGAGGAAACTGATGTGCTGGCAGGCTAAATGACTTGCCCACAGTCATTCCACTAGAAGCAGAGCTGAGATTTGAACTCAAGGCTTCAAGCAACTCTTATAACTAACTGATCACACTGCTTCAAAGGTTTGTTCAAAACTGAACAAGAGCTGAGCTCTTTTAAAGAGACCGATGATGGCATTCCAANCTGGCAGGCTAAATGACTTGCCCACAGTCATTCCACTAGAAGCAGAGCTGAGATTTGAACTCAAGGCTTCAAGCAACTCTTATAACTAACTGATCACACTGCTTCAAAGGTTTGTTCAAAACTGAACAAGAGCTGAGCTCTTTTAAAGAGACCGATGATGGCATTCCAAAAAAGACGATCTGTGCAATGACGAAATTCTTCATTTTCCTCATCTCCAACAAGGAGTCTCACGGACTTCAAGTGCTTTACATAAGAGCACTGACACTACTGGGGCCTCTGGATTCACCCCAAAATTCACCTGAGGAGCTGGTCTAGAGAGAAACACCCCAGGCACAGCTCACTGAGCATCCTCTCCCTCTGTCACCTTGCCCACAGGCACAGCAAACTCTGAAATAAGTGCTGCTTCTCTGGGAGCATTGCTCACAGTCCTCCAGTACTCGAAAAGGGGAAAGAAATCAAGGTGGCTTTTCACTTTTCCCGTGATACTGATTACTGCCAACGACAGCCCAAGACATCTTCGCTTTCAAGCACTACCAAGCGTCAGGAGTTCTACCGTCCTCCGCAACAACCCTTAAAATTATTACAGATGCAATCTTTCTTATAAAAGATTCCTAACTGGGAACCTTGGCTAAATAACAACAGAATCTGCATTTCATAGAGCTTCTCAAGCAAGCAGCTCCATTTTTAGACTCAAAATGTGCAGAGGTCACCGTTTTAGTTGTATTTGTGGCATTAGTTGAGAAAACACTAAACATTTACAGAAAAGAACCAAACAAAGGCAGCACCCTTGGGAATGAGCTCCAGCTCCAGCTTACTAAGTCTTCCATCACTAGGAAATCAATCTAAAGAGAAGATTCATTTTTAAAGCATCACTTTCTTGTTTCATAGATTTGGGAGCCAGAAAGGAATCTGATTCCAAGTCAGTACCAGCAAGTGCTGGTGTAGGGACAGGATACCAGACCAAGCTGGCGCACCTCCCCCCCCACCCCAGCAACAGGATTTGCTTTTCCCACTTCCGGTTACAGTACCAGACTCAAGACTCAAACTGAATAAGACATGAAGGAACTGGGCATAAACTCCACTGTTTCTTCAAGGAACTCAGGACCAGCATGACTCATGGGGGCCCTGGAGCAGCGGAAGCCACTTTGTCTCGGACGAACCCCTTCCTAAGCGTGAAGGTATTTCAGCTGCACTCTGGACTCACGGCGGCTCCAGAATAAGCAAACTGAAGGTGCAAACTGATTCTGCTATGCTTCCCCTCCTAAGATCCAAGTTACATTTGAAAATGTAATGCTTTAAGATGCAACTTCACACAGTCCCTGTCATTACCCTGGGAAGCCAGCTGGTATCAGGCAGCGGGGGAGGATAGCAAGGCATCAGCTCTGCTAAGCCACCCACAGTGGAGTGAAGCGAACAAAGTCCTAAGGGACCAGCTCACCAGTCCCGACGCTCTGTCGTCCTGCAGACTGTCCACTAGCTGGCGTCTTCAGGAAGCAACGACTGTAACAAAAACAAGTCTACGCTCTGCTTCCTGACAGAATCCACCCAGGGCAGGCCAGTGACGGTCTCTGGACAAGCGTGCCACTCGTGTTTCCTCTGAAGGGCTTTGCCACGGCAGCCAGGACAGAACAAAGCCGGCCAGCTGTGCAGACGCTCTGCTTTACCAGCACACTTCAGAAACCAAGAGTAACAGCTGACAAATCCTTTCTGCCCACGTTTCACAGCCCCTCAACTTTTCCTCTGACANTTTTTTTTTTTTTAATGATAGGTTCTTGAAATGCAGTGAAGTTTCTCTGAATCACCAGGGACTGTTCCCACCAAGTCCACTTACTTTCCTCCCCAGATTTGCAAGCCAAAAGACTAGCGCCACGGAGAAAAGACACAGCACTTCTGCGAGGCTGTGCAGCACCCCATACACTAAACAGACACTGACGATCAGCACCGCCCCCGGACACGCCTCCGGACACGCCCCAGACACGCCCCCTTCTGCCCAAACACTGCGGACCGGCCCGCTCTTGACTTGAGCGGCACCCTGGTGCCACCTCAGTGGGGATGGCAGGTTTTCTCGGGAAAGCTGGCAAAACCTGCCTCTCTTGAAAACGTGAGGCCACACTGAAGAGGCCCAAAGGCCAGCTCTGTGAGAACTGCGCCCCGGTTCCCAGGATTTACGCAGAGCCTCTGGGCCGAGGTGGAGCTGGGACGCTCCCGGATTCCCAACCCAGCCACCACCCTGCCCACATCCCAGCCAGGACACCGGCTCTAAACATAGCACTTTCTTCATACAGAAAAAGAGAGAAGTTACAGTGTACACCAACCAGGCACACAGATCCACTCGGATGGGAGGATGGGACTTTTCCGTTGATGAAAACTAGGTCAGCAGAGATCAGGAGACAGTCTCCTGCACCTCAGTCTTCCTCCCTATCGGGAGTCGCTCTGGCCCACTTTCCCGCTCTGACCCAAAGAAGGAAGGCAGAGCACTTCCCTGGTGGTCCAGTGGTTAGAACTCCGTGTTCCCAATCCAGGGCATGGGTTCGATCCCTGGTTGGGGAACTAAGATCCCATAGGTGTGGCCAAAAAAATAAAAAATAGGGATATAAGGAGGTTACCAAGGAAGGAGACAGCTACCCAAGCTGAGCTCTGTGATATTCAGCACTGAATTATCTTCCCTCCAAAGGAAGTTTCAAAACATGTAACACAAACAAAAATGTCCATATTTTGTGCAATTGCATACTGCAGCCTGTTTTAAGGGAAAGACACCGAAGGGAAGAGCGAGAAGTCCAGTGCTTCCGCTCAGCTCTGAAGCTAAGGAACAAGGCGTGGGTCTGCTAGACTGTCTGCTTGTTTCTCTCCCTCATCTAGTGGAGTGAGCGTGGAATCTGGCTCATCAGCTCCCCAGGTACTCAGCTTCTTCAGTGTGTGAACGCTAAAGCTGGCCTTAATGCCCAGTTAAGAAATGGACTCTCCAAGCAATAATGGAACCTCCAGACCCTCTGAGGAGGAAAGAAAAACAGAAACAAAAAAGAAAACCAAAATGAAAAAAAGACTATTCAGCCATAAAAGGGTAGAACTTATTGGTACAAACAGCATGTATGAACCTCAAAAGCATTCCAACGAAGAGACCTAGACACAGGATTGCTTCCCTTCACGTGAACCTTTACAACACTGGCCCAGACCTGGTGGTGGGATTTGTCAGCAGGACCTCTCTGAGGGGATAGAAGTGTTATATATAATACCAGGTGTGGGCAGTCACCAAAACTTAGCAAAACGTGCACTTGCAAGGGTTGCAGTTGTAAACTGAACTTTGGGAAATTTTTTTTTTAAGATACCTGAACTGATTAACAACTGTTTTCAAAAAGAAAAGGGGAGGTGCAGTTGTGACAACTCACTGGGTTAAACTGATTTTTCTGGAAAGCAGCCACCCGTGTTAAACACAAGTCAATGCCAGAAGCCACACCTTGGGTGACACAATTCAGGGACTGGGTCCAAATGTGGGGAAATTCCCCCAAGTTTGAGGCTGTGAAAAGTGACTTAGTAAAGAAATATTTATGATAGAAACTCCCTTTAAGGCCTTGGGATATTTAAAGAAAAAGCAGGTTTTACTTTTTAAAAGAGAGAGGGAAAAAGTCACCTTTGTACAAGCTGAATCAGATACGATTTGTAGTTTATGTTAAGGGATTTGCTTCTGTGCTGGGCAGAAAAGCAAATCCAGTATTGACCTGTGCTGAGAAAAGGCTTGCTCAGACGTCTTCATCCTTTTTCAAATCCAGCGAGGTCTCAAATGGAGGGAGGCTCCCAACAAGGTGGGCAGGAAGCGGGAGACCAGCACCCTCTTCCCCGGGGGAGGCCATCCCACTAGGGGTGGGAGGATGTGAACCCCTGCCCCAGTCTATGCTCCACAGGGAAAGGTCTGAGAGAAATTACTCCACCAGAGTTCAAGAGCCCAGCCCTGGCACTACCATGTCAAGAACTCCACGAGGGGTCTCATAAGGGGACTCGGAGCAGGCGGCCCGCGGAGACACAGCATCAGAACCCGTTCCCAGCAGCCCACAGACCAAAGTCAGCTCAGTTTCTGGCACAAAATGATTTACAAGTCATCCTGGCAGGCGTCACGTCCAAGAGCTATTTTTAAGACAATAATTGTGGTCTAAATCTGGTCAGAGGGTCCTGGATGTTTGAGGTTAAATCACACCTCCTGGGAAGGATCGGTCAGAAGACTCAGGTCCATTTCCATCCCCAGCTCTCCAGAACCACCTGGCCAAAAGTGCAGAGCAGCATCGGCGTCCTGAGAACCCCGTCACCAGAGTTCAGGGCTCTGAACCACTCTGTTCCACTCACCTTGCATTTTGCATGTAAATCACCATTTCAGTTTTGGTTGGGGTAACATGGGTGGAGATGAGGGGTGTACTTATTAATGCTATCTGTAAATGGTAAGTTCAGCAGACAGTATTTTCCACTGTGACTAGTCATTTGTAAAGAATACTGATTTTGTTACTTTTATTCTGTAAAGGGGCTACAGCAGGAAGCATTGCTTTTATGCTGTTCTGCAGAGTTATGATAAAAACTCATTTTCATGTATTTTTACATGAATCACATGCTCGTTTTGCTCTAACCAGTAGTAAGGGCAAAGGCATTTAAGCAGCACTTAAATTAGCTATCTGGTATCCATCCACTTCACCAGAGACGCCCAGCCCAGCTCCACCCATCCATCTGTGGAAACCCTCCCTTGACTCAATCCACAGCTGGATAAGCGGCTTCTCTTAAGAAGACACGGCGACTCTGTTTTCCCAAGATTTTAGATGCCTTTTTCTAAAAATTACATTGCAACACATATTTCTTGGAAAAATACAAAACTGCCTTATCTCGAGCATTGCTCCCTCTTCCCAAACTGCTGCATGATTTTTCACATTGAGACCTTCCATTTCACTCTTGAAGACACTGCTCTCTCACTCCCATCTTCATCAGCTAAATTCCTATCCTCCACGTGTCTACACTGTGAGATCCAGGAAGTCTTAAGTTGTCCTTCCTAAGTGTGCCCACAGCATCCTAGACACCTAGTCTATCAAAGCACTTGTCCCCTCCCTCTAGAATAACGTCACAGCCACTGTTCACTACTGAGTGCCTGGCAGATGGTAGATCAATATATATTCTCAGATAAACAAACAAAAGTTAAACTAAACTTATTCTGATCACTCAGACAAAATACTGCTGGTTTTGGTGTTCATGTATTTGTGTGTGTTTCCTCCTACAGTACTTTTCCTAAACAAATACATTCTTTATTTGAATTATTATAACCACAAAAGATTAAACTCTACACACTATTTTGTCACTTGCTTTTTTCACTTACTACATTATGTCATTAAATATTCTTGCTACCGGAGCATTTTAATGATCGCATGGAACAGATGTTCACTAATTTAACCAATATCCCCACTGGTTACAATTTTTCACTGTGATACACAACCCTGTGGCCAAGTCTAAATAAATTCCTAGAAGCAGAGAGGCTGAGTCAAAACGGTATGCAAAACACTGCATGAGTTCTAGTACACACAGAAAGCTGGAAATGGAGGTTATCGACTTTGGAAGGATACAGACAGGATCTCCACAACCAGAGAAGGCGCGTTTAACTGGCTGCAAAAACAGTTTAGCCCACAGAATATGAACATGAAGTCTGTTAGATGGGGATCAAGTTTATTTAGCTCCTTCTGAGGATAAGAAGGCAACCTGAAAAAGAGATGGAGAGAGCATGGAATCTCCCCAAAGAGCTATCCAACACGACCCTGTGGCGGCTTTAAGCGCTGAGGCTGAGGCAGGCAGGGATCCTGGCAAGGGAAAGACTGGGTCAGCGTCACTCATGTTCAACTACCACTGTGTCAACCCTCCAGAGGGCTCCTCACAATGCTCTTCAAATGAGACTGGAGAAAATCCACGAAGAAACTTTTCCTGTGTTGCCCTAACAACTATCAGAGCACACAGCACACCAACAGCACACAAAATGCTCCCGAGAGAACCAATTTCCCCAATAAGCAAGAAAGTCCCAGTCGACCAAATGATGGATTCAGTTACTGACAACAGCAGTGACGTTTTACGTCTTTGCGAAATGGGGAGGGTCTCGCTTAGCCTCACAGCTTAAGGCCCTCGCTGTAATATATGTAATAAGAGCAAATGACTATAATGATAACATTTGTTGTAATTGCCTAATCTCTGTTTTTTACAGAAGGAAGGTATTCAACAGATCAACTGTCACTATTTAACCACAGGGGGACAGGATTATCTCTTCCTCAATTTTTACCAACGTTCATATGTAAATGAAGTAAGTTTCTAAAAGATACTTTTTTTTTAAAGGAAAGTCGAGGGAGGAAAATAATGCTGTGTTTCTATTTAAACAAGAGTTTCTTTAGATAGGCAGGGGGATGAGTGAAGTGACAAGCTGAGTGTCAGCATCCAGTTCTGGGGGACAATAAAAAAAGGCTCAGGAGTCTGTGAGCTTGGCCCCTTCTGACTTCTGTTTCCATATGCCACATTCCTATCACGGAGTGCACAGTACCATGCTGACACAGATGCTCTAAGAATCACGAGGGTTAACGCGTGTAAAACACTGCGACGAGCGCCCAGCACACAGGAGGTGCCATTTCACTTCATGCCATCAGTGCCATCATCTCCACGTGTGCTTAAAGAGGGCGACAGAACCCACGAGAGTAATCAAAAAGTCTGGTGAAGAGGTGGCTTTAAAGACACAAGCAGCCACCTTTTGATAGTTCATTCAGAACCGGCTGTTTAAAACACAGGACGCATGTCATCAGAACAAGGGTGTTTCAAATGGTGGTTGGGTTCCCAAAGCAACACAAAAGAGTTCAACAAGACTCACTAGGATTTCAGGGAAATGACTGGAAAAGGCCAAGGGACATTACGGGGGAAGAAACAAAACACAAAGCCATTTCCCTGTGCCAGCTCAAGACTGGGAAACCTCAAGGAGGAAGCAGTCACCAGCAGACTGTGGCAGGGACACTGGACAGAGACTGTTCTGAAGGAGGAAAACTGTGACAGTGTCTCCAGTGTGGCAAGCGCCGGCTTTAGCTGCCACTCTACTGGCTCCAGGGAAAATAGTCAAGTTTTAAACCACAATGGCTGGGAGTCTGGATTTCTTGGACCTTATGAATTATGCACTATAATGAACTGTGCATATTAACTAAAACCAGGCTTTGCTCTCCTAGGACATCTGGGCAATGGATGTATTTCTCATTGGCTACTAATGCTAAGTCTGAAAGTCAACTAATCACAGAATCAAAGCGAGAGATGAGCTAATGTACAGAAATCACAAAATCTTTCCCCTCCCCCATAAACAAAAGTGTTCTGGATTCACAGCAGGCCATTGTCAGAAAAGGAGAAACACCCAGAGCAACCTCCAGCCTCAAATAAATGCTACGTTATGAAATTCCAGAATGGACAGGTCCAATTTCCTGGTGGGTGAGACACAAGGATTTTGTAGAAACCACAACCCCTTCCTCCAAGCAAAGCTCCAAGAAATTTTAAAGTTTGAACATAAAAAAAGTTAACTGCCATCGACTAAAAAGAGAACAAAGAAAATGGACATTTAAAATTCAAAGCAGAAGGATGAGGTGAGGAGAAAGGATGGCGCCCACCTTCGTCCTGTTCTCACCCCTTCGTCTCTGGAGCTTTTGCTTCTATACCCTTTACACCGTCGTGCTGTCTGTCTCTCCCCTTGTGAAAGGTCTTCCTGGGCCTATGTCTGTTTAAAAGTCCAAACAATTCAAAACTAAACTACAGGTAACTTTTCTTGATCTAGGTACTTCAACTTGAAAGTTAAACGTTTAAGCATCTGAAAACTAGTTTAAAGAACGTAGCATCCCAGAATTTGGACTAAATGGAATGATCCTTAAGGTCCTTAAGCCAACCCAACAGCTCCTGCCTCATTTTTTAAAAAAAAATACTTATTTGTTTTTATTTATTTATTTACTTGGGTGCACTGGGTCTTAGTCACGACCTTCAGGATCTAGTTCCCTGACCGGGCATCGAACCTCCAGTCCCCTGCATTCGGAGCTTGAAATCTTAGCCACTGAACCACCAGGGAAGTCCCTGCCTCACTGTTAATTTAATTTTGTGGTCGCTGCTGCTGGAGTTGAGTACATCAACTCAGGAAACTCTCAGGACAGCATACAAATACACACCAAATACAACAACCTGACTGCAAAGCACCCAGAGTGTCTGCCTATGAAANAAGACACAAGCAGCCACCTTTTGATAGTTCATTCAGAACCGGCTGTTTAAAACACAGGACGCATGTCATCAGAACAAGGGTGTTTCAAATGGTGGTTGGGTTCCCAAAGCAACACAAAAGAGTTCAACAAGACTCACTAGGATTTCAGGGAAATGACTGGAAAAGGCCAAGGGACATTACGGGGGAAGAAACAAAACACAAAGCCATTTCCCTGTGCCAGCTCAAGACTGGGAAACCTCAAGGAGGAAGCAGTCACCAGCAGACTGTGGCAGGGACACTGGACAGAGACTGTTCTGAAGGAGGAAAACTGTGACAGTGTCTCCAGTGTGGCAAGCGCCGGCTTTAGCTGCCACTCTACTGGCTCCAGGGAAAATAGTCAAGTTTTAAACCACAATGGCTGGGAGTCTGGATTTCTTGGACCTTATGAATTATGCACTATAATGAACTGTGCATATTAACTAAAACCAGGCTTTGCTCTCCTAGGATATGTGGGCAATGGATGTATTTCTCATTGGCTACTAATGCTAAGTCTGAAAGTCAACTAATCACAGAATCAAAGCGAGAGATGAGCTAATGTACAGAAATCACAAAATCTTTCCCCTCCCCCATAAACAAAAGTGTTCTGGATTCACAGCAGGCCATTGTCAGAAAAGGAGAAACACCCAGAGCAACCTCCAGCCTCAAATAAATGCTACGTTATGAAATTCCAGAATGGACAGGTCCAATTTCCTGGTGGGTGAGACACAAGGATTTTGTAGAAACCACAACCCCTTCCTCCAAGCAAAGCTCCAAGAAATTTTAAAGTTTGAACATAAAAAAAGTTAACTGCCATCGACTAAAAAGAGAACAAAGAAAATGGACATTTAAAATTCAAAGCAGAAGGATGAGGTGAGGAGAAAGGATGGCGCCCACCTTCGTCCTGTTCTCACCCCTTCGTCTCTGGAGCTTTTGCTTCTATACCCTTTACACCGTCGTGCTGTCTGTCTCTCCCCTTGTGAAAGGTCTTCCTGGGCCTATGTCTGTTTAAAAGTCCAAACAATTCAAAACTAAACTACAGGTAACTTTTCTTGATCTAGGTACTTCAACTTGAAAGTTAAACGTTTTTAGCATCTGAAAACTAGTTTAAAGAACGTAGCATCCCAGAATTTGGACTAAATGGAATGATCCTTAAGGTCCTTAAGCCAACCCAACAGCTCCTGCCTCATTTTTTAAAAAAAAAATACTTATTTGTTTTTATTTATTTATTTACTTGGGTGCACTGGGTCTTAGTCACGACCTTCGGGATCTAGTTCCCTGACCGGGCATCGAACCTCCAGTCCCCTGCATTCGGAGCTTGAAATCTTAGCCACTGAACCACCAGGGAAGTCCCTGCCTCACTGTTAATTTTGTGGTCGCTGCTGCTGGAGTTGAGTACATCAACTCAGGAAACTCTCAGGACAGCATACAAATACACACCAAATACAACAACCTGACTGCAAAGCACCCAGAGTGTCTGCCTATGAAAACCGAAGTTAGCTGCCAGCAGAAACTCTGAACACTGAATGCCTTGAGAAACTGCTGCTAACTGCTACAGCTTTGAAAAACCTGACATTTAGCAAAGAAATCTATTTGGTCCCACAAGTGGGCCTCAAGAAATGTAAACTGAGTTCTTCTTTGCATTTAAAAAAATGTTGCCAACAGACTGGTGAATACTAGGAAATTCTTAACCTGAAAATGTTCAAAATGACGTGTATGTGAATATATGTATATACTGTGCACAGCACAGTACCCTAGAGAGATGGTGAGACCTCTTTGTAAACATTCATACCCTGCCCAAGCAATTCCTGAGACTTCATGTGAAATGTACGCACCTCTCTTACAGACAGAATGTTAGGTACTGAAGGAATAATCCAGAGAGATCAGGGAGAAAACCAAGGCCAGGAACCCATAAGACCCCCTTGAACTCTGTTTACTCTCAGTCAACAAGGACATCTGCTCCTGGCCTGTTAGCCAACAGCGAGGTCACAGTCCAGGGGGAAATAAGCTGCTTCTCACCCTTCCCCATCCCGGCCTCAACCTAACCTCCTCCCAAGATGGAAACACCACCGGAGAAGAAAACCAGCATTAACTCTAAGCTGAACCACGCTGCAGGGAAAGATGGAGGTGAAGGGGCTAGAAGGTGGTGAAATAAAGGAACTACCCAAGGCACCGTGAGGTCTCTCCATCTCCAGAGTAAAGCAATGTCACCAGCCTGCAACCCCATTTCCCAGCCAGGCCCCTGGGGTGGAATCTGCAGGAATGCACCCAGATTCAACCCTGAGAGGAAGCCTCATCACAGAGACCTCACAGAGGGGCATGTGTTCAAGAGGACTAGCCAACCTAAGTAGACAGTTTTTAAGTAGTTCCTCAAAACTATTATAAGCAATGCTAGCAGTATGGCTACTGTTCTAAAGACAGAAGGCCTTACAAAAAAGCAAGCAGCCACATCCTTGGACGGGCTTATTTTCCAGGTGGAAATTATGGGCAAGAAACCCTGGACCACTAACCCCCAGGCTTGTGCTCAGTCCCAAGCACAAGGGGCACTCAAGAGGCTGTGATGACCCCAGGACAGATTTCTGACGTTCCAGTCAAAGTGGTCTGAAAAAGCCTTCAGCTAAGAAAAAAGAGCAAATTGAGGGGATGAAATACAGTGTACAAGCTGCTGGCCCACTCTCCACTGCACCAGGAGCGCACCTGGAACCAGGCTGTCGCCACCAGCACGTGCTCTGAACACACACAACTCGAGGCGAACGCTGAGCCGCCAGCCGTAATCTAGGAACACAGACATTTGAAATGTAAGCCCAAGAAACTATCCAGGGCCACCACGGGGGATAGGACACTTATCCTTATATGGGATAAGAGCAGGATTCAGGGCAGAAATCCACAGAGAAGCCTGTGGACCAACAAGGAAAACACTCAATAAAATATCCGTTGATTGATTTTTTAAGAGAAGATTAAAGGGTTAGAGGGGGAAAGGCCAGGGAACAAAGGTCAAAGGTAAAGCCATCAGTCATCCAGAAATGAGAGTCTCTGTAAAGGGCCAACTGATGATGGTCTGGCTGCTGCAGAGAGGGCTGTACCCTCACCAGCTGGCTTCTTCCAGGGTCTGCAACCTGCCGGCCTGGAAAAGGCTACTGCAGACTGGGAACCCTTCCAGCTTCATGTTATTCCTCTAAAGAATGAATGAATGGTCAGCTCTCTGGGAGTCTACCAAGAAGTACAGGCTCATCTCCCTCAAACTCTAGCGAGGATCACACACCGACTCTGCCCTCCACCACTGACTTCAGAAGGTGGGAAAGAAGAGGCGTGGAGGGCAAGGGCCGGACGTGAAGTGAGAGCCAGACTGGCCGGTCACTCTGGGCAGCAGGCATTGCCTCCTGCTCACCTAGCAGTGGCCACAGATCTTGACACCGACTGCCTCCACGGCAACCCCACTGGGGAGGTAATATGATCGTCTCGTCTGAAGAAACTGTGGCACAGAGAACTTAGGCAACTTGCTAGAAGTCACCCAGCTTGAATAAGAGGCACAGCTGGGATTCAGACCCAGTGCTCCAAACCATAAACTGTGAACTGGGGGTTCAGTGCCAGGTTCAAGGTTACCTATCACTAAACCTACAGCTGGGATTCACCCCAGGTAAACCAAAAAAGAAGGCGTCTAACATGAACAACCAGAGAAGGCAATGGCACCCCACTCCAGTACTCTTGCCTGGAAAATCCCATGGGTGGAGGAGCCTGGTGGGCTGCAGTCCATGGGGTCGCTAAGAGTCGGGCGAGACTGAGCGACGCCACTTTCACTTTTCACTTTCATGCTTTGGAGAAGGAAATGGCAACCCGCTCCAGTGTTCTTGCCTGGAGAATCCCAGGGACAGAGGAGCCTAGTGGATTGCCATCTACGGGGTAGCACAGAGTCGGACACAACTGAAGTGAGTAGCGTCTGCACCTGAAATAGCAGTATCCAAAGTCAGAAACATCTATTCCCTTCAATAAGTGCCCGTCTAATGAGATTACCTAGTTTAATGGTGACGGGATTGGGGACTTTCTTGGGGGCAGGATGTTGAGGCCGGTACTAAAAATAATACTAAAGATTTTAGTCACAATTATTTAGGGGGTAACTTTCTCCCAATAGATCTTATTTGACTGGGCAAAGAGGGCGACAAACATTCTAAATGGGTCCTTCCAATAAGTTAATAAAGCAAGCAAAAGGGCTGAACTTGAGAACAATCAAGCCCTAAGGATAAATAAAGAGCCAACGCCAGCAGCTGCTGGGCCTCGGACCCGGCCCCTCCCCGGGCAACCTGCTCAGTATAGTCTGGGAGCCGCCTGGCATTCTCAAGCCCTGAACCATAACAGGGATGGCAAAAATAAGATCCCCGGGTGATTCCCAGGCAGGTTTGAGAAGTGCTGCCCTATATAAGGACATCTGTGTGCCTCAGGACAGCATCACACTTTCTACCAGAGAGCAAGTGTAGGCACGGAAGTGAAGGAATCGGTCAAAAATCTGCCCCAGATTCCTATAAATTTTCATTTATAAATTAGAATTAACCTTTTTATTCTGCCAAGTGTGAGCAAGAGGAAATTTATTGAAAATTCTTTGTGGTTCACAACTGCCACCAATTTTGAAAATTAACCACCAGAAATCCTGTGATCACAATGTGTATACTACTATTTGATGTTCTTTCTCTTTGCATTAAAAATGTCCCCATCCTAGGCAATGAGCAAGAAGTCCCATTTCAGTTGTATAAGAAATTCTACTTGAACTTAAAAAGTGAATCACTAAAAAATGAATGAAGCTAACAAAATTTTTAAAATATAGAGAGTAAAGAAACAGGGACCACCTCCGAATCACCCTAAAGCATATACACATACCACGCTGAATATCACAGAGGCAAAGGCAGAATTTGGGGCATTAGGTTTTCAAGCTAATAAAGCTGCAACAAACAGCTTTCTTCATCACTCTTAAACACATTTGTAATTATTATAAAATGAAGCATGTCATAGATGGATGTTTGGATGTCATGAATTGCTACCTTATGAGAAATTATAAGCCATTTTTCCCATTTCAGATATATTTTTCCCTAAGTTACTAGGAACTCAAAAGAACACATCAACACACAACTCACCAACCCTGACGGTCTGTTAATCATATTTTTACTACTCCAGAAAAATAAGGAACTCTCCTTATTACAACCTAAGTCACCAAACCAGACATTTCCTTCACAGGCTAATAATAAAACGTGTCCATCAACACACCAAGGGGGCAGCCTCACTTCCTGATCTGAATTTCATACTCAAGTATCCATGTAATTTCCCCTACCTTGCCAACGTTCAGGACAACTATGCATTCTTTCTTCCTATTAAACCAGGGTGGGACAGAATCATCCCACACAAACCACTCTGAAGAGCTTACAGGCCGCAGTTAAATCTATACAAGAAATAAAATTTGGCCAACATCCCCCATTTAATGTGATCCTCTCACAATGGGAAATGGATTGCAATTATCCATTAATGTAACCTACCCTCCATAGTCAATAAATAAATGTCACNGGGTGGGACAGAATCATCCCACACAAACCACTCTGAAGAGCTTACAGGCCGCAGTTAAATCTATACAAGAAATAAAATTTGGCCAACATCCCCCATTTAATGTGATCCTCTCACAATGGGAGATGGATTGCAATTATCCATTAATGTAACCTACCCTCCATAGTCAATAAATAAATGTCACTCCCTGTCACTCAGATGAATCCTGACTGAAAAGGCTAGAAAGAAATAAAGATATAAATGAGCTTTTGTGAATATCCAAGGAACACGCTGATGACTGATTTCAAGCCAAAATGTCTAGAACCTGTGACAGAAAGTGAAATGCCTGTGATTAATATGGACTTACTTTTAATTTTAAATGCATTAAAGTTATGCTAACATTCTCACTCTTCTCTGAAGAGAAAAAAACTTAAGTGAAAAAAAGGGCTCAGGTTCCAATTTGCTAACTTAAGTCACACCCTATCATTTTGTAAGCTTTCCTCCTTACACCACCCTGCTGTGCCTTTGGACTTTTTAAAGACCCGGGATTTGAGTAATTATAGCCATTTCAGAAATGGTTACTGAAAACCTAGCTACCTATACACGGCTTTTAAATGTCTCCCTCTAAGTCCTCAGTTTACAGGGAGACTATGTAGGGAGTAATTCTGTTCTTTTACACCCAGAATCTTTCCTCCCCAATACGGTCTGCTTCCTGTCTTACCAAAATTCACTCACTGAAGTGTTACCTACTGACTGGTATCCCTGATGGGGTCTGGGTAACCCTAAACCTGCTGCAGAAACTATTTCAAATTAAGAATGCAAGATCTGGGGAAACACCAGGGGACTGCCTGCTCCCTCTCTCTACCTGTCCCCCAGCCTCTCCTCCTCTCTCACACAGCAGTGACAATACACAGGTGCCTGGTCTTCGCAAACAGGCTCCACCATCCAGTAATTGGTTCATAAATTTTATTCAAAGCTTGAAACAGAAAGGGCCGAAAATGAGCAATCTGTAATCTTAAAGGTTGTCATTACTCTCTGGCTGCAAGCAGCTAAAGAAAGCCTTGCAAGCTGGTGAATTACAGGTCCAGTTTATGACTCTCAATGAGCTCAGAAGCAGCACAGCATCTCAGGAAGCACAAGCCAGGAGGGGAAGGAGGTCAGCTGCAAGCCCAGATGGGCTGAAGCTCAATGTCACTTATCCCATCCCAGTGGGACGGTCCTTCCTGCTCCCAAGCCCTCCAGCCTCGTCACTGCACAGAGCACAGCTTTAAGATGGAGACATCTTTACCCGTATATTAGGCATCTTCCCCTAAAATGTATTTTGCATCAGACCCTGCCAACTATCTTAAACAAAGGTTTCCACATGTTCATGAGATAATCAGGAAAAATACATCCAACCTTCACTACTGACAAGTTTTCCAACAGGTTTTAGTCCTCATAGAATAGTTCCACACTATCTAAACCTCAAATGGAGGTGTAAACATATACACTCTTGGCTTGGTGGGTTTATCCATACATACCCTGGACTAAATTAGACATCACATGTCAGGACAATCTGGGATTCTGTGTATGGACACCTCAGAAGCTGCAGGTTGAGGGCAGTGATGGGGGTGGTGTGGACAGCCATCCAAGGGAGTTACTAGGAAGCTCACACCCACAGGACTTGAGATCCGCAAAGAACTGAACTCCAGTTTCTTAAGGGGCAGCAAGCCAAGTGGTGATCAAGAGAAGCCTCAGTGATCAGCCTCAAGGCAAGCGAGTCAGACCAACAGAAAATATGATTCAATGCAAAACGCCTTATCTCATTCCCACACGCCCACACCCACCTCTGAAGTGAGGAAACTGGCAGAGGTTGCCTCAATAACTTCCGGCCCAACGAGGATTGCTCTGGAAACTACAGCAGAACCATCCGTATGGCTCCCAAGCTTCAGTGCAGTGGGGGGGAAAAAGGGAACAGAGACACCAAGACCACGGGTCTGGCAGAACGAGGTGGACTTGCTTTTATTTCCCCTTGCAAGACCAAACTGAGCAGGAAACTGCGCTTCTGAGCGCCACTCCATCCCTTCTCCAAGCAGAATATTCCTTGCTACAGCAAAGGGGAGAATACCAACTTCAGAGCGCTGATGGCAGGCTTAGGGAGTATGGCAAAAAGCTGGGCCTCAACAAATGTTTTGTTCCCTCTAAAACCACCGCCCAACCCCTTCCCAAAGAAGGAATTCCGACCCCCTATCCCCAGAGACCCACATCCTCACGACTCCACCCAGAGACAGATCAATACCATTTCTTCCTGGTGCCACACACACCTGGGCCTCTCGCAGAGTAATCTGAAATCTGGTTTACCCTACTGACACCCTCGTTTTCACAAGTGAGTTGCTGGCAGCAGAGGGGTGATTAGAACACAGTTGATGCACTTTACACACTACTGTGGTCTTTCCCAAAGAGCATTCCAGAGAACTCTAGGTCCATGGATAGCATGCAAAATCGGGGTTTACTGATCAACTAAGTGTGAGGCGCGTCAGCTTTACACAGGTTTCTGTCCTTCAGCTCTGTTCATGTGCACTGTGATTCTCCTTCTCTAAGAATTCTGACCACAGAAGCCTCCTTCCCCTGCTCCCCTCAAAAACAGAACAGATTTCTCAGAACACAAGTGGGCTACACCATGGTGCTTTGTCTCACTCAATTTTGTTGGTGGTTTGAGTCAGGTCTTCGTTTGGGGAGGAAGGTGTTTTTCTAAGTAATATGTGAATGAATGTTACTGTAAAAGTACTGAGTGCATCGGGTAAAAATAGGCGTCTGCTCAGAGAAATTGAAAAGAGGCAATTGTCTTTATTATCCTTGGAGGTTTCAAGTGTTCAATTAAGTTATTAACAGAACACAACTAGAGAAATTCATGGGATGTCAAGTTCTCATTGTAGTAGTGAACTGTTAGACCCTTAACAGAAATATGGCTCCGTTACAGATTGTCTAACAAAAACTAGCAGTTACTTTTTAAGAAAATATTTCAACTACTGGGAAAATAGATGGGAGCCCAGACAGGCTATCCTATAAAGCACATTAACAAGGGGAAAAAAATGATTTGAGCTACACTTCAAATGCAGTTTTAACTTTAATTACACTGTGATCACATCACTTCCTGTTGTCATATATGAGAGAAAAGTTTGATAAAGTCCCCCAAAACATCTTGGTTACTAAGTTTCTGAAAAGGGTTCCTGAGCAGAGTCCTTTAAGAAAAAGTCTTAGACTGTAAACGCGATTTGACTGTCATAGATCCATCTGTGCACAGGCCTAATAACCGCGAGAGCACTAATGTTGCAGTACTTACTCTTTTTTCACTTACACTTTTCCAGCTTTCTGAATTCCCTGTAATACACATATGCTCGTTTCAAAGGGAAAAACATTAACATGTTACATTCACTGAGAAAGTAACAGGGTTCACTAAATAACCTCATACCTGATTTCTTTAACGCCCCTGCCAATTCTTACAGATCAGTAGGGCTACTACTAGTATTTGTGTGGAAAGGCTTCCNTTTCTGAATTCCCTGTAATACACATATGCTCGTTTCAAAGGGAAAAACATTAACATGTTACATTCACTGAGAAAGTAACAGGGTTCACTAAATAACCTCATACCTGATTTCTTTAACGCCCCTGCCAATTCTTACAGATCAGTAGGGCTACTACTAGTATTTGTGTGGAAAGGCTTCCGAAAAGCAATTAAAAAGGGCTAGGACTTGCCACAGCTGCGATCCAGAGGAAAGAACAGGGACGCAGCGTTATTTACTGACCCTGGTGAGCAGAGGGCAAGTATCCCCCAACAAGACTTGTGTGCCACACGTAAGAGAGTCCAAGGAAGGGCAGAACATATAAAAGCGTAGGTAAGGACAGCTGACAAGAAGGATCAGGTGGAAACTCCTCTGAAGATGCCTTAGTTTAACACAGTTTAGGAATTCTGAGACTTCCTGCAGCTACCCAAACTAGGAAGAGACACTTCAAAAATGGAGATGGTCACAGGATGTAAGCAGCAGCCACAATATGGAGACAACTGGGATGCTACCAACACTGCAGTGTAAAGAGAAATGGAAAAAAAATTTTTAACCTTAAGAGCATGAAAATCATAAAACCGTCAACATACATAAAGCACTAGGAATGTACAAGAGGAGGCTGGAGGACCTCACTGTATCAGCAAGTAAGAAAGTGCTTGGCGGGGTCACTTTGATGTGCACCTGAAACTATCCCAACATTGTGAATAGGCTATGCTCCAATAAAAAGTGTAAATATAACTTAACAAGTAAGAAAGTGCTTAAGGAATTATGGGGGCATGTTACAGGGATGCAGGAACAGGAAATTACAAGGTGCTGAAGCTGAATCTCTAATACTTGGGTCACCTGATGTAAAGAGCAACTCACCGGTAAAGATCCTAATGCTGGGAAAGACTGAAGGCAAGAGAAGGGGGAAACAGGATGAGATGATTGGATAGCATCAGTGCATGGCTGGATGACTCAATGAACATGAGTTGAAGCAAACTCCAGGAGATAGTGAAGAGGAAGTACGGCTGGTGTGCTGCAGTCCATGGATTGCAAACAGTTGGACACAACTGAATACAACTGTACTAAGGTTTTTTAAGAGAACATTCTTATTTTTAGGAAATATATTCTAAGTACTTGAGGATAAAGGGTTATTATACCTGCAACTTACTCCCAAATAGTTCAGAATGGGGAGGGGGGGAGGGCGGCAACAGAGGAGCAAAAATACAATCAAACATGGCAAAACAGTAAATGACAGACCTTCTTTGTACTATTTTTACAACTTTTCAGTTAAAAATAACTTTTAAAACCTACCACAAAGTAACTAAGTGAGAAGGAGTCACTGGGAGTTCTAAGATGGGAGGATATCAGAATACCCCACCTTTAGAAAGATATGCTGCTGCTATTGCATCTTTGGCAAAATCTGCAAGCTCAAATAATCCAAAACTGACACCATTAGAACACACACTAAAAATGCCCAACTGCATTAACTTATGCCAAGAAGTGTGCCAAGAATAATAAAAGACTTCAACCTAGTGAAAATGCTACTGACAAAAGCCTTTCTTTTTACAGGTTACTTCAAAGACAAAAGGAAACTTCTCTTTACAGACTGAAAAGCAGCAAGATTAGATAGAAAAGGAGACTGGCGGGGGCCCGGGGGGATGGAGCCACAGACACTTTTCTGACCCTGCTCATCTGTTCAAGCCCCAGCCTCTTACCTCGCTCCTGCTTATCCTTTTTAAGACACTGCCTTCCTCGCGAAGACCTCCCCAACCCACACTCTCACTTCTACTCCCACAAGAGTTAGGCACCTCCTTCCTGAAAGCTTCCAATATGGCCTGTGTGAGTCCCTAACTTCCCAGAGGTATTATAGCCAGTTTGTGTACCTGTCTCCCCCTGCTTCCCTAGGGGCTCAGTGGTAAAGAATCACCTGCCAGTGCAGGAGATGCAGGTTCAATCCCTGGGTCGGGAAGATCCCTTGGAGAAGGAAATGGTGACCTACTCCAGTATCCTTGCCTGGGAAATCCCATGGACTGAGGAGCCTGGCGGGCTACAGTCCATGGGGTCACAAAGAGTCGGACATGCCTGAGCATGTGCGCGGGCACACACACAGACACACACACACAGACACACACA
This sequence comes from Neotragus moschatus, assembly GCA_006410615.1. Lineage (NCBI taxonomy): Eukaryota > Metazoa > Chordata > Mammalia > Artiodactyla > Bovidae > Neotragus > Neotragus moschatus. Next base: position 60,672 of record SJYA01002722.1, on the reverse strand, counting down.
CACACACACACACAATGAGGTCCTCCATTACTACCGATCACTGCAATATCTGTAGGGGAAAAAAGGCAAGTGACACAAAGATTAATGACACGTTGGGACACTCCAGTCCAGCAACCCCAAGTGCACGAACTAGGGCAGGTTCAAAAGCATTAAACACACTTCAGGCCTAGGAAGGGAAAGGCATGGCTCTGTATTTTCAACTATTTCAAAATCCTGAGCATTTGGGCAGTAGAAATAAAAAAATTGATAAGCCTAGAAGTAGCTAGCTAGGTAATCTTCTTTTAACCAGTTTCTTAGACTGTTTTAGGGATACACAGCTTTCAAACACAAACTATTTTCAAGGCTTGGTCACAAATAACAGTCCTGAATGCACTCATCAGATTACTGTTGATACTTGCACATGAAAGTATTCCTAAAATGATGTCCTACCTTGAGTTAACATTACAACCTAACTTCCAAGTGACTCTGGATTTCACAGTGTTAATAAGTATTCCAGGGGGCTCTGTGGTGCTGTTTGGAGCAACAATTGCTGGGGAGCAGCAGTATCACATTTCTGGGAAGTCATTTGGCAAAACACAAGAGATATATTTTTAAGATGTCCATTTCCATTGACCTAGTAATTGTGTAGTTCGTCACATACCCTAAAATAGTAACAAAATTTGGAAAGTTGCAGCTATACATACATTTAATAGTTGCCTTCCCATTAAACTGCTTATTATGGAAGAAAGAAAAAACTCAGAAAGCCTCATCTCACAGGACTGGCAAACCTGGGGAAGACCTCAGACTCACTCATTATGAAAACCTAAAGTGAAGGGGTTGATTCAGAAGAGCTGGCACTGAAGTGGCACAAAAAAATTGTTATTATGGAAAATAAAAAATCACATGAGGAAATGCTTGTGATGATATCTAGCGGAAAAAAAGAGAAACAAAATTGTATATGCCATAGAATTACCAAAACATGTTCACAGAGGGAAAGAACAGCTGTAGGAAAAAAAAAAAAAACAGCAAAACATTTATACCAGTTGTGTGGGGCAGTGGAGCTAGGGCTAACTTTTCTGCCCTTCCATGGTTAGTTTGTGTGTTGCTTATAGCTTTTTTTTTTTTTTTTTTTTTAAATTATTTTAAAATACACACGTGTGTGCAGGAAGGCAGCAGCCCAACTCCGAGCCGGGAGGCTGCCTGCCCACCCAAGGCACTGCCCCAGGCCACTGTGATCTGGGGTGTCTCAGGATGTCAGCTACAGCCCTTCATCTGAGTGTCAGTACTCCCTCCTCCAGTCCAAGAAATTCCTGCTTGACTGCTACTTCATGTCTGATACAGGCTGACAAAGCAGACTGTTTAACTTCCTGAGAACTGCAGTTATAACAGCTCCTCTACCTCCCCCACAGAAAAGAGGGGTTTGGTAACAGAGTCAAAACTTCAAGAACATGAACGAAGGAGCATTTCTAACCTAAGAAAAGAAGATGAACACTCCAGCCGAGATGCTACTCAGTACAAGCTCAACCTAATGTGGACTGATTTTAAACTCGTCTGGAAACCAAAGTTACAGTAACTTACAGGACCTGATTCTGGCCAGCTACTACAGCACTGCTGCTCCTGCTGAGTCGCTCAGCCGTGTCCGACTCTGCGCGACCCCAGAGACGGCAGCCCACCAGGCTCCCCCGTCCCGGCGATTCTCCAGGCAAGAACACCGGACTGGGCTGCCGTTTCCTTCTCCAGTGCATGGAAGTGAAGAGTGAAAGGGAAGTCGCTCAGTCGTGTCCGAATCTTAGCGACCCCATGGACTGCAGCCTACTCCTCCGTCCAAGGATTTTCCAGGCAAGAGTACCGTAGCACTACTCACCACTGAAAGAAAGCAGAAAGACAGACAGTGGACCAAGAGCCACAGGATTGTGCAGGGTGGCAAGGCAGTGCAAGCGTTTCGGAGAGCTGTGTAGTGGTTTCTTATGACCTTAAATACATACTTAGCTTATAACCCGATTACATACCCAAGGACTGGCTGACTCCGGAGAAACGAAATCCTACTGAGTACACCCAAGTCTTGAACTGAAATGTTTATAGATACCCTCAGCCAAAAACTGGAAACAACTCAAAAGTCCATCAATCAGTAAGAACAGAAAGGAGCTGTGGTGTATCCATACAATGGAGTGTTATTCAGCAATAAAAAAGGAATGGACCACTGATGAATGCAACAGCACAAATCAATCTGAAAAGGACTGTGCTGTAGGAAACAGGCAAGGCTTGCAGGGGCGAGAGACTCAAGAGGGAAGGGGGAGGATATCCACACACACAGTTTATCCCTTTGTTGTACAGCAGAAACCAACACCAGTGTAAAGCAACTATACTTCAATTTAAAAAAATTAAAACAGGCAACGCTTACCTTAGAGAAGACAACTACAAATGGCAGGAGGGGACTACTTACAGTGATGAAAATCTATTTTAACTGGGTAGTGGTTACATGGGAATATGAATTTGACTGTCCGAATTCAAGAAACTGTATACTTGGAATGGGTGTTTGATGATGTAAATTATGTATCAATAGACATTTGCTAACTTGAAATAATAATAATTAAACACAACCACTGTGTGTAGAAAGCATGCTCAGTCATATCTGACTCTTTGTAATCCCATGGACTGTTTAGCCTTTCAGGCTCCTCTGTCCATGGAATTTCCCAATCCATTTCATGGGTTGTCATTTTGTTCATAGACCAAAAAAAATGACACTTTACTTCTCACAGGGGCCCAGTCCCTTAATGAGGACTTTAGCTTTACTTCACATAGCAATAGGCTAGTTAACGGCTTTCCCATATTATAATTACCAACATGATGAAAACAGATTGAAAGACATATTCACTGTACCAACAGTAAGTAGCAAGTGTCAAAAGAAATCAGAAAAACTCAAAATATGGGAGAAAATACAAGGCTAAATAAAGCAGTTGTAAAAAGTTCTTAAAGTAGTTCCATTCTTTAAAAGAAACCTTGTGGATGGCAAATACATACAACCGATGAAGGCAAGCAACTCACAGCCAGTTCTCAGAGCAACTCTTACCAGTGCGAATCTGACCGCAGAGAAAGCTGTTTCATTTAGGGGCAGATCTCCTAGTTTTATCTGTTAGTTTTATCAGTTTTCTACCTTGCATGTGTAAAACACCATGGTAGGATAACTATTACCTTCTATTTCGTCCTCTTGTTAAAAAAAAAAAAAAAACTAAAAAACTCAGAATTTTCATGTATTTAAATGGATTTAGAATACAGAAACTGGTGCATAGGCCAAAGCTGTCTTCCTATACCTCCATGGGAACATTAAAATATTATTTAATACAAGATAATGAGAGTCATGACAATAATTAAGTACCAACACTTTAAAAAGTGCATTTTAAGCCTTTGGGTATGTAAGTAGGGCTAAACCCTAACATATCCATAAAATGTGTCTGTCAGAAAAAGTCATTACTGGAAGATCCCAGAGAACTGAGGTTTCATACCATTTTAGTGGCTGATGTGAGAGTACAGAGAAGATTAAAGAATTGGAGGGTAGTATTTAACTAGATGGGGGGTAATAAAAGGAGGATGATTTCTTACAGAACGCTTTCATATTCTTGAGGCCAGAAAAACATTCCTATGCAAGACGCAAAACCTGCAAAGTAAAGTCAAACTGGACTACAGGGGAGTTTAAAACTCACTCGAGAAAAGAGGCCGTTGAAGGGCAAAGGGCACAAGTACACACAGTATGTTTGAAAAGTAAAGAACAGAAAGAGCTCTGACAAAAAACAGTAAAAAAAAAAAAAAAATATGTAAAACTGGGCAGGTCACGAACAAATGAAATATGGACACTCAGCAGGCCGATGAAAAATGCTCGATACAAGGAAATGCAAATCCAACAGTGATGAGTCATACGTAACTCATCAGCAAAAACTCAATCAGCCTTATAACACCAAGTACTGGCAAGAAGGACGGGAAATAAAGATTCTCTATACACTGTTGGTAAAAATACAAATTAGTTAAGCCTTTTCCAAAGGGGAAAAAAAAATCTCTTCCAACTATAAAAACTGAGCACATACCCTAGCAAATCGATGCCAATATGCCCACATGTGTGAAAGATGTACCAAAAGAAATCTGATTTTAAGTAAACAAAACAGACTTAACAACCTAAACGTCTACTGAGTGCTTCCTAAATGCCAGGCACTCTTCTGGGAAGGTAATCATAAGCAAGCGGCTATATACACTATAGTACACAGGTCCTGTCCAAAGAACACAGCACTGGAGCATGACATGCAAACACTGACAGACACAGTTATGTGAGAAAAGGCTAGAGCACACAACAGGACCCGCGATCCCACTATTGAAAATGGGCCAAGAAAAAGAAGGGGGGGCGGGGTGGATCCTGTATACACGTCTACGTAAATACGAGCGTGAGCACAGACCAAGTGCCCTGAGCAGGAATGCACAAGGGACGCATTTTGCTCTTGACACTTCTCGATTTGACCTTGAAGTCAAAATTAAACTCAAAATTAACCTGAATTTTGCATCCATGAGGCATTCGTTGTCATTTTCCTCTGGTCACCAGTGAGTCACAAGTCAGTGCAGAATGAAAAGACGGACAATTTGGGCCAAACACAAAATGTCCTGGACAGGTCACCTGGCAAACCAGTCACTTCCTACAAGTCATCTGCGCAGAGTGCCTGGGAGCCACCTCCACATGCAGATTTTACTTATTTATTTATTTATTTATATAAACTGGGCTACGGGGCATATGGGATCTTAGGAACCTCACTAGAGATTTTTTTATTTGTTTATTTATTTATTTATATAAATTGGGCTACAGGGCATATGGGATCTTAGGAAACTGACTAGAGACTGAACTCACATCCCTGCATTGGAAGCCTGGAGTCTTAACCACTGAACCACCAGGGAAGGCCCCCACATGCAGATTATATTCAGCTCTCCTGCAATTACAAAGACCAAACACTGTCACACTTAAAACTCTAACCTACATCCAAACCAGACATTCAAGTACCAGCTAATGCATGATGAAGCTGAGTTCTCACTCACCTGGTGGCATTAACTTCATAGCACTTGGATTTCCAAGCTAATGATAACACATAAGTGGCAGAAAATAAAAGATCACAAGTTAAAACCAAAGGGTTGGGAATTCCCTGGGAGTCCAATGGTGGGGACTCTGCCCTCTCACTACTGTGGGCCTGGGTTCAATCCCTGGTCAGGGAACTAGGATCCCACAAGCTTCTTGGCATGGCAAAAAAAAAAAGAAAAAAACCCAAAGGGTTCTGGCCCTTTACATCCCACTTCAATGGCTTAGAAGAGACTGCACTAAATGAACTACCTGCAGTATAGGTTCAAACACCATATCTGAAGACTGTCACCAAGAATCTCCTAGGAATCCGGATCGTCATATCTCCCACTGACAAATGATTCTTTGTGATTTTTTTTTTTTTTTAAAAACAAAGAAGGAGGGGAGAACCAAGAAGATTACAGGAACAAGGGAATCCAAACTCTAATTTTTTTTCTAAATTGGAAGGAAAAAAACTGAGAAACTAATTTCTCAACTTGGCCCTGCTGTAGTTTAACTCGAACACATATGAGAGGAGCTACATTACTACAGCTGAATTAGAGCCAACATTTACTTTGGCAGAAAAAAGCCAAAGTCATTGAAGCTTTTTTTCTTTAATACTTCTAAAAGCGCTACACTACTAAAGTCCTTTTTTAATGTATAAGCAAGAGCAACCTTCAAATTGTCCAAAGTCAAAGAGTTCAGGGAAGGGAAGCAGACATGAGGAATACACACACCCGTCACGTGACACCCACCTTGCAGTCTGGGTGAAGAGGGTCCTGATGTTCACCACGTGTTCCTTCAACTTCTCTACTGTGAAATCTCTCATATGAGAAGTCCAGGCAAGAGATTTAATCAGATTTATCTGGAGGATCCTTGAGAATGACAATGAACACTGACTAATTGCCTGCCAGTAGACCTGAAAACCCATTCAGGCCAGTACACCGGAAGAAGCTATCTGCCTGTCAACAACACTGCTTTGCCCATGAGGTTCTCCCAGAACAAGGTCAAGGGCCCGGCACCTAGTGATACTCATCAGCAGTATCAACACACAGCAGGAGCTCCACAGTCTTTCAAGGAAGCAGAAGCTCACCAGTGGTGACAAGGCAATACAGTCAGGGCTGTAAAGGACCATGACCTTGGCAGGAAAAGGCACAGAAAATGAACAGGAATGTATGCTGCAGATGAGACCGGCCTAAGACTGCTCTAACAAAGGGTTTCAGGTAATGCTTGAAGAACTAAGATTTTCTCCCATAAGTAATGGAGAGCTATGAAGATTTGAGCAGGAAAGTAACTTTTTCTTTTCTCCATGAAAGATGTCTGTGGCAACAGGGAAGTTAGAGGTGACAGCATCTCACCCTTTCGAAGGCAAAAGGAGAAGGGGGTGGCAGACGATGAGATGGTTAGCTAGACTCAGTGGACATAAATCTGAGCAAATCCCAGGAGACAGAGAAGGACAGGGGAGCCTGGTGTGCTGCAGTCCATGAAGTGGCAAAGAGTCAGACACAACCAAGCGAATGAACAACAACCTCAGACACACAGAAGTGCAGATAAATATGGTATAATTTAAGTACAAGAAAGCTGTGCTGGGGGAGGAGAGACGTGACAGCAGAATTTTAATACAAGTGGAGTCAACAAAGGCGTTTATAAATAAGTAGGAAGGAAGCTAAAGAAATATTCATGACCCCAGACTACCACTGAAAATAGGAAGCATGGTATGCCATGAACTTCAACTATGAATCCATCTACATGGCAAGTCAGATTCAGGACACTTTAAAAAACAAAACACCTAACAATTTCAAACCTCAGCAAGGACACAGATGTTGCTGGTAAGAGTGCAGTGCACCAATCATTTCAGAGAACATTTTAGTTCTTACTAACACTGAAAATCACACCCCCTCTGACCAGACAACTAAAACCCTAGCTCTGTGCAGGAAGAGAGCTTCCGATAGATATGAGTCAGGACATACAAAGATGAGGGTCAGTCACAGTCGGTAGCAAAAAACAAAAGAGGAAGCAGCTTACTATCCATCAGCAACAGGCATATAGTAATTAAATAGGCTTTCTCGGGGGAAAAATATTCAATCTCAAAGCATTTCCTCCCTGGGTTCCATTCTGAACGTAAACTATTTTTCGCTTTCTCGGGGAGAGAGCCCTCAGCCCTGCAGCTTCTCTTTTCTTTGCCTGGATACTTGCCACTTCCCCTCTTCTGCATCCTTCACTAGCACCCACCCAACCCACACCCAACAAGGCCCCCTGTATCCCTGCTGTGAGAAGGCAAAGAAAAACCCTTTTTCAAGTTAATAAATATAAGTGCCCACAAGGCTAGGGTCTAATCCCAGCTGTGTCCTTCTCCCCTAGTGCAGGGTGGGACCAGCATCTCAGGGAATCAAAGGGTTAAGTTTAGGTGATTCAATTCTTCCCCAAATTTTGAAAACTTAGTTCTCAACTCTCTTTTATCCTTTATTTAGAATGCCTTCTTTATACTCAGCTGGTTCAGATGGTAAAGAATCCAGCTGCAATGCAAGAGATTTGGGTTCGATCCCTGGGTCAGGAAGATCCCATGGAGAATGGCTACCCACTCCAGTATTCTTTCCTGGAGAATGCCATGGACAGAAGCTACAGTCCCAAGGGGTCGCAAAGAGTTGGACATGAGTGCGAACACTTTTTCTTTATAGTCTGAGAAGCTCCCTGTCCTACTCTTTGTGTTCAGAAATATTCAGTCCCTCCCCCTCCCTTCTCTTCCTCCCTCCTCTCCTTAAAGATCCTTCTCCCTCCTCTCTGCCCATGTGGGCTCAGTCCCATCAGGGGAAAACCCCACACAAATCGAAAAACTCAGCACCCAGAGCTAGCCTAGCCCTGGGGTGCTGCTACCAACTCCAGGAGTCCCCAGCACCCAGCAGTCTGGGCTCCGCAGTGAGTTTCTGCAACAGCTGGTTAGCCTCTGCCCAATCCACTCCTCCACACCAATTCCCTCCTGCAGCAGGCTGGCAGGTTTGCCAGATGAGACCATGGGGGTGGACGCTTCCCCTCTTGTACTGCACTCCCTTAATCACCGACCACCAGCCACACTGACTGACCTTTCACACCTGCTGGGGTATATTTTACCCTTGCGCCTTCTGCAGCATGCTCCAACAGTACTCTGCCCCCCAAAAATGGTTTCTGCTCTCTCTCCATTTATCCATATTGTTCTTGCCAACTTTCTCCTGAAATTTCCCCAAGCATTTCTAACTAGATGGAATCCTTGTTTATCTATTAGTAAGCTATATAATATACATTCTTCCTCTTTTTCTTCTTGAAATAGGTATGTGTGATGCTTTGGTAATAGCTACTTAATTTATAACAATCACTATTTTACCTTATTAAGTTATTGTGTTCAGCAGATACCTTAAAATGCAAAATGAGGCCTGCTGGACCTTGATTAGAGATTTCAATTGAAGTAGCGGTTCCTCTTTTCATCTGAGTACCCTGAAAGGGGCTGGCTGACAACCCTTAAGACCTTTACCCAGGAGAGAAATAGGTTAAAATCTCTACGCCTAGACATCTTGGAGCACAGAAATATCATCTCATTATTAAAAATGTGCACAATGGAGAGAAATGGGCTCAACTCTAGCTCTGCCTACATCCTACACAGCTTCAGACACTTCCCTCAAAAGCTAAGAGTGGTAATAAAAATAAAAGGTTAAATTGTGCTTCACAGATATGTGAGAATATATAGTTTATATTCTTTAATACTTAAATCTGTTGTTTAGCAGGCCAGGCAGTTCAAAGTGTGGTGCTTTCTACTGTGAACAGAATTCCACAAAGACCTCTTACTTAACAGACATTTAAAGGGACTGTGGTTTTCTAATGAAATACATGGTACTAAAATTTCTGCTTTGTCAAATGTGTTCCCTCTTCCTTAAAAGTATACCTAGGGCTTGCCTGCTGATGGCCTTTTAAGTTGGGGGAAAGTCCAAAAACCAGTCAAATTGTGTCAAGCCTATTACCAAGAAATTAGCAGAGAAACTTCGTGTTACTCAGCCGCTGGATGCCAGAGGGCGTGGACAACACACTGCCCGAGAGGGAGAGGGACAGCCCAGCTCGTCTGCTCCTGTCCCTGACTGTGCCCACAGGCCAACAGAACCCCTTGTTCCGTGTCACAGGGCCCCAAGATCCCTGCCCCGGTGCAGGGCAGGCATAGGGAAAATGATGGCAGGTGTGGGGCCTCTAGTCAATGGGCTGTCAACTAGGCAGACATCCTCAGGCCACCTCTACAAAGACAGGGGAATGGGAGGATCCTTTCACTGTTCTAGGAACAACCTTCTACCTCCGAAGAGCCAGCCCACCGTAGCTGGCAGTCCTCCTCCTTCAGCTCTCCTAGTGCTGACCTCACCAAGTCCAATGGGACACACAGATTTACACAGCTCGCTAAAGGTATCGACAAATGTATGCTTTCTATCTCCAGGGACACTTTTGGACTCCTTCTGGACAGTGATCGCATCTCTTATGCCCTTTTAAAGGTCTCTGACCACACAGAATGCCTAAGCATTTTAACAGGTATGCAAAATCGAATAGGTCTGCATTGTTCCGGTTTTTCTGCAAGTCAGCTAAAATTGGACATTCAAAGGGAGGCGAGGGACTGACACAAAATTAAATTAACTAGGACATTTATCAAGTCGAACATTAAGTCACCGAAACAGAAATGAAGACAAAACCCATCCACCTCCTCCTCTCCTCCCTCTCTTCCTCATCAGCATTAATGCTAAGAGAAATCCAATTTTTCTTTATCTCAAAATTAAGGCAGTTGGTTTCTACCCCCCTACAAGCTGCTTGTTGAACATTTTGTATCTACACAGAAGCACGAAACAGCCTCACCACTGTACTCATTAACTTTTCTCCTTTAAAGAAAATATCCCCACTGCCCCAAAGCCCCACTGTTCATGGCTTGATCTGCAAACCCCATTGGACGAGAAATACCAGAAAACTGCTCGTCCCATTTCATGCAGTACCTTCCCCATGGCAGTGACACAAGCAATTAAGCTAACGTGTCAGCGTTCCAAGAGGAGGGGAAGAGACAAAAGTCTCAACTTTCCTAAACAGAACGGAATCTCCCCACTAGAGAAGCAGGGTTCAGCGGGTGAGAAAAGGGAATTGCAGTGCAGTTACACTCACTACTTAATAATACAAGACCATAATCAACCGCAAGTCCTTGAACTTACATTATACTTTTCTACTGGGATGCGCTTGTAATTTCAAATGTGTTACTGTAAAAGCCTGGCCATTGGAGAGACAAGAGATGGGGCGGGGGTGGGGGGGGGTTAAAACGGACTTTAATTAAAATATGAATAATCTAAGTCCAGTTAATTCAAAGCATCTGACTCAAACACCTAGTCAGCTGGGAAAGAGCAGCTGCTTCCAATTACAAGTGATTCTGAATTAACTGCTATCAGCATCTCATGAAGAAGCTGGGGATGGAGGACACTTTCAGCTGCACACTAGACCTACTGAAAGAAGGAAACGCCAAAGATCCAAAGGCCTGTCTCAGAAGCTCTTTCGAGGTCAGGACAGAGTTTTCCAGCTTGCTCTCGTCTCTGCCTCTGACCCCAAGGGCTCATGTCTGTGCTAGCCCCTGCACCTTGCATCCCGTTCCTGAACCCTCGCCCAGACTCATCTCCGCAAGGCAGAGCTAACAGCTCTTCCTGCTCTCTGCACACTTCCTTGACCCCAAGTCACAGAGATCCAGGTAACCCCGCAAAACCCACTTTTAGCACTATCACACAAACTGGGAAGTCTGACAGGCTCCTGCAGTCTGGTGGCCTCTCCGGAGACCATAAATCAAAGGCCTATCCAAAACCTCCTCTGGCCCAGAGACTAGGACCAGCAGCCTCCTGTGGAAAGAACATTCCAGAAGGACAACCAGCTTCTAACTGCAGGTGGAGCTTTAGACTATCAGACTGTCAATAGCTTTTTTCAGGGTCCCACTTGCGAGATTAAAGAATGGGGAGGAAAGAAAAAAATAAATAAATAAATAAGAAAAGGAGGAGTGGAAACCTCTAAAATCTCCTTCTTAGACCCTAAGACCCTACAAAGACTAAAGATGCCAAGGATCACCAAGAAGAGAGAAAAAATCCAGAATCAAGAGTTGAACTGCTGGCTCTGGTCTACTACTCACCCCTTCACACATAGAGATGCAAGTTCTCAAACTCTCCCGCTCCCACCCTGAGCTCTGCATTAATAAACCACGCTGGAACAATCAGTTACTAGGCTGTGTTAAATTATCTGAATGAAAGCAAATTAATTTGGATCTCAGACCCCAACTCACTGCTCAATCGCCCTTTCTCCACACATTTCCTGCTTTACAAATAGCACACATTTTTTCAGAACAAAATACTAAATAATACATAGAAACCTTCAGCTTTTCTGTGAACACATAATCACAACATTCTCTAGTTTACAAACCAAAAAAAAAGAAAAAGTTTCTTCATTCACCTTTAAAGAAATATGCAGAACATTAAGGACAGACCTTTAAACACTCATAAAATACAAGAAACATATTTCATGTCTAAAAATATGTTTTAAAGATAGGAAAGGGAAAAGATAAGACTATTCTGAAGGAGATACAAAAAACAACAGTAAGTTCTTTGGTGAGTAGCCCCACAAGAATGAAGTTGATCTTCAGAAATTCAAAACCAGGGTCCTACTAATTTACATTATTTCCTTAAAAAAATAGAATCATGCTTCAAATAAAAAGTCCTTAAAAACATTTTTTTTAAAGAACACGACCAACCAAAAAAAAAAAAGAAAGAAAAAAAAATTTTTTTTTAATTAAAAAAAATAAAGAAAGAAAGAACACGACCATTATTTGAAAAATCACTTCCTTACTTTTCTAAATAAAAGCTGGTCCCAGGGGAAACCCGGGGGCGGGGGGTGGGGGACGCAACTATGACGGAAAATAGTGGAAGCAAGGATTATGAACACATCCCTTTTAAAAGCTTTAATCCTTCTGCTATTCAATTCAGCACACATAATTAATTTACAGAGTACCCACTATGTGTATTCAATATTATTAGCAAATTAAAAAATGTTTTAAAGTCAAAATGATTTTTGAACATGAGTGTGGTGGAGACCAGGAAATACAATTAAATAATACGAGGAGGCTGCAATGTTTCCAAGCAGAAGGAATCCACCCCCAACCACCCACCAAAAAAGGATCAAGAACAACAAAGAATGAAGACCCATAAAATCTAGTAAGCAACTCTGAATCATCCTTCTCTGTAAACAGCCACTTACTAGGTATTGCTTCATACACTGTTAACAATATGTAATATAATGATAATCTAGTATCATTATCTTTTATCCTGAGGGGAAAAACAAATCACTTAAAAAATCATTAAAACTCTGTATTTAACACTTGAGAGGACACTTTTTCCAGAACCACGGGAGCTGAGTTTATAAATTCAGGGACAGTGTGGTAGGAGTAATTTGTTGTTGTTTAGCTGCTCAGTCTTGTCTGACTCCTCTGTGACCCCATGGACTGCAGCCCACCAGGTTTCTCCGTCCATGGGATTTCCCAGGCAACAATACTGGAGTCGGTTGCCATCTCCTTCTCCAGGGGATCGTCCCAGACTGGGAACCAAACCGCATCTCCTGCACTGCAGATGGATTCTTTATTGCTGAGCTACTAGGGAAGCAGTGATAATTATATTTCAGTAAAAAATAAATAAATAAAATGTATATCTGAGCCAGACACTCAAAATTACATGACATATATACTACACTATTTATGACTCCCATTTTAAGTTTTAAAAAACTGAGACACAGACAGATTATATAAATAACAAGAGTCAGAATTGAAACCCAAGGCTGCATAACACCCAGGCAGCACTGCCCACCTGGATGAAGACAAGCATAGCCTTCCAAGTGAAACAAGAGCAAGATTCAGGTCTGCCCCGGGCACTGGGGAGGCCAACCCTGGCCCTTTCCTCTGCCTTGCTTCCTCCCTCAACTGCAGTTTTGGGGGGAAACAGCCACTTCACAGGGCGGTAAAGTGTGAATGTACNCTGATGGGCGGGTATGATCCGGAGGGATGGTGTGGGGAGGGAGGGGGAGGGGGGGTCTGGATTGGGAACTCAGGTACACTTATGGCTGATTTATGTCAATGTATGGCAAAATGAGTACAGTATTGTAAAGCAAAACAAACTAAAAAATAAAAATTAAAAATAAATAAAATAAAAAAGAAAAGAAAAGAAAAAAAATGTATTATATATGTAAGCTTTCAGGATGAACTCTGGACAGAGCCCAGCAAAACTGCAAGGGCCCTACACAGAAATCCCTGAGCCTGCTCTGTGTTTACCAAATGAGACATGACAGAGTTCAGGGGAACATATGACATGATACAGACGGTGCATTATAACTTATTGTCTGTAAGGAAACACCAGGCTTCCTTCCAGGACGAAAATTAAAGAACGGGCCTCAGGAAGGAGAGCATATGGGACGTTGGGCCAAAAGAGGTTGTTTGATGAAATGATGATGAGGTTTTACAATCCCATCACTGTTCGAAAACATCTTTTGATTGGGGCAGAATGACTACCATGGTCTTCAGTCCCTGTTATGGTCCCTAAGGTGAGTTTTAGAACTTTTCTTTGGTAGTGGAGATCTTATGAGAACTCCCTCTGCTCTGGATGAGACAGAGACACGGAGAAAAAAAGAAGAATCACTGCACAAACCACCCACAAAATCAAAACCCTTGCGAGGGCCATCCGCTGAGAGCCTGCAAGCCAGGCAGCATCTCCGCCCCCACCCCCAACCCCAACCCACTGGATGAGAAACTGCCTTGTAACTGGATCCCTGTGTGATGGGCGTGAAGTGGCCCAAAGCCTCCTGGAACCTTCAGTTCCGTTGCTCAGTCGTGTCCGACTCTTTGCGACCCCATGAATCACAAGACACCAGGCCTCCCTGTCCATCACCAATTCCCGGAGTTCACTCAGACTCACGTCCATTGAGTCAGTGATGCCACCCAGCCATCTCATCCTCTGTCGTCCCCCTCTCCCCCTGCCCCCAATCCCTCCCAGCATCAGAGTCTTTTCCAATGAGTCAACTCTTCGCATGAGGTGGCTACAACCTTACGTGGTCTCAATCCTGGATTCCCTCNACTCACGTCCATTGAGTCAGTGATGCCACCCAGCCATCTCATCCTCTGTCGTCCCCCTCTCCCCCTGCCCCCAATCCCTCCCAGCATCAGAGTCTTTTCCAATGAGTCAACTCTTCGCATGAGGTGGCTACAACCTTACGTGGTCTCAATCCTGGATTCCCTCCCACATCCTTCTCCACCACAAGAGTACAAAAGACACAACTGGACAAATAATACAAAGTAGATAATAAATACTTGCAGAATTAAAGGTGAATAAAGTGAAAGGGAAGTCAAGCTACAAGTGTCTAGGAAGACCAGAAGTCACAATGTTCCCACCACACATGACAACTTCTCAGCTACGGGGAAAACTTAACTGTACAAAGTCCCACCGCTTTTCCAGGCAAAGCAGAACCCCAAACCAGAGCCCAACACCTCTACAACACAGTCACTGTCGAGTCCAAAAGTACAGTTCCAAGTTCCAGGCCCCAAGACACATCAGCCTTGCAGGCAACAATTCTACACCAACAAAACGAGAGAAGACTGTCAGAATACCTCATAAATGGTTAGGATCAAACACAGGGAAATACCCAAGAAAGATCCTGAGTATATCATTTCCTCAGCTGGAAAAGAAGTGCTAGAAGCTACAGAAAAAGTCTACAGAAAAAGCTACAGTATGTCCCTTTTGTATGTAATTCCTTCTGTCTTTAAGATACGATTCCTTGTGTCTTTAATAGTCTCATCATGCTATACTGACATAGCTGCTGCTGCTGCTAAGTCGCTTCAGTGGTGTCCGACTCTGTGCGACCCCATGGACGGCAGCCCACCAGGCTCTCCCGTCCCAAGGATTCTCCAGGCAAGAACACTGGAGTGGGGTGCCATTTCCTTCTCCAATGCATGAAAGTGAAAACTGANAAGTCGCTTCAGTGGTGTCCGACTCTGTGCGACCCCATGGACGGCAGCCCACCAGGCTCTCCCGTCCCAAGGATTCTCCAGGCAAGAACACTGGAGTGGGGTGCCATTTCCTTCTCCAATGCATGAAAGTGAAAACTGAAAGTGAAGTCGCCCAGTCGTGTCCGACTCTTAGTGACACCATGGACTACAGCGCACCAGGCTCCTCCATCCATGGGAGCCTGTGCCAACTCTTATCTCTTTAAAAATAAAAATGCAGAGTGCAGGTTAGATCCCTGGTCAGACAGCTAAGATCCCACATGACTCGTAGCCCAAAACAAACAAACAAAAAGCACTAGTGTAACAAATCCAATAAAGACTTTAAAAAGTGATCCACATCACACACACACAAAAAAAAAATCTTAAAAAAAATAAAACACACAATTACACCATTTCTAGGTAACTACTCAGAAATACAGTACAACAGTCTCCGAGCAAAACTCAAATTAAAGCCCTGTCACCAATTACTAAATGTGCCTCTTCAGTCTGTGAGACAAATTCTCAGTTTCCTTCCTGCTGACAATCCAGGTGGTGACCTGACCACAGCTCACTTCTGGACCTGCCTGGGCTCCACAGTCACCACTGCAGACAACAGGGAGGGGTTCCTTGCAAATGCACTGGTCAGTGAATATGTGCAAAACCTCCAAGAAGTACGTGACCCATCACCCAAGAAAATGCTGAGGGGTATNGCTGACAATCC
Source organism: Neotragus moschatus (assembly GCA_006410615.1). Classification (NCBI taxonomy): domain Eukaryota; kingdom Metazoa; phylum Chordata; class Mammalia; order Artiodactyla; family Bovidae; genus Neotragus; species Neotragus moschatus. The sequence continues at coordinate 44,847 of SJYA01002722.1, read as the reverse complement.
AGGTGGTGACCTGACCACAGCTCACTTCTGGACCTGCCTGGGCTCCACAGTCACCACTGCAGACAACAGGGAGGGGTTCCTTGCAAATGCACTGGTCAGTGAATATGTGCAAAACCTCCAAGAAGTACGTGACCCATCACCCAAGAAAATGCTGAGGGGTATCCCCAAAGTACACTAAAGGATTAAAGAGCCAGTGTGAGAAGGCAGTTACCACTCAGAAACTCTTACTCTTTACAAGTTTTACAGCCCAGAGGCTTGATCTAGGGTTGGGGGTGAAGCAGGAGGCTCAGACAGTAGGAGGAGACGGAAGCCCCTGAAAGGTCTTCTTCCTCCGAGGAGGAGGCAAGCACCTAACAAAGGGGCCCCCAAGAGGTGACGGGTCACACGTCTTCTGATACACTCTGCTCTCCGAGGTTTCCCAAGCAAGGATCAGACAACGAGGCCTTCCACTTCCCAGCCGAGAGCAGCCACTGGGCACTTTCCACCTTGCCTGCCTAGGGCACAGGCCTGACTTGGAGAGACTTAACAAAAGAGTTGCAGAGCCCCAACTTCCTTGACTTTAATTAAACTTGGCTTCCACTTCTGAAAACCCCTCTAGTTTTTATTTTGTTTTCTAGTCCCACAACTGCTTTTCAATGTGAGATGCTGTGAAAAGGAGACACAAATTCTTTGCAGCTGCGTTGTGAGCATCCTGCCAACTGGAGCCAGGAAAAAGAGCTCCCATGTTAAAAATGTCCGACTGGGAGATTCACAAACTAGAGGGGGAGATGGACAGAGGAGAGAAAGATGTGTGTGTGTTGTGTGTGTACAATCAGCAGAAAGCTCCCTTTTTTTGTTTGGAAGCCCCAGGGCCTCTGGAGGCTTGCCATGCTTCAGTGACTGTCACCCCCTTTCTAAAGCCAGGGGCCTTTCCAGACACATCCTGCACAACCACTGCTCAGCGGTTCTTTTTTCACGCCCTTCTCGCCCGGCCTCCCCCCAGCAGTCCCACCACCACTGGATGACGGTAAGAAATGGCAAGAAATGGAACCCGGAGGTAGCGACCGTTTTCCTCCGACTATAGAAGCCCGGAGTGAAGCTGAACTCCTGGGACAGTCACTTTGGCAAGTGAACTTTTTCGTTTCTATTAGTGGCAGCAAGATACCCACGGTCAGCAGCAGAGCTCAAAGCTGATGAGCCTTTTGGTTGTGCTGCTAAAGCCCTCGTGTAGGAAACCCTAGCTGTGCCCTTTTAAAAAGCTAATTCAGGTCACCTGAGTGGGTCTGGAGGTTTTGGATGAAATTTCTGCATCGGGGACAGGTCTGGGCTTTCCCTAGGGTGAAGCGGCTGCACCACCTCTCAGCACAAGGGCCAAGAAGCAGTTAAGCAGTTTCATAAGCAAGGCTTTCACTTCCACCCCCACCCTTGGGGGCAGGGAGGAGTCCACTTCCCCCCATTTATCCTGTAGAGAGTAAAAGACTAACCTCCCCTCCTCTAGGGCTTTAGGGCCAAGAGGAAGGAGCTCTGAACTGGCAACATTCTAGGAGGCCCTGTGAATGCACTCAGGGAACAGCTTTCCTCATGTGACCCCTTGGACAAACAGGGCTTATTTCCAGGGCCCCAAGTAACACGGCCACACCCTCGGAATGTAGGTGAAACACACAGACCCCTGGAGATCCGCCTACACGCAGCCCAGCAACCTCCAGGCCCATCCAGGTGGCGGACAGGAACAAAGAACTGTCAGACGAAAAGCCGCAAGGCGCGGTACTATCCTCAGTGATGAAACCATGGAAAAATCTCACTCCTGCATCACAGCAGAATTCTGAAGGCAGGAGAGCGAGTGAAACGTGGCTCCGAAAAGACACTTAACAGCAGGGGTTGAAACCAACCAGAAAACTTACCAGACTTGGCCCACCCTGTGGGCCTCTGCATTTTACTATCATTTGAAGCCTGGAAGCCTGATTCTAAGAACAACGTTCTACCTGGACAATTTCACAGCTGACACCCCACCCGGGTGCACCTCCTGGGCACCTACAGCCAGCTGGTTAGGAATCAGACGCTCCATCCCCAGTGGCTGGCATCCTTGGACCTTTTGCTTTCCCTCAAACAGATCTCTGAACCTTTACATGGGAAAAGGAAAGGCACTGGATTCTGTATCTCGTGCTAGTAAGCTGCTCGCCTGAGGGTATGTCTGTGTCTGTGTGGAAGGCTGGGGGGTGCTGAGGTCAGGAGAATGACACTCCAGGAAGTTCAGGCTGTGTGCCGACCTCACCACCTCTCCCCAAAGTCAAAGGAGAACCATTTATCAAACTACCTGCCATCCAGCGGGTTGTAGCATGTCAGCATTAGAGAGAAACACTGATGTGCAGGCAGAAGGGAGGCAGTCACATCTTGTCTTCCTGCAGGGAAGCATCTGCAACCCATTTCACAGTGCAGAACACTTTGAGGCCTGGTGATCTCCCAGGGGTCTCAGCTGGTACAAAGCAGGGTGGCATTTAGAGCAGTTTACCTGACAGGCAGGCAACTGAGGTCTCCAGGAGTGGTGAGATGACGTTCACGTGAAGACATACAGATACACACATACACAGTCAGATACACATTCACAGAACTTTTCAGAGGGAAGGCAAAACTTTAAAACAAACCAACACAAGAACATGTTTCTGCCTCACAAAGATAATAAAAGCAGAAGGGGCTTTGATAAGCAATTCCTAAAGCCAAATACACAACACCCGCCCCAGCCAGGAGAAACAGGTGGTCCAGTGCAGTCCCTGAAGGGCAGTCAAGCGGAACAAGGCCCAGGACACAGCCCCTCGAGACGGTTTTCTCCCCCAGGGGCAGAGGAGTGGAACTCACTGTTGGCTATTTTCCTTTTCACCACTACTGTTCCTGGATGAGTGTCACGGTCAGTGGGAGGGGCTTTGGGAAGAAAAAAAAGAAAATCTAGACAGGGACTTCCCTGGTGGTTTACTGGTTGAGGATTTGCCTGGCAATGCAGGAGACATGGGTTCGACCCCTAGTCGGGGAACTAAGATCCCACATGCCACGGAGCAACTACGCCNAGTGGGAGGGGCTTTGGGAAGAAAAAAAAGAAAATCTAGACAGGGACTTCCCTGGTGGTTTACTGGTTGAGGATTTGCCTGGCAATGCAGGAGACATGGGTTCGACCCCTAGTCGGGGAACTAAGATCCCACATGCCACGGAGCAACTACGCCTATGCAACTACTGAGTCCATGAGCTCCAACTAAGACCTGATGCAACCAAATAAATATTTTTTAAAAATCTAGATGGATGTGTGAATGTGTTTTCTTACGAAGTTCACTCTAAGAGGTAAAACATGCTTGTCCAAGACCACCCTCTTCCCTGGAGAGAGCTCCCTTCAAGGGAGGACAAACCAGGATCCTCAAACTACTTCACCAGCACGAAAGCCACACAGAACTCCTTGGGCCCATTTGTCCTCCCAGCTCCAGACACCCCGCGCGGAAAAACGGAGAGACATAAAGGAGGGAGGGAGAAAGCAAGGGACAGTTATTTGAGAAAAAGCTGAGTAGTGCTGACCTTTAATTTGAAGACCCTGAGCCTCACGCCATCTTTTTCATGAATATGGGAGAGCACTTTGGGACCTTTCCAGCTGGGAGGAAGAAGCACCATTAGTCATCCCCGCTGGCTCAGAGACCTGACAAGCTCCACTTTGAAAACCTGTACAGACTGGCCACCATCAGTGCTGCCTTTCAATTCCATGAGGCATGACTTTCAGACAGACCCCTGAACCGAGAAGGGAACCAAAAATCAATCTGATTAAAATGAAAGGGATGATTCTGCCCTATCCAGTGAAATACCAGGGGCACGGGTCCCAGAAACGACTGGAGGGACTGCCATGGCTACACCAGCTCCCTGGGGAAGGGGGTCAGCATCCACTGAGGATACCCCCCAGTTGGCTGCAAAGTGGCCTGTCTGGTAGCTCCTTCTGTAGCCAAGAGGTAGCCTTCACTGCGGAATCCAGAGAGACATGAGAATATTCTCAAAGTAGTATCATTTCACAGTCCCACGAAGCTGAACGGAACATTACTGCAGGGACACCTGACGTCCCAGCTGACAGTCCTACACCTCTTCGGAGCTAGGAGGATTACTAAGGCTTTAAAATTCAATTACAACTACGGACAGTAACAGGTGGGCTTCCCTGCTGGCTCAGACAGTGAAGAACAGGCCTGCGATGCAGGAGTTTCATCCATGAGTGCAGAAGACCCCCTGGAGAAGGGAAACGGCAGCCCACTCCAGTATTCTTGCTTGGGAAATCCCAAGGACAGAGGAGCCTGGCAGGCTACAGTCCATGGGGTCGTAAAGAGTCAGACACAATTGAGCACTAAAATAACAAGAAAAAACACACTAAAATAATGAGGGGAAAAAAGAACAGAAACCTAAGTTTCAGATGCAGAATTAAATGGACATGTATTCAGTCACCCCCACTTTGTGCAAAAGAGGGTCAATCCCACAGCACAGCCCAGAGCAAGCGACTGCCCAAGACAGGGGCTAGGCTGGATCCGGCCAACATTACAAGGACAACCAACTGGTCCTGTCCCTTAGTCTTGTGCTTTTAAAGGGCAGTCGAGGTGCCAACTATTTTAAAGCTCCAACACACTAATTCTGTAAACAATAATGGCTACAGCCTGCACACTGCGCACTGGAATGGATTCCTCAACTTGGCCTCATCACTTATGCAGCTGATGAAACAAACACTGACAGCTTTTTTGCATTTGTAAAGGCCCCACAGCAGCTGTGGTGATCCCACCATAGAGCAATGAATTAAGCCTGAAACCCAGCTGGGTCTGAACAGAAGCCTTTTTTGCACAATACAGCAAGACGATCATTGTTAACCTAGGCATTATTGGGGAATATTCTGCATTATATTATAGGGCAGTTCTAACTCAATTCATAAAATTAGCTCTAATAAGCAATTTTAGGAGGAGGGAAGTGGCATTTGCTGTAGAAATGGCACAAGTGTACGCGTAGGTTATAGGTACACCACACAAAGGCAGGCTGACAGAACACAGATTTCCCGTTCAACAATGCAAAGTTTAAAACAGCAACTCCTTCTTAGATATCCATGCACATACACACACTCACACCTACTTTCTAAAGGGAGGTGGGTGGGTGTCTTACCTCGCAAATTCTTCGCGATTGAGCCACTACAGAGAAAACAGTGAATACAGCCGTCTGCCCTTTAGGTAACATCAATGACTGGAGCACAAGAGTCAATCTGGAACTGAGAGTTGTACCAGAAAAACCAGGGAGTGTGAAAAAGCGTGATTAATCCCGTTACTAAGGAATTTTTTTGACACTGAACTTGAGGAGTATGTGATAAGTAAAATCTCCGAACTCTAACACGCTGGTCTTTGGCTTCCTCTTACCAGAAAACTCCAGGAAAGACACCAACACCCACCCCGAATCTCCATCACTTCCAGAGAACTAGAGCCCTCCAAGTCCACCAAAGGCCTCCAGCACCCTTGGGTCATGGGGCTTTCTCAGGCCCCCCCATTCTATCGCCTCATACTTTCGATGAGCACGTGAGTGAAAATTGCCTGACCCTAGTAGGAAACTGATCTCATCTTTATTTCACAGCAATGTGGGAAAAATAACTCTGGGGGGTAAAAAATCAGAACTATCAAAACATGGCACCACCCATCTTCCTTAAAAGAACTCCCATTTCTTAAACAACTTTGCTGAGAGCCTTTTCTGATTTTTTAAGCATTTTTTTGTTTAGGGAAAACTAGGCTTGGAAGGAGCAAGAAAATCGGGGAACTTCTAGGCAGACAGTAGCTCTCTTTCCTGTACCTTTCAGCAAAGAACATCGTCATCAGCAACCACGACGAAGTCAAAACCAAAGGTGATGCAGGAAAACAGCTCCTCAGTACTGCCCGGCTCCCAGAGAGGGGCCAGGGTTTTTAAGTCCTGGTGCCTCCCAAAACCACGTGGTACATGCCATGCAGAGATTCACCTGAAGGCCAAACAACAACCCCAAACACCCACAGAAAGCCAATCAACCCAGGATGAAGTTCCAAGCCCCACCCCGTTCTCAAGCCTAACTGAGCTTGCCAAGGGGGAGAGGTAGTGAGACCCCCCACACACAGTGAAGAGTGGCAGTCAGGCAGGGAGGAAAGTGAGAACCACACCCCAAAAAGGCAAGGCAGCCACTCCAAAAGGAGAGGACCCCACGCAGCCCTCTGCTGAGCAGAACACAGGAGGTGCAGGGACGCCGGCTGTAGGTCAAAGAGCAGTAATAAATGAAGTACTATTCAGCCATAAAAAAGGAATTGAGTCCTTTTTATGGATCCACACTACAATGTGAAGGAACCTCGAAAACATCATGCCAAGTGAAAGCAGTCAGTCACAAAAGGCTATACACTGTTTGATTCCATTTACATAAAGCGTCCAGAACAGGCAACTCACTGAGACATAAAGTAGATCAGAGGTTGCCAGAGAGTGGAAAAACTAGGATGAGATGCAGAGCACTTGCCAGTGGGTATGGAGTTTCTCTTTGGGGGTGATGAAAAGGTTCTAAAACTGATCGCAGGGATGGCTGCACAACTCCGAATATACTAAAAACTACTGAACTGTTTAAGAGGGGGAGGGAAAAAAAAAAAAAATCACATTCACATCCAAGATCACTCAGGGAAGACTGAGATGCCTCGGATGCCTTTCGTCTTGAACCACCAGTGGAACGCCAAAAGACACATAGCTGAAGAACTGCCAAAAGGACTGGAATAAGTTGAGAATATGAGAGTTCTAAAAAGAAAGGCTAAAAGGGGCTGACACTTCGCTAAAGACGCAGCAGCCAAGGACAGCAACGTATGCCAAGCATATATATACACTCTGTAGTTAGACTGAAAAGTGTGATGAAGGGTAACTTTAATCTCCCCAAAAATAAAAAGTGCAACTGCAGTCTTCCTATTTCCCTGCAGCTATGTTGTGGGCTTTAATCAAGAGCATGACAGCCTACCATTTAAGTATATTTATCCAATGTCAGTGCCTACTTAGACTAGTCCCGTAAATTCGTTTTAAAACCATCTTTGGATTCAGAAATTGGGAAGGAAGCAGTTAGAGAAGAGACTCTAAAAGTACATTCAGAATCACTTTGTCAGCCTTAGAAATCTTTTCACACTCAGCAGGGAGGATTCTGTGTGGTGGATAGGAGGAAAAAGGCAGCCACGAAGCACCATCCAGGTTTCCTTGGACAGTAAACAATGCCTATCTGGAGAAACAGGCAGTTAGGACTGAGCAAGGGGTTCTGTTCTTTATTGAGATGACCTCCAAGTACAAATACAGTAAAAGAACTCCTCTTACAATAGGGACCATTAAGGTCTTCATTTGTATTAAACTGTAAGCAAACAATGTTCAGCTGTAAAAGCCTTTGCAAGTCAAAGATAATGGCCTTCCTTGGTAAACTGACTGTTCCTTACAATCATCATTATTTATACTCCCAGGAGGTTTTGCCTAGTGCTCCAATAAATTCTGGAAAGAAATATCATGACAACTTCAGCAAGTCTCATGTTAGAGAGAGAGGAAAAAAAAAAGTAGAAAGTGTGTTTCATTTGGGGCTCTCCAGTGTTCTTGCCCGGAGAATCCCAGGGACGGGAGAGCCTGGTGGGCTGCCATCTATGGGGTCCCACAGAGTCGGACACGACTGAAGTGACTTAGCAGCAGCANCAAGTCTCATGTTAGAGAGAGAGGAAAAAAAAAAGTAGAAAGTGTGTTTCATTTGGGGCTCTCCAGTGTTCTTGCCCGGAGAATCCCAGGGACGGGAGAGCCTGGTGGGCTGCCATCTATGGGGTCCCACAGAGTCGGACACGACTGAAGTGACTTAGCAGCAGCAGCAGTGTCTGGGTAGCAAGGGCTTCATATAACTGGAGCAGGAAGTGGAGTTAGGAGGAAAAAAAAAAAAGCATATACAGACTTTTCAGCCTCAGATTTCCAAGTCAGACCCGGCCTTCCCACCTCCCAGTGCTTCCAAGCTTACCAGGGTCAAAATAAAACCCACTTTCCTGGCATCATTAGAGTTTTTATTTATCACAAGTACAAAAGAGTGTGCTTCTCCGTGCGCCTCTCCGGGCTTTGCAAGTCCGTATCTGTATTAGGAGTTTCTGCAGGAATACATGATGGTGTTTATACTGAGCTGGGGTGGGGGGGGTGTCGGGGGGAAACCGTCCAGGAGAAAGAAAGAAGTAAGCATCCCCCACCTTCTTCCACCAGGAGACATGGCCTGTGGCTAAGATACACCCAGAGTCTGGGACAAGCAGGCAAGTCAAAAGTGTTCTTCACTTAGAGGAGGTTTCCTTTCATTCCGTCCACCACCTTTCAGATTACAGCAAAGTTTAAACCACAATGGTTTGGAATCCTAATAGCAGTTTTGAGGATTATGATACAGAATGAGACTCTTCAAACATTGTTAAGACAGAGAACAGAATCATGCAGTCACTCACATCTACCAACTGCTACCCCAAGAAAACATTTATTAGATCCAGACTCTCCCTGGCACCATGTACAGTGGGAAAAGGTGATATTGAACTGCACTGGCATTTAAACAGAAATCTGATCTCGGCTATTCAAGGATGTGCTCACCACTGGGGATTACCTCAAAATTCTTTTTTAAACTTTAAACTTCTTTAAAGAACTTTAAAATTCCTCCACATTAAAAATTCTGTCAGGGTGTCAATACCAATATTACTTAACAAACCTCACCTGTACCTAAACTTTTAGGTCAAGTTTACAGAACTAAAACAAAATGCCACTCAGCCCAAACACTGCTGGGTTGCGGCCTAGTGCTCACTGCCCATTATTTGAATACGGTTGTCACTCTGGGCATTTAGAAAGTGAATACACTCCAGTCAAAGAAAAAACTGTTCGCTCCCGGGATGACTGCTCATTATGGCCTTGAATCCTTTTCGGAATGAGGTGCAGTGTACAGAAGTAACTATATCGAAAAAACACCCCTCTCAATATACTGCCACCAACTCAAGTCCCAGAGAAAAGGCTGCAGAGTGAACGCAACTGAATGCCAAAGACAAAAGCCATGTAAGAATCAGGAATGAGCTCTTCACCGAGCAACATCAAGTGTCTTGTCATTGTTACACATTAATAAGCCACANCACCCCTCTCAATATACTGCCACCAACTCAAGTCCCAGAGAAAAGGCTGCAGAGTGAACGCAACTGAATGCCAAAGACAAAAGCCATGTAAGAATCAGGAATGAGCTCTTCACCGAGCAACATCAAGTGTCTTGTCATTGTTACACATTAATAAGCCACATTAAAAAATAAATAAAATTTTTTAAAAAGAAGCCAGGTTGACTGCCCAGTTGGCACCTATCAGACCCCTTCGCCACTTGGGGTGATCAGGCTGGAAAGGAGTCAACTGGTATGAGCCGAGGACCAGCAGGTAGGAGTCACGTGCTAGCCACTTACTGGGAGTCCAGGCCGTGGCTCACCCCCACCATGCTGCCTCTTTCCCCTCCGACACCAAGACACTATCACAAGCCGCCAAGAGAACACTCGGTGCCTCAGTACCCTGTGCAAGGATGGAGAAGGGGCAACCGAGAAAAAGCCAATAAACGTGGAAGTCCCAACTTATCTCTAAAGGGACATCTTTACTGAAGAATGAAAAAGAAGGCAAACAAGTTCACCCAGCAGTACTCGTCAATGGCGCTTCTTAGCAGTTCTGGGACACCACCGCATTCTCACACCGGGGAGGGAGATGGATAAAAAGCCGTCATCGGAGCAGTCAACAAGGCCGTCTGCCCTAACAGTTCATCACACTGTATTTTATCATAAACGTGAAAGGAAAAGCACCTATATTATTTTCATTTCTACCTTCTTTCTCAGACAACCTGGACAGCCTGAAATCAGTGAGGGTGACCCGGAAACACGGTGTTCCGTCTTCAACCTTGAGGCTGGAGAGCTACAGCCACAAAGACCCGTGGGGCCCAAAATAAGAATAGTCTGATCTAAATAGCTAGTTTATAACACTTCACATGTTAACATCCGACTCTGCCTCCCCCAAAATGACCCTGAGAGGCCAATAAATGAAGGTGTGAGTCTCCCCATTTCATGCAGGAAGAAACTGAGATTGAGGGGAAGTGATTAATCTGAGACCAACAGCTCTCTTCCCAGAGTCTGGCACCCCTGCTGTCAGCTGAACCATAAATTCTCCAAGGACAAGGACAATGTCATATTTTCTAACCCCTAACAGTCAGAAGCTTCCCTGGTGGCTCAACGGTAAAGAATCCACCTGCAATGCAGGAGGCGCAAGAGACGCAGGTTCGATCCCTGGGGTGGGAAGATCCTCTGGTGAAGGCAATGGCTACCTGCTCCAGTCTTCTTGCCTGGAGAATCACAACAACAGGGTGAGAGCGTGGTCAACAGACAAAATACATCAGCTGTATTTAACTGAAGTCTTTCAAGCCAGAGCCCAGTGGGACCTTTGTAACCATACAGAGCCCACCTCCAAAGTGAGGCTGAAATCACTTGTAAAAATAATGGGATTTCGGGTCATTTTAAAGTTACATCGTGTTCTCACAAAAAACCATTTCATAAACAAGAAATATGTAATTGTACAATCCTACAGACCCTTCTCCCTTCACAGCTACAGTCATCCTAATAACACGCTGTGTTCTCGGAGCAATTTTGTTTTACAAAGTGCTTCCCCATATCTCATCTCATTTAGTTCTAATGCCCTGAGAGAGGACAAGGAAAGAAAACAAATTTAAATAAAACCCAACTGACATCTTTACTACTTGTTACAGTGCCTGTATTGGTTTTTAAAAGCAGACAACAAACAAACAAACGCCCTGGCACTACCTGCGGGGCCGTAAATTAGTGCAGCCTTTCTCTCAGAAAACAGCCGTTAAGAGGAATCTGAACAGAAACACCAGTAACACAAAGTGGTCATTTCACTTTGAGGAAGTTGGAATTAAGTGCAAAAAGATACAGGAAAAGCACAGTGCACACGTCACTGTGGACACTGGCCCCCAAACTGTGGAGAAGCCCTCAAGAACACATAAAGACAACTGTGCTACAGGCTGATCAGGTGCCCAGCAGCTACTGGAAAGCAGTGCAGGGCACTTTCCTGGTGGTGCCAACGCAAGGGACACAGGTTCCATCCCCGGTCCAGGAAGATCCCAGATGCCTCGAGGCAACTGAGCCCACGGGCCACAACTACTGAGCCAAGCCCATACACCCCAGAGCCCGTGCTCCGCAACAAGAGAAGAGGCCCCTGCTCACCCCAAAAACAGCAACAAAGACCCAGAGCAACCAAAAATAAACATTTTTAAAACAATGATGATGCAGAATCCTCTTTTGGTAACTGAAATGAGATATAAGTGCAAAGAGCCCAGAAGAGACTTTCACTTAAGAGTAAGAGCCAGGTATGTAAAACGACGTCTGCCCAAGTGCAGGAACGCCCCGCTGCTGCTACGTTGCTTCAGTCGTGTCTGACTTTGCGCGACCTCAGAGACAGCAGCCCACCAGGCTCCCCCGTCCCTGCAATTCTCCAGGCAAGAACACCGGAGTGGGTTGCCATTTCCTTCTCCAATGCATGAAAGTGAAAAGTGAAAGTGATGTCACTCAGTCATGTCCAACTCTTAGTGACCCCATGGACTGAAGCCCACCAGGCTCCTTCACCCATGGGATTTTCCAGGCAAGGGTACTGGAGTCGGGCGCTGCTGCCTTCTCCAGAACGCCCCGTAGGTGACCGCAATAGATTTTACCTTCATGTTGTCTGCAATGAATGACTTCTAGGACAATATAATCATTTTCAAACAGGCAAACACTAATGGCCCAATTACATATGGGGATTACATGTGGATTTTATTTTCCCATGAAAATGAATCAATGACTGCAGTTATCATGGATAACTGAGGATACACCTGGCAGGAGAACGCATCTCTGAAAAATGGGTCCAACGGCAGTATCCCCAGATGGCCTTCCACTGTAGCAAGGGCTGGGTTTCATGCCCTGGCAGTGTCACTGGTAAAATGTGCAACCTTTGTTCCTAAACACCTGTTTTCTTAGCTGTGAAATTCTGATTAGTAAAGCTCACCTTTTTCCACTAGATCTTTACCAATTCCCTCCCACTACTGGATAGGATTTTAAATAGTAAATATTTCCTAAACTGTGTGATGACAGAAAATTCAGCCTCTACTCATGTGGCGTTAACAGGGTGAAATACATGTAAACACTAATTCCAGAGAGGTAGTTTTGAGGAGGTAGGCTCACAGAAAGGGGGCGTGGCTCTGCCTGATGGGAGGAAGAGAGTGGCAGACTGTCCAATCAGGTCACAGAGCGGTCAAGGTGGGCTCAGCAGGACTGGGCAGGCAATCGGCCCCAGAGCAAGCTGAAGAACCAGGATGTGCAAAGACCAGGAGGCTGGGTCAGCTGCAGTGGAGAGGGTAGCCCCAAGCTCAAGGCAGAGCAAGGGCTTTGCATGCTGCGCTAAGGACAAACTTAGCTGAGATTTCATGCACTGAAGGGGCGTGAGTCAATGTTCAAGTTCAAGGAATGCTGCTCCAAGGTCCAGGATGAACATCTCTGTGGAAAGCTTCAGCGCCGCTCTAATCTGAATTCTCAGTCTGTCAGTCTAGTTCACCACCCAGTCAGGATCAGAAATCAAGAGCTGGATAACACAGAAGAGATTCAACCACCACAGAGTGCGGAGTGGGAAGAGATCACATCATTGTCTAAACTTTTTTTAAAATTATACTATGTTCGTTTCAAGTGTATAGCAAAGTGATTCGGTTAGTTTCGGGTGTGGGGCAACCTTGTGTTAATTTCAGGTGCGCAGCAAAGTGATTCAGTTTCGGGTGTACAGCAATACCGAGCTAACTTCAGGTGCACAGCAAAGTGATTCTGTTATATATCTTTTCAATTTTTGTATTCAGATTCCTTTTCATTACAGGTTTATTACAAGAAACTGAATATAATCACCTTCTAATCTTTGAAGCTTTGTTCTATACTCCAAAATGGACTTTAGAGTATCTGTTGCTCTTCATTTGGCTTGTTAAGAGACACAGAATTCATATGATTTATTCATTTCTGAGTCGGCCTGGAAGGCTGCTGACAGGCCTCATATCTCTAGGTTGGTGATTTCCAACTGTGTAATCACACCTTCTTGAGCATTTGTGCATAGTATGCATTTTACAAAGTGCTTTCACATCGAAAATCTCACTGACTCTCCCAGCCACAAGCCTGTGAGGTGTATGGAACAAGTTTTCCGGGTGAGGAAGCAGCTCAGTGAGGTTATGTGGCTTGCCCAGGGTCACACAGCCAGCGCAACACAGGGCTCAACAATGAGCTCGGCTCATGTTCCCAATCCTGTCCACTATGACCACAGAGGTGCCCTACACATTCAGAACAAGCCCCTCACAATCTGAGGCATTAAATTCCCCAAGTCCACATACAAGCAATGAAGCATGGACACAAAGCACAAAACACTCCAGTCCTAAAAAGGTCGACATCCAACTGCTGCTAAACAGAGTAAGCATTCATGCAGCGCCCCTCCTGCAAACCCAGGGAGGGAATAAATGCAAGAAACACATGCACAGCCCTAATCCCTTCTCATTTCCTCCTGGCACCTGTTTCTGCCCCACAGGCACCAAACACTTCTAACAGCTGGTAGAAATGAGAACCAAGAGATAGCACACACAACCATTGTAGATGAAGCTCTAACCCAAATTGTGGTTGGGGACAAAAATGGAGAAAGAACCACCCAGATTTAAGAAGAGAGCCACAAAAACAGGGCACAAAAAGTCTCCCAACATTCCCCCTGGGTGACTCAGTTACATCAACCAGAGGGTCTCTTGATGGAAAACACCCACCCCACAACCTACCCCAAAATACTGCTGACTGTACTGGAGAAAATACGTGACAAGAGCCATGNCAAAGCACAAAACACTCCAGTCCTAAAAAGGTCGACATCCAACTGCTGCTAAACAGAGTAAGCATTCATGCAGCGCCCCTCCTGCAAACCCAGGGAGGGAATAAATGCAAGAAACACATGCACAGCCCTAATCCCTTCTCATTTCCTCCTGGCACCTGTTTCTGCCCCACAGGCACCAAACACTTCTAACAGCTGGTAGAAATGAGAACCAAGAGATAGCACACACAACCATTGTAGATGAAGCTCTAACCCAAATTGTGGTTGGGGACAAAAATGGAGAAAGAACCACCCAGATTTAAGAAGAGAGCCACAAAAACAGGGCACAAAAAGTCTCCCAACATTCCCCCTGGGTGACTCAGTTACATCAACCAGAGGGTCTCTTGATGGAAAACACCCACCCCACAACCTACCCCAAAATACTGCTGACTGTACTGGAGAAAATACGTGACAAGAGCCATGGAGGGAATACAAAGGGGCAAAATGTGTGGTCATGAATGAGATGATCTTCTAGGACTCCAGGTAACTAAACGCTGCTGCCAGCATTTCAATGCTCACTGCCTACCTCTTCGGGGGTGGTGGAGCTTGACAGACTTACAAAACTAGAACTGAAAATCCAATTTAGGCCTTCTAGGCTGCACCAGCTCTCAGAATCAGCTCCCAAGAACTGTCAGTAGGGTTGCCCTTTCTAAGGCCTTCATACGTCCTATGAATATGTGAGTAATTACGTGTAATGTTCTCATTACTCACGCAGCCTCATTAACACATCTGGGCAGCCTTTGTTGACTGCCCAGCCCAGACCCTGGTGAGGAACTGAGGGCAAACGATTTCCCCCAGCGCCCCGTGGTCCCCTAAGCAGCAAAAGTCAGGGGCAACAATAAAGTTGCCAGAAAAAGCATCGAAGCCTATTTATCACAGACCCTACAAAAGCAAATGAATTCAGAAGCCTGGAGAGCAAACACAGCCCAGGTCAGCTCTCAGGCACACCGGAGAGGATGGGGTGGCGGCCCTAATAAAGTAGAGATCAAGTACCAGCCAGGCCCCAGGGCATCTGAGACCTCAAGGCTTTTTCCAATCAGGACTAAGGAGACAGGCAGCTGGGGAGAGAGGAGTAGCTCCACCAACTGGTGTTTAAAAAAACAACAAACAACAACAACAAAAAAAACAACAAACACTCACTTGCAACAGATCCACTCCTGCTGTGAAGGCTGACAAACTGCCTCAACTTCCCCCCAACTTTCTCAAGTAAAAAAAAACCTCTCCAAAGGCTGCCAAGAGCCTTTTCCTCACCTCCTGGGGCTACTCTGATCACTCCTTTTACTTCCAGTTCATCTGGACTAAAATATGGGGAGGAGATTCAGCCTTTCACTCCCTGGCCAGGGTCTGCTGGCCTCAGTTTTCCCTTCTATAAAATGGACTCAACAGTGTCTTCCTCTCCTGTGAGCTCACTAGAGAAACAATAACTGTGGGCGGCTATTTCAGCACTGAGGGGCTTCTCCTCATGAGGCTAGTGTTTCCTACAGTCCAAGCTCTTCTGGTACAATTCTTCAAATGGCAGAAAAGTCCTAAGAGGCATGGGAGAGCCCCCTCACAAGAGTAAAGTCTGTGGCCAGACAGACCTGTGGAAGTAGAAAGTAAGCCCAACAGAAACTCCAGCTGCCCACTCAGGGGGGCCGGAGTCCTGGCCCTTGAGAACAGGATCCACCTCCGCAAAACGTGGGCTCCTCCTCACCCCACACATCCTGACAAAGCGGACAAGAGAGCCAGACAGACAAAAGCCACCTGCAGGAGGTTGCAGGACAGGACGCGCCAGAAGCAGGCAGATCAACCAGGAGCAGCTTCAGCTCTACTTTTGACAATTGTATTCTGAATCAAAAACGAATGAAAAACCCTTACTGAAAAGTGTGAGACTGTCAGGAGGCCAGGGGTTGTCAGAAGTCAAGAAAAATTATATCCTAAAAGGATAAGGAAAAATCTCACTCTAATTGTCTTTTTAAAAAAAGGAGACCAAAGTCATCCGAGTTCCCACCTCCTGGAATCAAAGTGGTCTGAGATGAAGGGGCAAGTGTGGAGAAGGCTTTATGGGCACACAAAAGGGATCCGTTAACACCAAGTCTGGGGCCTGGAAAAGGAAGCAAGGTTTGCAGCGGAAGGGCGGGCAGTCAGAGGAGTGCAGAGACTAGATACATGGGAGATTTAAAGAAACAAGATAAACTGATTCAAAGAGAAAAAACTGAAGTTCAGCGAGTCTTGTTTCCATTAACAGGCAGGCTTAAGGATCTGAAATGGACTCAGACCTTTACAATATCTCCTAAATAAGACAAAATAATTAAAGTTGCTGGATTACAAGATATACGCTTCTCAACTCCACATAAACGAAGTGTAAGATCATTCCTCATCTTTCCAACCCCCACCATCCTGAGAACGACACAAACACTGACAGTATTACAAATTACCTCAGCAAGGCCACTCTAACTGACCCACATTGTATCTGCGCTACCTGGCATAACTCGATTAAGAAGTCTAGTTTAATATTTGGGAATTAAGGCTAAACATAATGGAAGCACTCTTAGAGCTGATAGGGACCATAAGTTGGTTAGCTAATGTAAAGTCTGTTAAGCAGTAAATCTTTAATATACATGTACATAGGTTGAGCATATACATACAAGTGAATGTAATGAACACATAAATATGCTTTCAGTTACAGATTTTTAAAAATTATTTATTTGGCAAGCACAAAGGCTTCTACTGTGGTGCCCCAGCTCTGCTGCCTTGAGGCACATCGGATCTTAGTTCCCTGAACAGGGACCGAACCAGGGTCCTCTGCATTAGAAGGCAGATTCCTAACCACCAGACCCCCAGGGAAGTTCTTGTTACAGGTAATTTTGAGAATTTGTGGTACTCCATGTCAAGCTCTTTTGTTTGTTGGGAAGGGAGTTCAGCCACAAGCGAAGCCTGGTTCTTAAAAGGGAACCACTTGCAAAGCAGTATGGGTGCGAAATCTTACAGATTTCACCCAAGACTTTTAAATGGCAAGCCCACATCTAATTTAACAATCTCGTTTTTACAGTAATTCACTTTTATCAAGGGTTCCCAAACATTCAGCTTCAAGTTTTCAAAGAAACCAACTCTCCTGTCACACTCGTTCAAAGGTTTATATAATATTTAACTGAAATTGCAATAATAAGTCTAACTGGAATAACCAGATTTGGGAACAAACAATTGACACTTGGCAAGCCTTCTATATGGGTAAGAGCCAAAGGGGACACAGGCACACACTCCCCGGGCCTGCCCACTGGCAGGGAGCTTCATGCAGGGATGTGATGGCCAGGATGTCCTTCAGCCAGAAGAACTGGGCAGGCTGGGTAGGTGGAAGGTGGTTAGTACAAGACCTGTTGCTATGATCCTGGGAAAGATTTAGACACAGACCCATAACAGGAAGATCAGAACCATACAAGCAGAATTCCAAAAACGAAAACTACTCAGACTGAAAAACGTATGGCTGAGTGTTAAAAAGCCAGGTCTTCAGACCAGTTATGATCAAGGGCAAACCTTAAAAATAAACCTAAAAACCCTAAAATAAACCTAAATACCTTAAAAATAAACCTAAAGAATCTCTTCAGCATCCATTTACAATTAAAAAAAAAACTTGCAGTAAAGTAGAAAAGTGTGTATCTACCAAAAAACTCAAAAGTTCATCTTCACAAAAAAAAAAAAACAAACCCAATGCCTACCTAACAGCATCGTTCCATCCATACTGCCCTGGCAACATGAGCTGTACTCTATAAAAATACTGCCAGTATAACACCTCTCAATTTTTACAATTCACTCTGGAGTCTGAGGTGCCTACCTGAGCATTTCATGTCATTTTTCCAGATCCAGATTACTAACTGATTATGCTTCGCTTTACCAAGTTGCATGTTTTGAGTGACATGTTTCATCCTTATTTTTCAATTAGCCCTGTAATTTCTCGTGTTCGATTTTGTAGGACTTGATGTTTTTCACCAACACAGACACCATGCTACGTGAGATACAGCTCTGGTTACACAGATCTGGACTGTTCAGTAGGACAGCTTCATATGTTCAGTCACACGAAGCAATGACTTGTCCAAATTGAGCTGTCCTGTAAGGATCAAAAAAAACACTAGGTTTCAAAGACACAAGATGAAAAAAAAAAAAAAAAGGTAGTTTGTATAGATTTCTATTTGTATTGATTATATGTTAAAATGATCATCTGTTCAATATACTAGGATAAATAAAACTCATTAAACTAAAAAAAAAAATTCAGCTTAGCCTTTACCAAATGTTTCAATGTTAGGCTTAACATGAATTTCCCATATCGTCTCCAAAAAGAAGGGTTCTATTTAAAATCTGAAAGACACTGGTTACATACTCAAAAAAAATTTTCTCTTTCTGAAGGAGGAAATTTTAAATAACCTTTGGAGCAGGATATATATTAAGATTAACACTGGAGTTCTTTCCAAGGCATCTGGAAGTGAGTCAACAGCCCTCAGCCAAGCAACAAGAACTGGTCTGACCTCTTATGACAGGAAACAGCCATGAAACCATCTAAGCACCAAGTAATTCTAGTTGACCCTTTGGGCCAATGGCTGTAGGGGACACACATGTCAGATACTTGTCTACAGTAAAGTAATAACCCAAGTAATCATAAATTGGATTATTTTTAAAGATGATTTTTTTTTCCTTTTTAAATCTCAGTAATACACTTCGGACTCTTGACAGCAGTATTCCTTCCATAATCTCTCCACACAATGATTGTTGCTAAACTGTTTCTGCTCAAAGACTTGTGTGAAAAAGAGAATGGTTTTTCTCCACTACTAGAGACAGGCAGAAAGCAAGCCACCTAAACAGCTCAAAAAAGAAAAAAATATAGTAATTATATAAGGTACGCACGTTTTTTCCCCCAGAACCATAAAATAAATCAATCGGGTGTAAAACTGGTGGGGGTGGGGGGAACCAACTTATAAATCCTACCACTACATTTTGGTGTAGTTCTACTTTTTCTCTTTACCATTTTATCCAATTATACTAAACTTTGCTTTTCAATCTTGTAACATAAACTTTTCCCAGAGTTTTCAATCATACTGCACTTTTAAATCAGAAAATTAAATACCTAAAATTTACACCCTAGTGTTACAAATTCTTCTTGAGCTGTCCTAGAAATCAAACTGGTAATTTGTTTTCCTGCTAACTGCATGATTTTATTTCGAACTCACATCTTGTATAAAGCATCAAATATCAAATAGTTTTTAAGTCTAGGTGTCTCATCTGTTACACTCGACAGCAATAACCAACCAGTGGAGTGACAGGAATGGCATAAGATACCCATACAGCAAAACGTGTAACTTTTTATTGTCCAAGTGGATTGGGGCTTTGAAAGACAAATGTTTTCAGTTATTTAAGGTACTGTAGTGGGAATCGTGCCCAGCAATTAAGACAGGATTACACTACAATTTATGAGTTTTTCAAAGACGTCACTTAATATCAAATATAATAATGATTTCCCCCAAAGTCTGCCATCTACAATCCCAACCCCAAACTCTGTTTTGCTAAAGCAATAAGCTAAATGGCAACGCGGCAGGCAGCTAAGGCTTTTGAGACCAACTGTAGGAAATGCACTGCCTTCCACCAGCTCAAGTAATGATTTCATCTTACACAGAAACAGCATAGTTTTACATCTTCCACGCACATCACCTCACGCACGCGATCTCAGATAAAGTGAAAAGGCAAAAGCATGTATTACTTTTTCTATTTTATATATGAATAAATAAACCTAGANAAAAAAAAAAAAAAAGGAAAGGAAAGGAAACAACCACACTCATGGGTGGTATTCAGTCTTCTTTAGAAGTAACCAAAGAGAAAACAGAGGTGAACAGGATAAACGAGAAAGGATCTACATGCCACTTTGGACTTTGCCTGTAAGCTAAAAAGAAGCTCAGAAGGATTTTCACTAGAGGGATAGAGCGGTTTTGCGTATTTGAAAAGTGATTCTGATTGTGACAGATGAAGTTGAGGATTGAAGAAAAGAGAGGCAGGAAGAGCTAGAAACCAGTTGCAATGTACTTGCATAAATAAGATGAGAAATGGTTATGATCTGAATAGAGCAGCAGAGGAAAGAGCAGAGAGAGCAGAGAACAGGTTGAGAAATATTTAGAATGTCAAAAGTCAGCAGGACTTGGGAACTGGTTAGCTGGAGGGAACGGTGACTAATGGGGCAGAGTCTAAATATCATTCCTTTAATATTACCTTTTATACTCTTAATTAGGTCAATTATCCATCATAGGAAGACTGGGAACATGATGGATATGAAAGAGGAAGAGGTAACAAATCAGACAGGAATAAAAGCAGGCCCTTACTATTCTGGGTACACTTCTGTATAAGCGACCATACTGAATCAAGTAGTCTAGTCCTCCACTTGATTTCCTATAAGAAATAACAAGGAAAGAATTTAAAAGTTAATAAAGACCAAGGACAGAAGAAGAATGCACAGTCCTACATTATATGCATATTGAAACTTCCCTCTTAATGCAAGGAATGACACAAGTTATCCTAGGTGCTTTCAAACATGAATCAACTCCAAGGTTCTCCTAAGAAACAACTCAGGGTTCATCTTCTGCAGAAATTCTGCCTTAACAGCCCATCTTCCCCTACTGCCCTCTGTATAAGATACATGCTTACATTCTCCAATTTTGTCTTATGTTCCTATCTCCTTTCCAAATAAAGAAATAAGCTTTTTAAAATCAGAGACCATGTTGTCTTCTTCTCATATTCTCTCTAAAGCTCTGGAAACTTCTCAGAATTTGGAAGGGTCCGGTAATGCTTACTAATGAATATTTCACCCAAACTATAATGTCTGACTATTTAAAATTTGACAGCCACTTAGTCTGTTGACTTATCATCTCCAGTTCTGTTTTGAAGCACCACTGTTTTTCCTCTCAGTATCCAAATTCAACACAGTGCTGTATACTCTTTAAGGCCCCAGCTCATCTTACCTCCAGTTGAGCCTGGCTACTGGGATTCCTCACTCTTGAATTCTCATTGCCCCTGTTATTTCAGCCACATTTTTTAAAAATAAAAATTACAGGGACTTTGCTGGTGATCCAGTGGGTAAGACTCTCAATGCAGGGGCCCTGGGTTCAATCCCTGGCCAGGGAACTAGATCCCACATGCAGGCCACAACTACAAAGTCCACAGGCCACACGGAAGAGCCTGAGTGCCACATCTAAGACCCAGCGTGGCCAAAATAAATTCTTTTTAAAACAGTGATGATTAATGTATTTAAGGTATGAGACGATGTTTGGATATGCATATCCGTTGTGAAATGGCTGTTATAGTCAAGCTAATTAATATATTCCTCATCTCAAATGGTTACACAGCTCCATTTTTGAGCTTTTAAATTTTGTTCCACATCATCTTGTTTTCTGGTTATATCATTTGTTTGTCTCACCTCATTAGACTGAAAATTTCATGGGGCCATGTTTTGTCTCATACTGAGGCAGCCGTTGGGCAATAATGTCCATCACTGGATGGGAATCAGATATTCCTAACATTAATCCTGAGTGACCTTAAGCCATTCATTTGACCCCTGTGGGCCTTCACTTCATCATACATGAAATGAAAGGGTTAAATTCAATTATCACCAAAGAAATTTCTGAATCCAACATGCTCTAATCCTACCTTGACCTTTGGACTATGCTTCCTTGTTCCCCTCTCAGTGCTGGCCCCCCAAGTAGACTTAAATACATAATTGTTAGGTAAGGATTACTAGGGCAAATATCTTTATATACTTATACATAATTAATTGCCTAATACAACCTTATATTTCTCGGTGATATCTGATGATACTTCATTTATATAGCTTGCTATAGTGCTTAAAGAACAGTCAATAATAATATAGTTTAACCCATAAAACAACCCAGATTAACATGGGTCTTATCATCTTCACTCTTCCAATGTGAAAATGAAATATTAAGAGGTTCTGATTTGGTCAAAATCATATAACGAGTAAGGTGTTACAGCCAGGAATCAAACCCTGGCCTCCTGCCTCCATATCCTGTGTGCAGGCCACCTCCTTCATTTTCAAAAATGTGATTCAAGACACATTATTCCATGAAATGTTACCAGGTACTGAAAGAAAAGGATTCTTTGAGGAAATAGATTTGGAATTTCTAACTTACCCAAAGGTACTTTATTATAGAGTTTAAAATCCCTAAGCGGCATATAGTTTTCCAAACTACCTTGGCCACAGAAGCCTTTTTTTTTTTTTTTAAGGAGCTGGTATCCATGTAACAGTCTCAGAGACAAGCTTCACCAAATATGATGAATTTATGCTTCAGAAACGATTGCTGACATTAATTCTTATCTAAGTGACTGAATACTTTATGTGAAGTTTCTAATTTTATATAGGTCTATCTTGGTATGTAGGGAGAAGAGAGTTAGGAGGAGGGATATACAAAATAATCTTTGACTGACATCAGGTTTATAAATAACTATAAGCCGGTGTACTTAGAAGGTGGGGGCTTCTATTGAGAGAAGGTAGAACAGCTATTTCAAGCTGAGATTTGCGAGAGTATTTTAAAACACACTGGGAGGTAAACTGAGAAGTAAACAGCCTTCTTAAGAGTGAGTGATGTCAAGGAGACATTAGTTCTTTTTGTTATTCGCTGCTTCCTGTCCCTGAATTTACAGTCTTATTTGTTAAACTTCAGTTAAATGCCATAGCACAGACCAGACACAATAAAATGATATTTTATCCTGGTTGAGAGTAGACCTCGTTTAGACAAATCACTCAAAGTCCTTGGTTCTTTGGATTTTCTAAAAAATTCTGGGCTATCATTACTATTCTGCTTAGATTATGTCTTGTGTTATTGAAAGAGAGCTGGCCCCGATTCAGAAACTGTCTGGTAAGGCAGCCAAGACGGGAAACCTGCAGTTCCTAAAAATAGAAGTTACTGTTTGTAATAATTCTGCACTCTGTGTTTTGGGGGGAGAAATCATATTGGTGATCAAGGAAACCACAGGGGATCATGATGAGGAAACTGAGGCAGAGAGAATTACGAGTAGGCAGGGAAAGAGGGAAGGAATTGCATTAACCAAGATACCTTCTGTTGCAATTAAACGAAGCCCAGATGAAAATGCTAAGGGAGAAAAGGGGGCAGAGGGGTTTGCTTCATCTGACTGAGGAGTCCAGATTCCTAGTTTCAGGGCTACTAATGACGCTCTCATCTCCCCTGCCTCCTGCTCCTTCTCCCCTCTATTCATCTCAGCAGTTCTTTCTTCTGTCAGCAGCTGGTGAAGATAGCTCCAAAGAAAACTTGTTTCTCACCATGGACATGGGGTTGGGGCACGATGTGTTATCAGGAGGGGTGGGAGAAAAACATTCTGGGCGGCAGAAAAGCGGTGGCAATCACAGCCTACCAAAGGAATCATCAGTTCTTCGCTCTGTCAGGGCTGCAGAAGGGAGGGAGGTAGGAGAAAAAAGTATCAGTTCACCATCAGAAACCTAGAGGTGCATTTGATTCAAGACCAGTCCAGCTCAGCCCCCCGGCTACATCCTCTCCTTCACCCCAACTTCCACAGTTTGAGGTTTTCACAGACACATAGCCGAGATGCTGGTTAATATCCATATCAGACACTCTGCCCACGGCTCCATGTGCTGCTAAACAAAAACAGATCCTATCTCCTGCAAAATTGTAACATCTGCAGAGATTATGTTCTTTTCTGAAATCTTAATGTTTCCAAAATCCCAGATTCATCCGTATTTTTACAGAAACCCAGGACCATTTTTCTTTCTGATCATACACACATACACACATAGAGTAAAACAGAAGAGAATCAGACATCAGCAGTTACACTGTGACTAGAAATTAGTAGGTTATTAATTTCCAAATGTTTGTCTTTCAGTTGTCAAGCGTTCATGAAAAAAAAACTTTGTTGAACAAAGGATATAAAATTGAATAAAATGAACCCTGTCCTCAAAACACACACACTAAGCACTAAAAGTCTTCCCTCGTGAAAGGAATGTCAGGGAAGACATTTGAAGGAAGTAGGGGGCCTCTGGGCTCTACTCAACTGAGGGCTGGACATGAGCTGCTCAGGTCCTGAGCCCCCCAGCAGACTACAGAAGAGATCCCATTCCTTAACTCCACTCCATCCTCAAGAATCCAGAACGTCGGCCTCCCCTCCCTTTATTTTCCCCTTTCCTTTTCACCTTCACTTGCTCATGGGCTGATTCATTCGTCCGTTCATTCTTCCATCCAGAGTACCCAGTGCCGGCTTAGAATGCTCCTCTGACTCTGCACTGTGCCCTCTCTGATTCCTTGCGGTCCTCCTGAGGGAGCCAAGTAAAGCCCAAGAGTCCTCAGATGTGAAAGCACCTGGGGTGCAGAAAAGGGAGGCGGCGTTGAACCCAGGTGAAGTCCAGGAAACCCAGGACAAGGCCAAGGGACCCTCGTTGACAGAATCTGGCCTTTATTACTACAAAATGACAGTGCCCTTTTGTGTCCATGTTTACGTGTGCATGAGATAAGGGAGGTGAGGGGCTTTCAAACAGTGTGCAGTATCTTGGAGGGTTTTAGGCATTTATAATTGTAGACAAAGAGACAGAGGAAAAGCTACAGCATCAAGGTGATTATTTAATATAGTAGAACTAACAGGTGAGATTATACTAGGAATCTGAAGGCTTGGGGCTCAGTCTCAGTTCTTTTGTGACCTTGGACAAGTCACTTTGCTAAGCCTTACTTTCTTGTGAAGAAGGAGACTGTGGGTTAAATGCCCTCCCAAATCTACTATTCTATGATTCTATACAAATCAATACTAATCTGGGTAATTTATAATCAGACTAACTTTACACATGGTTAATGTTGAAAATTTTAAGTACAGCAGTAAATTCTTATATAGACGCACGCTGCAAAAATTGTGAGCAACAGGTCATGCTGTGTTCCTGATATATGAACCAGCCATGCTTATCAAAAACCTATGAAAAGACAGACAGACAGACAGGTAGGTAGGTAGTCACGGGTCATGCTGAAGGCATTCTGTTGGGGTCAGTATGTTTGAAGAGGAGATTAGGGTCCTCACTGATAGGAGAATCCTTATCACCCAAGCAACTTGGAACCCAGAATAGGTCCCAAGAAATTCTCTCAACCTAGAGAGCAGGAAAAACCAGAAGGAAAGAGCCTAGATTTTATGAAATGACTACAGCACAGATCCTTGGAAATTTCTCAGCCATGTTTATTTATTTAATTTTTGGCTGTGCGGGGTCTTTACTGCCATGCGGGCTTTTCTCTAGTTGTGGTGAGCAGGGACTACCCTCTAGGTGGGGTGTGTGGGCTTTTCACTGTCGTGGCTTCTCTTGTCAAGGAACACAGGCTCTAAGGTGCGAGGACTTCAGCAGTTGCAACACGTGGACTCAGTAGTTGTAGCTCTCGGGCTCTAAATCATATGCTCAATAGTTGTGGCACACAGGCTTAGTTGCTCTGAGGCATGTGAAATCTTCCTGAATCAGGGATCAAACCTGTGTCTCCTGCCTTGGCAGGCGGATTCTTTACTGCTGAGCCACCAGGGAAGCCCTCAGCCATGTTAATATGCCTGCAGCTGTCCCAGGCTTCTCCAAGCCTCAGACATGATCAGAATCTCCTTCCTTACACTCTTCACTCACCCACTTACAAGGTACCTAGCCCTTACCTAGCAAAGTACCTCCATATGGTACATAAATGCTTCTGAAATAAATGAATGGAATTTGACACTGTGCCAACGATCGCTTTGTTCACAAATAATTCTCTGCATCTGGAGTGCTCTTTCAAACAGGTCAGCTCCCACCAAGAAGTTGCAATTATTGAGGAAGTGAAACTGATTGACAAGTGCCACTTAAGAGATCTCCATTTTACTTCGCAGCCAGCACTTCTCTTGTGAAATGGCCAAAGAGGAGAGGACGAAATGAAACATTTCATGTTCCTTCAGTAACATAACACGCCCAGACATTTTCATAAAGCAAGTCTAAAACTCAAGATCGGTGTGGATATATTCGTGTGACAAATGATACTTGTCTGCTGTTGTTATGGACTGAATTGCGTCCTTGACAAAAATTACAATGTTGAAGTTCTAATCATCAGTATTTCAGAACGTGACTGTACTTGGAGATAGAACCTTGGAGAGGTAATTAAGTTAAAACAAGGTCATTATAGTGGTCCCCAATCCAGCAAAACGGGTATCCTTATTGTTAGGACCTAACATACGCCATGACAGGCTTTAAGGCCTAAGTTCCATTTATCAAGAAGCTGAGACATCGCCTAGGAGGAACTGAGATCATCTTCCGTGTGTGTCAGGACTTGACCAATTGGCATGTTTCCCATAGCCTGGTTTGAGCCTGTCAGGACATAATGGACATCCCCCAAGAAAGCCCACGTGCATAAAAATTTAGCCAATTAGTAGATGCCCCGAAACCCTTGCAACCAATCCGCCTTTGTCAACTCCCTGTCTTTGTTCTAAATCTATAAATACTGCTGTAATTCAGGGCTCAGGGCCCTTGTCGAATTCCACTGTGCTGGATGACACATGGGCCCTAGCTCAAGCTAGCAATAAAACCCCTTTCATGCTATTGCATTGCTGTGGACGTCTTATTCTCTCAGTTCTGGGGACTCAGACTCTGGGCATAACACTTATCAGAAGAGGAAATTAGGACACAGATACAAAGAGGGAAGACCATGTGAACACAAAGGTAAAAGACAGTCCTCTACACACCAAGGAGAGAGCTTCAGAAGAAGATAGGCTGGGGACTTCCCTAGTGCTCCAGTGGTTAAGACACTCTTCTCCTAATGCAGGGGGCCCAGGCTCAATCCCTGGTTAGGGAACTAGATTCCACTTGTCACAACTAAGAGTTCACATGTCGCAACTGAAAAGATCCCTTGCAATGAAGACCTGGCGCAGCCAAAAACATAAACATAATAAGTAAATACTTTAAAAAAGAAGACAATGAGAATATGTGGGCAGACGCCTTGGTCTTAGACTTTTAGTTTTCAGAGATGTTGTTGTTCAGTTGCTCAGTTGTATCACACTCTTTGTGACCCCGTGGACTGCAGCACGCCAGGCTTCCCTGTCCTTCACTATCTCCCAGAGTTTGCTCAGACTCGTGTCCATTGAATTGATGATGCCATCCAACCATCTCATCCTCTGTTGCCCCCTTCTCCAGAGACATAAGGACATACGTTTCTATTGTTAAGCCAGCCAGTCTTTGGTACTTTGTTACAGCAGGCCCAGCAAATTAATATAGTTACCTTGTAAATTTTACCTTTCAAATGAAAATGACCAGTGCCCAAAAGGGCCTGAGGTTGAGTTGTTTTTCTTGCAATGGCAATAGGCCGTAAGGCTCTCTGGTGGCATCCCCTTCCCCTGTGACATGAGTTTACAAGCTGAGTACGTGAAATTAGGATACTCTACAGATGGCACTCCCAGCACTTGATCTCTTAGCCATGGCCCACTGGATCCAAAGATTTACAGCTTCCTGGGGTACACGAGTGTGGGGCTTCGGGCAGGGTAGGGAGAAGGGATGCGGCATCTCAGGTTTCCAGGACTGTTGCCCGAGGATGTGTCCGATATCCACAACTGCAACGAGGGCCTCCCTTCTACAAACCTGTCTGTCCCCTCCAGCTTTCATACTGCTGCTGCTAAGTCACTTCAGTTGTGTCCGACTCTGTGACCCCATAGATGGGGGCCCACTGTCCCTGGGATTCTCCAGGCAAGAATACTGGAGTGGGTTGCCATTTCCTTCTCCAATGCATGAAAGTGAAAAGCGAAAGTGATGTCGCTCAGTCGTGTCCGACTCTTAGTGACCCCATGGACTGCAGCCCACCAGGCTCCTCCACCCATGGGATTTTCCAGGCAAGAGTACTGGAGTGGGGTGCCATTGCCTTCTCCAGCTTTCATGCTAGGCTCCTTCTTTTCCCCAGGATCTAGCACTTGCAACTGGCTGAGAATTTTTTCTCCTAAAGAATGGGGGAAGATAAGTTTCAAAAACACACTGAAAGTCTTTTTCGCCTAAAAAATTTTCTTCTCTTCCCCCAATTTTTAAATAAAGAAGCAGCCAAAGATTTTGACTCTACTGGTTTTGTAGATGGGTTTATATTGTAGTAGGATTATTCCCCCACTCACAGCCCTTGACTCTGGCCAGCCTCCCTCAATATAGGCCACCAGATGGGCTCCTGAGACCCTCCCCCTGACACTTGGCAAAAGGCTGCCTATGTACAGCTCATTCCACTGGGAGTGGAGAGTGGGAGGGTGTACGCTAGACCTTGGACTGGCAAATAGAGGCCTGGGGTGGGGGGGTCAATGTGCCTCAGTTTCCTCCCTAATGACAATGGAATTTTTATAATACCTGAAAACTGAGGGGACTTCCCTGGTGGCTCAGACAGTAAGGAATCCACCTACAATGCAGGAAATGTGGGTTCAATCCCGGGGTCGGGAAGATCCCCTGGAGAAGGAAATGGTAACCCTCTCCAGTACTCTTGCCTGGAGAAGCCCTTGGACAGAGGAGCCTGGTGGTCTACAGTCTGTGGGGTCGCAAGAGTTGGACACGACTGAGCGACTGACACACACACAGGATTATGTAAGCTCAACTTCAATTTTTATAACAGTCATCAATAATTTTGAGGGATTTCCCTGGTGGCACAGTGGTTAGGACTCTGTGCTTCCAACATAGGGGCACAGGTTCAGTCCCTGGTTGGAGAACTAAGATCCTGCATGCTGAGTGGAACAGCTAAAAAAATCAAATAAAAAAAATTTTTTTAAATATATAGTTTAGAAAAAAATAATCATTTTGAAAGCCCAAGATAATGCTTTACAAAGGTAACTAGTCTGTTACTTATCCAGGGCCCAAATCATTATTTAGGTGAAGAGAGGCACTTAAAATATCTCCCTTCTTAAATCTAAGGTCAAGGTTGACCACAGATCATTTGCTGCCCTTTTTAGGTAGTGAACTGACCCACATACTTTAAAGTACTACCATTAGAATATCATTTTTTAGAAAATATTTATTTATTTGGCTGAGCTAGGCCTTAGTTACGGCATATGAACTTTTAGTTGTAGGATATAGGATCTATTTCCCTGACCCGGGATCAAACCTGGGCCCCCTGCACTGGGAGTGAAGAGTTTAGTCACTGGACCACCAGGGAAGTCCCTGGAATATCATTCTTGAAAAGAAAAGAAAACCTCTCCCGTTGGGATAAGGCACTCTAAGATCTAGGGATCTATCATTTTTAAATGAAAGTTCTACGAGAGAATTATTACACTATTTTGTTAGTCGTTAATATGTTATCATGAATTAAGCATCAGAGATTAGCAAACCTGACTTCCAGCAAGGTCTAAGGAAAGAAAATAAGGAAATGTTGATATGTATGATACTTTCAATAAAGTACCTTTTATAACACATCATTCTTATCAACAAAATGGAACAAATCATTACATGCCCTATTATGGATTTTGAGAGGGGAAAATATTAGAAATACAAAAGCCAACCGAAAGGAAAAACCATACAGAAACACGGATATCATTGTAGATCTCCTGTAGTATGTGACACAGGAAGAAGAGTCCTTTGTATTAGGAAGAAAAGTCATTTATTGTGGATTCTTTTTTAAAAAATATATTCCCCATAGCTCAGACGGTAAAGAATCTGCCTGCAATGCAGGAGACCAGAGTTCAATCCCTGGGTCAGGAAGATCCTCTGGAGACGGGAATGGCAATCCACTCCAGTATTCTTGCCTGGAGAATCCCATGGACAGAGGAGCCTGGCAGGCTACAGGCTGTAGGTTTGCAAAGAGTCAGACACGACTGAGCGACTAACACACACAACACGTTTCCTTGTTTGTCTTTTGGCAGCACTGGGTCTTCATTGCTTTTGCTTGGGCTTCCTCTAGTTGCAGTGAGCATGGGCTTCTCATGGTTGTGGAGCATGAGCCCTAGGTGCGAGAGCTCCGTAGTTGCAGCGTGTGGGCACACAGGCTCAGGAGTTGAGGCTCGCAGGGCCCTAGAGCGCAGGCTTAGTGGCTGTGGCATATGGGCTGAGTAGCTCTGCAGCGTGTGGGATCTTCCTGGACCAGGGATCGAGCACATGTACCCTTCACTGGCAGGCAGAATCATATACTCTATGCCACCAGGGAAGTTCTATTACGGATTCCTGAGCCTAAGATCATGAGTGACAGCCCTGACCAGGGAATGGTTGGATCCAGGAAAGAGTCTACCTTTCGGGTTGCTTTATCTAAAACTTTCCCAGTATTATCACTGAAAGTGCTGGGCCCACCATCAAGGGTGGGTCACCCCAGCTTAGAAAGACATTCAAGACCGTAAACTTCAAGAGGGCAGAAGTTTTGTTCTCCTCTTGACTGTACATGCAAATGAAGGGTAGAACAGTTCCTCAGTCAAAATTTTGGTTATTATGGAGTCAGTGGATGTCCCTGAACAAAAACCATTCCTTTGTACCCATTTCTCTGAAGACTTCGGGGAAAAGCATGACATAAATCCCAGATATCAGGGAGTGCCATTCCTTTGGCCTCTCTGGTCCACAAAGGAGTCTTTCTTTAACTGTATTATCTTTCCAGGACCCCCAGGAAACTCTTGCAATTCTTGTCAATCTTAGCCAAACACAGAAGTCTCGGAACTGACCTGGAGGTGACTCTTGCACAGCTGGGACTTTAAAACCAGCTGCCGAGGGGAATCATGGGAGTGGCAGACCTTCCCAAATCCAAGGTTAATAGGCTGTGAATGGCACTCTCTTCGCTTCAGAAGTTGTTTTAACCTGCTTGAGGAGAAGAAAGTGGGGACAGCACCAGGGGCTAGAGGACAGCTGACAACAATGCTCTCTGCTCTCCTCACCCCTGCCTCTCCCAACTCACTTACCCTCTCCTTCCTGAAAGCACCAAGCATTCAGATGTACATTAATAGTAGATATTTATACAGCCTACCCGATGTGAATTCAAATTTATTTCCAAGTCATTAGGGCCAATTACTCACCTTTGGGCCCTGTAATATCATTTGTTCCCTGCCAAATGGATTGTTTTTCCTGTCGCAAATGTGATAAATCCTGCCGAGTGCTGCTCAGTCATGTTTAAACCGATTCAGCTTGGTTCAGGGTTGGGGTGAATGAATGAGGGGATGAGTCATGAGGTGTAGAGCTCACGCGTGATCCTTTTATTTCGAGAATTCCATGCTGTTGAGGAGAATGGACTGACTTGGAAGGCACTAGTCTGAATTCTGGTCCTATTTATTTCCTTTAATTTGACCAAGGCCTGAGAGAATGCAAATATTTTCTTTTGCCTTTATTTTGGCTGTGAAGGATCCAATTTTCTTTCTTCTCTAGCTTTCACAGATGTATTAAATTACATTCTGTGTCTAACTGTGCGAGGATTTGAGGATTTGAGGAGGTTAGAAAAACATTGATAAAATAGTCCCTGTCTTGTGGGAGATTGCAGTCTATCTGAAAGAAAAGATAGGCACACAAGAAAAAAAAAACAACTGTCAACAATAAACTTAATTGTCTCCATGATTAGGTTTCGAACATGGCCTGGTAACGGCAACCCACGCCAGGATTCTTGCCTGGGAAATTGTGTGGCCAGAGGAGCCTGTCCATGGGGTTGCAAGAGTCAGACAGGACTTAGTGACTAAACAGAGACAGCCGTGACACTGCATGCTGTCCCAGACCAGCCCTATGAGAATCACTCGGGACTTAGAAGAATCCCAAATCCCTAGGTTCCCTACCCTATCCTAGGGAATGAAAATTTTAGGGGCAGGGCACAGCAATCTGTGTTTTAACAAGCCCTTCGGTGGGTGTGATACTTGTCTAGGTTTGAGAACTTCTTGGGTAGATGTTTTACTTCCCCGAAGTTTGGGAGAATAATGTGGAAAATGGAAAAGGATATGAACTGTCAATTCCTCTCTTGACTTCAGTTTCCCAAATTACCTAGTAAATCTCTGTATAAATAACTCTCTAAGACTGTAGTGTTTTTTTTGTTTGTTTGTTTTGTGTTGTTTGCTTTTGGCAAGATCTCAAAACATGATTTATTGTGTTGACCTCATTACTTTTTTCTTAATTTAAAAAAAATTGGAGTATAATTGCTTTACAATGTTATATTAGTTTCTGCTGTACAGCAATGTGAGTCGGCTATATATGTACACATATATCCTTTCCCTCTTGAGCCTCCCTCCCACCCCATAACTGTAGCTTATAAAAAAAGAAAAAAATGAGATCATTGTGTTAATAGGCATTTATTTGGGCTTCCCTGGTGGCTCAGAGGTAAAGAATTCGCCTGCTAACACATGAAAACACAGGTTCCATCCTGATCTGGGGAGATCCCACATGCCAAGGAGCAACTAAGCCCGTGTGCCACAGCGGTTGAGCCTGTGCTCTAGAGCCCGGAGGGCCACAACTGCTGAGCCCACGTGTCGCAACTACTGAAGCCCGGTTGCCCTGGAGCCTGTGCTCCGCAACAAGAGAAGTCTACACGCCACAACTTGAGAAAGCCCATGGAGCAGTGAAGAACAAGCACAGCCCAAAATAAATAAATAAAAATTTTTTAAAAGACATTTATTTGTGATTGTCTTAGTTCTCTTCATTAAGCTGTAAACTCCATGAAGGCAGTTTCTTCTTTGCTAGTTTCTGCCCAACCCTTGACTGTATGCTGAAGATAAAAGTTTAATATAGTTCTTGCTGGATTGTATATTTCCATGATGATTTGCTAAATATATACTGTGCTGCTGTGCTTTGTCGCTCAGTCATGTCCAATTCTTTGCGACCCTGTGGACTGCAGCCTACCAGGCTCCTCTGTCTATGGGGATTCTCCAGGCTAGAATGCTGGAGTGGGTGGCCTTGCCCTCCTTCCAGGCATCTTCCCAACCCAGGGATTGAACCCAGGTCTCCCTCATTGCAGGCAGATTCTTTACCATCTGAGCCACGAGGGAAGCCCTAAATATTTACTAAGGGCCTGTAATGTGCCTGATAATTGATAGTGACAGGAGTAAAAAGTCCCATAAGAAACGACCCTTGCTCCAGTATCTAGCTGAAAGAAAAATATACCCTCTAGAAAGATTAAAGAACAGCACAAGGCAACAGACGGCTAAGTACAAACAAAGATTTAGATTAGATTATTATATGCCATAGGATTCAGAAAAGGACAGAGAGTGATCCAGTGGGTGGAGAGGGGGTAGAGCTCGAGCAAGGTTTCAGAAACCCCCACAGAGAGGGTTGGGCTGCCCGGAACAATGGGGAAAGGGAGAGGAAGGCTGGAACAAAGGGGACTGGATGGCCTAGAGCAAGATGTGGACAGATTCTAGGAGCCTCAGGGTGAGCGCCTGCTCCACAGGTGGCTGTGCAGTTGGGAGAGGGTTAGAGTGGACAGAGTTGGAGTTAATCAGTTCCTCACTACAGAGCCAGGAATGGCAGCTCAGCTAAGAATTTTTCCCTTCGGTGTACGATTTCTTTTATTTTGTTTTGCAGGCAGGGCAGGTATGGGAAGACCGCGAGCCTTGTATGGAAGGAATTGGAGGTTGGGAAGGAGAGGAGGAAAGGATATTTGGTCCCATTTATGGGCCTGAAATGGAAGAGCGCAGCTCCTCCCTGAAGGAGCTTAGTGATGTGAGGGCAAATATCCTACTTCACGCAGTGCCATCAACACTACAGGAGCAGAGGTGGGGATTTCTAGTCTGGGCTATCAGGGAGGGCTTCTCGGAGGAAGAGACACCATAAGTGGAGTCCCTCAGTGGCTAACTGAGTGGAGTTAGCCAGGTGCAAAAGTGGACAGAAGAACAGCAGACACAGAGGCACCAAAACAAGACAGAGCAGGGGGCAGTGCAGAAATTACAAGTCAGTCAGTTCCCTTGTAGCTCAGTTGGTAAAGAATCTGCCTGCAGTGCAGGAGACCTGGGTTCGTTTCCTGGGTTAGGAAGATCCCCTGGAGAAGGAAATGGCAACCCACTCCAGTATCCTTGCCTGGAAAATCTCATGGATAGAGGGCTGCAGTCCACGGGGTAGCAAAGAGTCAGGCACGACTGAGCGACTAACACCAACAGTTGCCTTTGGCAAAGGTGAATATGAGCAATTAACCAGACGAGAGTCTTGGATAGACTGACAGAC
The DNA here is from genome assembly GCA_006410615.1 of Neotragus moschatus. Classification (NCBI taxonomy): domain Eukaryota; kingdom Metazoa; phylum Chordata; class Mammalia; order Artiodactyla; family Bovidae; genus Neotragus; species Neotragus moschatus. The sequence goes on along the minus strand of SJYA01002722.1, from coordinate 10,811 downwards.
AGGCATGGGGTGATGGATGGGCGTGGCTAGGACAGCATTTTGAAGAGGCTACTCTGATGAGAGTCTGAACCGAGGTGACAGGCTAGCAGGGCATTTAGAGGGGTGAAGGGTGAAAGGCCAGACCTTGGGCAAGAAGAGGACTGTGGCAATGTCACGGAGCTTTTAAGTGGAAGAACCAGCAAGACTTGGTGTCAAGGGTTATGTGGGTGGAGGAACAGAAAAGGGCCAACATTTAAAATACATAGTTTTGGGGCATCCCTGGTGGTCCAACAGTTAAGAATCCACCTTGCAATACAGGAGACACTAGTTCGATTCCTGGTCTGGGGAGATCCCACATACCTCAAGGCAACTAAGCCCATACACCACACCGGAGCCCACGTGCACCAACTACTGAAGCCTACGCACCCTAGAGCCTGTGCTCGGCAACAAGAGAGCCCACTGCAATGAGAAGCCGGTGTGCTGCAACTAGAGAAAGTCTGAGAGCAGCTCTGAAGACCCCGCTCAACCAAAAATAAATAAATAAATATGAAAAACAACGACGACAAAATAAAATATGTAGTCCTTTGAGCCTGGGCGGCTCAGAGAGCGCTGTTACTGCTGAGAGAAATAGGGAAGTTCAGAGGGGAAACTGGTTTTGGGGGAGGAAATCGGGGGTGGGGGAAAGATGATTGTTTCAGTTTGGGACGTGTTGTTTGTTCTCTTGAGCTGCTTTGTTTGGTTCCTATACTTGTTTCTTCTTCCCTTAAAACCTAGTTTCAGTGCTTAGAGGGGGAGAAAAACAAAAAAAAAGAGCCCTGTTTTATATTTTGTGCAAGACCTAGGTGAATCTACTTATACAACCTAAACTGACCCAAGGGCCAAAGGGATCAATGAACAACCCAGTGGTTCCAGATTTTCAGCGCCAGGTGCCAAGGTGAGGAGCTGCATGGAGGAAGTGCTTGCTACCCAATGTTTCTGTCTTGTCATCCCAGCCACCGGGGAAGGGAGGCTTGGGCCCCTCACATGGTTGTCTGGCTTTTGTTTTTCTCAGGAGTCCTTATTCAAAGAATCAGGACTTCCGGGTGGAGCTGTCAGAGGAGATCGTGGGTCTGTCATCCCAGGCCGTCCCGGCTCAACTTCCTAGTGTGTGCGTGCTCAGTCCTGCCCAACTGTTCGCGGCCCCATGGACTGTAGCCCCGGAATCAAGATTGCTGGGAGAAGTATCAACCTCAGACACCCCGAAGACACCACCCTTATTGCAGAAAGTGAAGAACAACTAAAGAGACTCTGATGAAAGTGAAAGGGGAGAGTGAAAAAGTTGGCTTAAAGCTCAACATTCAGAAAATGAAGATCATGGCACCCTGGCCCATCACTTCATGGGAAATAGACAGGGTAACAATGGAAACTGTGACAGACTTTATTTTGGGGGGCTCCAAAATCACTGCAGATGGTGACTGCAGTCATGAAATTAAAAGACGCTTGCTCCTTGAAAGAAAAGCTATGACCAGCCTAGACAGGATACTAAAAAGCAGAGACGTTACTTTGCTGACAAAAGACCTTTGTCAAAGCTATGGTTTTTCCAGTAGTTATGTATGGATGTGAGAGTTGGACTATAAAGAAAGCTGAGCGCCAAAGAATCGATGGTTTTGAGTTACGGTGTTGGAGAAGACTCTTGAGAGTCCCTTAGAATTGCAAGATCAAACCAGTCCATCCTAAAGGAAATCAGTCCTAAATATTGATTGGAAGGAGTGATGCTGAAGCTGAAACTCCAATACTTTGTCCACCTGATGCGAAGACATGACTCATTAGAAAAGACCCTAATGCTGGAAAAGACTGAAGGCAGGAGGAGAAGGGGGTGACAGAAGATGAGATGGTTGGATGGCATCACCAACTCGATGGACATGAGTTTGAGCAAGCTCCAGAAGTTGGTGATGGACAGGGAAGCCTGGCGTGCTGCAGTCCATGGGGTCGAAAAGAGTCGGACACGACTGAAAGACTGAACTGACTGGACTGTAGCCCGCCAGGCTTCTCTGTCCCTGCAATCCTCCAGGCAAAAATACTGGAGTTAGTTGCCATTTCCTTCTCCAGGGGATCTTCCCAACCCAGGGATGGAACCTGTGTCTCCTGCACTGCAGGAGGATTCTTCATGCTGAAAAGCAACCTAAACTGATTCTGGCTCTCTGGGAAGAGCAACTAAGGTCTCCACAGACACTCCCTGACCTCAGGTATTTTCATGTTCTGCTCTGGCGGGGGTCTGGCGCTACCTGTCAGAGAGAAAATAGGGCAACCTGACTCTCTTGCTCACTGAAGTGGAGAAAGCCCCACGGTGTGGGGTCAAGGAGGGACAGATGGGTTGACCCTGGCTCCTTTCCACAGAGGAAAGAGAAGAAGCAGGTTGCAGTGGGGCCAGCTGACCCTGCTCTGTCTCCTACAGATTCTTTCAAGCCACTAGTCATGCTGCCTCTTCAACGCTTTTCCGAATGGAGAGCAACCCTACTGGACCTCTTTAACCACAATATGTTTACCTAGATCTTGTGGAGTCAAGCGAACCCTACCTGGTTGACTTCCTTAGCAGGACCAAAGCACTTTTGAAAGATAAAATTCCTTTAGGAATAAGAATAACTTTCTTGGGCTTCCCTGGTGGTCTAGTGGTTAAGAATCTGACTTGCAAAGCAAGGGACACTGGCTCCATCCCAGGCCCGGGAAGATGCCACAGGGTGAATGAGCCCATGTGCCTTAACTACTGAAACCTGCGCACCCTAGAGCCCATGTTCTACAACAAGAGAAGCCGCTGCAAAGAGAAGCCCGCACACTGCAACTATGGTAGCCTCTGCTCATTGCAACTAGAGAAAGTCCAACTACAGCAACCAAAGGCCCAGAGCAGTCAAAAATAAAGTTAATTAACAAAAATAAATAAAGAATAACTTTCTTAAGTTGGGATGTCAGGGAACTTGGGCCAGCTGCTGTAAAACCAAGGAGAAACCCTGGTGTCATTCCTGACTCCAACCTCTTTGTTTCTCCTGTCCCCAGCTGCCAATCAGTCACCTGCTTCTTCTTCTTATAAAGTATCCTTCAAACTCATCCACGTCTCTCCATCCTCACTATTAACCTAGCCCTTTGACTCTTGCCTGTTCCGTGGTAATTCCCTCCAAACTGGCCTTTCTGCCCACACACTGTCCAGCTACCATCCAGTAAAGAGAGTCTGGTCTTTCCACAGCCCAAATCCGGTTCTTTCCTATGGAGTATCATCTGCGGGGGTGGCCGCCAACAGCTCCTCCCATCCCTTCCCAGGAAAAGGTGGAATCTCTTTCTCCTTGTCTCGAGTCTGGGTCTTATGACTTTCTTCTACCAACAGAATGTCATTAGTCTTGAAAATGACATCCTGGGACTTCTAAACCCAGAAGTTAAGAGCTTAGCTTCTGTTCTTCCTCACTTGGGAGTCAGCTGCCATGGCAAGAAATTCGGGCCAGATAACCAGATGATAACAGACCAGCTGGAGAGACAGAGGATCAGCCAGCCCCTGTAGGCTGTAGCCCAGAGGAGTGAGCAAGGCCATATGCACATTCTGAACCTTGGGAATCTCAGATTCTGCCATTCCAGTAAACCACCACGGCCACCCCAGGGAGTAAAGAAGAGCTCCATTTGCAGAATCATGAATAAATTAGATTGTGTTTGTTGCTCAGTCATGTCTGACTGTGATCCCATGGACTGTAGCCCTCCAGGTTCCTCTGTCCATGGAATTCTCCAGGCAACAATACTGGAGTGGGTTGCCATTTCCTTCTACATGGATCTTCCAAACCCAGGGATTGAACCTGTGTCTCCTGCCTTGCAGGCAGATTTTTTATCGTCTGAGCCACCAGGGATGCCGAGATAAATGATTGTTATTGTTTAAAGCCTTTTAAGCCACAAAGTTTTGGTGTGGCATGTTACGTATCAGTGATGACTGAAACATATCCTGCCCTTAGGATCAACTTCCCTTAAGATGGTTCTGACCGGGCCTCTACATCTTCAACCTCATCTCTCGCCATTCCACCTCATCCTCTGCTCTAGACTTTTGCACGCATAGACTATATCCCTCACATTCTCCATAGTCCTACATGTTTGTCATCCCTCAGCTTCCTTCTAGGGAGCATCACTTCTTCCTGGAAGTCTTTGACTCCATAAGAATACATTATGGGCCTTGTGTACAATAACATATAGGTTTCAGGTGTACAAATAATGATTCACAAAGTTTTTTCTTTTTGGCTACACCATGTAGCTTGTAGGATCTCAGTTCCCTGATCAGGGATTGAACCCAGGCAGTGAAAGCCTGGCATCCTAACTACTAGGCCATTGGGGAACTCCCATGAATCACAAATTTTAAAGATCATATTCTATTTATAGTTAGTTTAAAATATTGGCTATAGTTCCTATGTTGTACAATCTACCACTATTCTTTTTTTTTCACTGCATCACACAGTCTGAGTGCCCCAACCAGGGATCGAACCCAAGCCCCTTTGGGAGTGTGGAGTCTTAACCAATGGACCATCAGGAAAGTCCCATATTCCTTTTTTTTTTTCTGGAGCATTCAAAAATAAATTCCAGACATTGCTCCATTTTACCTGTAAATACCTCATTATGTGTGTGTGTGTGTGTGTGTGTATGTATATAATAGCTAAGGTGTCTTTATTGCTCCATCTAAAACATAACCATCATACCATTTCATACCTACCAAAATCAGCAATAATGCTTTAACATCAGCTAGTATACTGTCTATATTCAATCTTCCCAGGATCTTCTTTCTTAAACTGGTTCATTCAGATCAGAATCTAAACAACTTCCACATATACTTTTTTTGTTATGTCTCTTTTAATCTCTTTATTTCCCCACCATTTATTTGCTGGAGAAATCAAATTGCTCATCCTATAGAACTCCCCAGTACCCCTGCATCCTTACGAACATAAAAAAGTATGTTTCTCTATAATGCTCTACATACAATGCATCTATGCAAATTAAATGTATTAGAACACTCTGTGAACACTCTATTACAAATATTAAACACTTTCACATTCAGGAATTCTTTATTGTGCCTCTACCCTGTAGAGGCTTCTCCTTCTAGCTTCTCGGTTGATGGGAAACATCTGCCCACAGGTAGCTGTGGTAGAGCTTTGCCTTCCTGTCTCCTCTGTTTCCACATCATAGATCTGGACGTGAATCCTGCTAAAGAACTCAGACTTGTCACTTATTCCTGCTTACTTTCCACCATCAGTACTCTAAGAACTTCTCAACTCAGTCTGAATTTCCACAGTGGACTCCAGCTAGGCTGTAAGCTCTGTGTAAGTTTTAGGGTGCCTTGTCTGTTTACCAAATGGTTAAATAAANACCTCCATCTCTGTGTCTCCTTCTTCTACGCAGTTGCTCCAGATCCTAACCTATGAGTCATCTTTCAGGCTTCTTTCCTCTGAATACCCCATCAGCCAATCTCATCAGATCCTGTTGTCTCTACCACCAGAATATACCCTGAATCAGAGACTGTCCACTCCTTTCAATTGCTAGTAACCTAGTTAATTGACCTTTTACCTGGATTACTGGTTTCCAAGTTGGTACTATTCCCTTGACTCTATTCAACTGATGGTCAAAGTGGTCTTTTATTTTTTTGGTCCTGCCAGGGATTGAACCCAGGCCATGGCTGTGAAAGTGCCAACTTCTAACCACAAGGGAATTCCTAAAGAGGTCTTTGAAAAATGTAAGTCAGATGATGTAATTCATCTGAGTAAAAATGAATTCCCACAGCACTTGTTTAAAATAACCAAACTGGGCCCAAGACGGAATCGCTCATGCCCAGTCCCGAATCAGCAAACCAAAATTCACTGTTTCTAGGCTTGTTTTTCTCAGAAGAGGAATCCCTGGGTCAACCAACAAATACCTGTTTGCTCAGCACAAGTCACAAGACTCCCCTTTGCTCCTTATGAGGAAAGTACCTTGCTTTACGTGCTCAGTTGCTCAGCTGTGTTTAATTCTTTGCAAGTCCATGGACTGTACCCCACCAGGTTTCTCTGTCCATGGAGTTTTTCAGGCAAGAATAATGGAGTGGCTTGCCATTTCCTACTCCAGGGGCTTTTCTCAACCCAGGGATCGAATCTTTGTCTTTTTTTCTCCTGCATTGGCAGGTGTATTCTTTATCACTGTGCCACCTGGGAAACCCCCATACTGTACTTGATCTTAGCCAAAAGACCTTGCTAACCAATCAGCAAACACATTGTTCCTGCTCAGTTTGGTCCTGCATTTTCACCTTCCTGGGAAAGACTGTTCAGATTCCCCCCATCTGAGACTTTCCCTCAGGTCTGAGCATAAAAGTCACTTTCTTGGCAGGACTGTCTCTGACCTCTACCCCAATTCTCATACATTACCTTGTGTAAGATGTTCTTCATTACAGATATGCATATGTATTTGGTGTTACTGTTGGTCTCCTTCAGCAGAATATANTTCCTGGGAAAGACTGTTCAGATTCCCCCCATCTGAGACTTTCCCTCAGGTCTGAGCATAAAAGTCACTTTCTTGGCAGGACTGTCTCTGACCTCTACCCCAATTCTCATACATTACCTTGTGTAAGATGTTCTTCATTACAGATATGCATATGTATTTGGTGTTACTGTTGGTCTCCTTCAGCAGAATATAAGCTCTACCAGTGGAAGATACCTTGTGCCTGGCAGATTGTAGGCGCTTAGGCCAATTAAGAAAAAAAAATTTAATCAGCCAATAAATGAGGGCAAGAAATGATCCACGACTCCAATCCAGGCTCTAGAACTGAGCTCTCCGGTTAAATGGATAACCTTTGAACTGGACAAAGAGGTAAGGCAGACTACCTTGTCTGTCACTCTGGAGACCCGTTTTGGAGCACCCCAAGGTTTTTTGTGTTGTTTAACCTCTCTCGAGTTTGACATCCCCCTTCGCTTTCACCTGAATGTTGGAGGAAAAGCAAGAGATACAAAAGCCATACCCACTAATGGTAGACAAGTTAGAGAGGACACATCTTGGAAAGTTCTGGGGAGAATGAAAAATATAGCAGGACTGAAAGAAAGTGCCTGAGGGTGGAACAGGGAAGGATGTACGTTGTCTGTCTTTAGGAGACTTTAGGATGAAAGGAATAGCTTAGAATTTAGAAAATAACCATTGTTTTCTGAAAGATGCCCCAGAGGCTTACCTGTGGGCCAAAAGGCATTGATGCTGTTGAGTTGCTAAGTCATCCTGCGACCCCATGGACTGCAGCCCACCCCGCCTCTTTGTCCTCCGAAATCTGGAGAAAGCCTAACAAAAGAAGCCAAGGAGGAAAACAATTTGGGATAGTCTCCCCCCCCCTTTTTTTCCCTCATAATGTCCTGCTGATCCTGGAATTTTTTGTCATTTATTTTATTTTGTTTTGTTTATCATTACCTTTGCTAATCTTGGAGACTTCCTCTTCTCTTGGGTTTATATTGTCAGAATATTTAGGGAAAGCTTTTAAGAATTTCCACTTCCCAGCCCCAATTCTTTCTGAATTTTTCCTTCAAATGCAAATAAAATCATTTACCATTTGGATATACTGTAATTAAAGAGAGGAAGGGGCAGTTCTGTGAATCTAAAATGGACTTCCTTTTGTCTGTGTGGGGGTTCAAAGTCATTTAAAGGCACCAGGAAGACCCATCAAGGGGGAGGCTGGGTAATGGGGGTTGGCGGTGAAGATGGGGGTGGGGTGCTGAAATCAACAATAGAGCATATTTGAAGCTGGACAAAATGATAAGACATCAAATCCCACACAGTTTGACATTAGACAGCTCTTTATGGTAAAATGTTAAGCACTTAATATTTTATTTTCATTGCAGGTCATCTTACATTGTACCCCAAAGCTATTTGTTCCTAGAACAAATGTGCATATGCTTATTAAATTGAACAACCCACTGCTTCCAGTTAGTAAAGAGGTCAGGCTCAACCGGGCTCTCCGGAATGAATGAGCCTCATTTGCACTTGTGGTGAGAACCGTAGTTCTCAAACCAGAAGGAAGAGTTGGGGCTGGAGAGATGATAGGCCAAGAATGCTGACTCAATCCCTTTTCTTTTTTTCTTTCTTGTATTTGATTTTCCTGCACCCCCGTGCATGTAGATGACTTACTGGTTTACTACCCAAGAAGGAATCAAGGCGGTTGAAACCAGGATGAAAAGAACTAGCCACTCAGCCTCCCTCCATCCACCTCTCTCTATAAGTGGCTTTTATTGATTATTCGATTGAGTAAACGCCCAGAAGGGGAAATAACTTAGCTGAAAATTAGTGTTTATTTTATCCATTCTGGTTTCCATCTGAGAAATTTTGATTCACAGTACCAACTTTTGGATTTTCTCTTGCTCAAAAAAAAGAGAAAGAGAAAGAAAAAAGAGGGTGGCTTTAGGGGTGGCTGAGAGCTGAATCATGAATTAAGTAGGAGGGCGAAGGACCGACACGGTTGAGTAACTGGACTCTGCTTCCCCTGCTCTCCCAAACACCTAGTAACCGCCCTTCTCTGGGAACGTGAGAGTGAAATTCTAGGGCTGATGCTTGTTTCCAGTTGATGAAATGCTTCGTCACTGGCTGGGGTAAAGAGGCCTCTTCAGTAATAAGGCATGACTGTAATTCCTCACCCTCTGGCTATTATTAATCATGATTCATTTCATGAAAGAGGGAATAAAAGCCTCCGTGGGCCTAAAACACATCTAAACTGGAAGGATTTCAGGTTTGGGTGTGTGAGGTCTTCCCTTTATGGAGGGGGAAATGACTGTGTTCTCCTAAGGGAGAGAGGCCTGGCTCTCAAAAAGACAACCGTTGGATCGGCCTCTAGTGCGGGAAAGGCCTTATTCACGATCATGAGAAAACAAACTCAGCCTGTTCTGATTCTCTATTAACAACCTGCATTGATGCAACTCTGCTGTGATATTTGCCCTTTTTTCTCCTTAGAAAATGATATGTGTCCAAGTGCCTTGGGCTATGTACTTTGTCCTGACTTCTGGAATTCTTTGGGGGTTATTCCCTCTTGATAATGAATAACTCCCAGGACTGCATCGCTGGAAGGAATCTTAGAGCTCATTTCATGTGTTTGATTTCATGTCAATTCAAAGATAAAGGGGGAAAAAACAAGGTTGATAAGATTTATTGAGACCAGCTCAGAGCACTATTCCTTGACCCAGAGTTGAATTAGCACCCAGGGCTTTTGGCTTGCTTGTGCTCTTTCTATTGGAACAGAACCTCAGCTGAGAACCCAGGTCTCCTGCATTATAGGCAAATTCTTTACCATCTGAACCACCAGGGAAGCCCCAATAGTTTCCTTACTGGAGACTCAAATGAGATTAGAGGGTAAAGGATGTGTGCATTTCTCCAAACCTCATCTCTTGTCTGTTTCCTTCTCAGTAAGATGGCTTTCTTTGCCAAGGAGTCCCTGCTTTCCCAGACTCTCCCATCCCCAGTCCAGCAATGGTGAGGAGGTACACGGTGACAGTTCATCCACTTTGGGAGAGAGAGAGTTGTGCAAGTCTTTAGGGTTCTTCGCTCCCCTGAGCCCAGATTAGGTCTGCTTCTTAAAGTCTGGGAATCAGAGAAGCCTGGTCGCTGTGGCTCCTCTCCCCCGCTCCTGTTTTACTGCGCTGGCCCTGCCCTGTCTCCTCTGTCTTCCGTTCCTCCTCCCTCCTGCCTTCTCTACCGGTTGCAATCAGTGATCCAGCCCTGGGAACGCTAGGAGATCCTCCAACATCTTCTTCTTAATGTTTTTTTTTTTTTTACATTTGATCTTAGCCAAAAGGCCAAGAAGCGATTTTCTAATGTTTCTTTTAAAAATTAATTTTCTAGTGCATGTTAAAAATAAGTTTTGTTTTCAGAGGCATGACAGACCAGAGATGCGCCTTTCAGGAAGGATGGTCTGCAAGGCGAGGGTCCCTCGCTATCTCCCTTAGGACTCATCTCAGCTGGCAGACAGCTGCTCCAGGAAGTCCACGGTCATTGACAGAGCCTTGTGTGCCACAGGGCTCGGCTATTTCTGCCCCACGAGGGACTCCTCTAGTGGGCGTTCTCTGCTCCACAGCTCCCTTGGCACAGGCTTCATCACACACCTTCATTCTGGTCTAAAGATTCCTGCTGCCCAGTCCTGCTTCTGCTTCTTTTCTTTCACAGGTTCCCTGCAAAACCCCCTTCCAGCATCCTCTTCCCAGAGAACACAAGAAACGTCACTCCTGGGCACCCCATCCCTAAGGCCATATGTGTGAGGCACATATGTATCGGGCTTCCCAGGAGGCTCAGTGGTAAAAAATCCGCCTACCAATGCAGGAGACCCGGTTTTAATTCATGGGTCTGGAAGATCCCCTGGGGAGGGAAATGGCAACTCACTCCAGTATTCTTGCCTGGGAAATCCCATGGACAGAGGAGCCTGGTGTGCTACAGTCCACAGGGTCACAAAACGGTTGGACAGGACTTAGCGACTAAGCAACAACAACGTATGTGTCAGAAAGGGGAGCAGACGACATACACTGGGGAAAAAGGGCTCAAGGGCTAGGAATGTCTGAGCACCAATTATGTGCTGGACACTGAACCAGGCCCTCTGTCTAGGAAGCTTCCTCTAGTCTTCATAATGAAACTGATGTTGGTTTTACTACTGCAGTTAGTGTTAAAGACACTAAGGTTCAGAGAGGTTAAGAAACTTGCCCTAGGTGGTTTGAGCCCACCCAGGGATACCAAAACAAACAAACAAACAAAAAAGTTAACTGAAGGTGCCTGGTTACTAAGGGGTCGAGCCAGGATTTGAACCTAGTCTGCTGGACTCTACACAAGAGAAGACTCTAAACATGGACATCACCAGA
>SJYA01002721.1:1781423-1816144 GCA_006410615.1 Neotragus moschatus | reverse complement strand
AAAAAAAAAAAAAAAGCACAATAAAACATTTTATGCACTTAACCAGTTAGTTGAAGAAATTTTAAAATTAAATGATTCTGATTGTTTTCAACTGAGAGTAGTGACCACCCTTAAGTGGTCAGCAAACTTTTCCTTAAAGGGTCAGATAGTCTCCACCTGGGGCTTTGAGGGACATAGAGTCTCATACTACAATTATTAATAGTTTGGAAAACAGTCATAGATAATAAGTAAACGAATGGATGTGCTTGTGTTCCAATTAAACTTTGTTTATAAAAGACAAGCAGGAAGCCAGACTTGGCCCTTGGTTCACAGGCTGCCAACTTCAGCCCTAGAGGAACATTAAGTTCGCCTAGTCTTGCTTGGTAGTTCATGTATATCCTGTTCTCCAAAAATGGTGCTCCACCCCACTCCAGTACTCTTGCCTGGAAAATCCCATGGACAGAGGAGCCTGGTAGGCTGCAGTCCATGGTGTTGCCAAGAGTCGGAAACGACTGAGTGACTTCACTTTCACTTTTCACTTTCATGCATTGGAGAAGGAAAGGGCAACCCACTCCAGTATTCTTGCCTGGAGAATCCCAGGGACGGGGGAGGCTTGTGGGCTGCCATCTATGGGGTTGCACAGAGTTGGACACGACTGAAGTGACTTAGCAGCAGCAGCAGCAGAGTAGTGTACTGTATACCTTCACAACTTTCACAACCATATGCAGCTGCCCATGGAGATAATGCTAACATATAATAAGTTTCATTTATCCATAAATATAGATATGCAGTCACTATGATTCAGGTACTATGATGTCATTCTGTGGAACAGCTTGGTGGCATAATGCACAAAAACGTAAGGTATTGTTACAAGGCAGAGAGTAGCAAACGTTTTCTACATTTGGAACATCTTTCATTGTCATTAAACTTTACTTTCCCAATATTTAGTATCTTTAATCTCCTTGATTTAAAAATGTGACTATGAAGATTTAGATTTACATCTACAATAGTGACAAATATTTGCTATTTATTGTTAGACATGTTAGTATGTTGAGGATGGTTCAGCAGAAGAATAAAATAAGATGCAATCCTATCCTCACAGAGCTTATGATATAGAGCTTACATGCTTATATTTGGTAGCAGTATGTATACCAGGTTCGTTAAGTGCTAAAATGAATATCTCTATGGTAAACACCATTGGAGTTCAATGAATGAGCAGATCCATCTGGGCTGGAGTGGTATAAAAGAACTTGCAAAGGAGGCAGGACTTGAACCTCGAAAGACTAGAACAGGTAATGAAATGTAGAAAGGATTTCTCAGTTGGGAGAAATAAAATACAAGACTCGAGTTGGAAATACAAATGATATATTCAATAGACCAGAGGACAGAGCTGGCAAGCCCAAGTCAGGCAGATGGCCTCAAGCAGCCCTATTGAAATTTGATTCATAGATCCTTCCTTCTTCATCATGGTCTGGTATTCAAGGAGGCAAAGAGAAGCTGTAACTACCCCAAAGGCAACAGCACAAAGGAGATGGAAAGTCACCTGGCCTTCCATGAGAAATCTGGTTAAGGGCATTACTGGATTTTAGCATGGCATAATGCTCACATCTCCCCAGGAGATGCTGATCAGGCAGAACTTTTCATCTTCTGTTCATACAATAAATGAGGTCATTGACTACTGACTCATGGGACTCACTTTATTTACAAGAAAAGAGTGAGGTTGTCTACAGGTGACAGTGGGTATTCTTTAGAAAATTCTGGGAAGGGCTATGTCAGTAAAGGCACTAACAATATTATCCTGGTCTGCTTTGAAATTGAATTACTTCATCCAACACAGGGCACCACTTTAAGCATTATCCCTGACTATTTTCTTCCTTCACTCTTCACATCTGTCCTCATAGACTTACCTCTAAAACATATCCGAAACACCGTTTTTTGTTTTTTTTTTCTGTGTCTCCACTACCACAACTCTTCCCCAAACTACCCCATTGATGGATCCACCTCTACTGGTTGCTTGCTTTCACACTTGGCCCAAAGTCCATTGCTTGAAATACTCTTTCCTTACTGAGCCCATGGCTAACTGCTTCTTGTCACTCACATTTCAGTTTAAATGTCACCTCCTATAAGAGGGCTTTACTGACATTTTAATCTGGGGCAGCCACTCAGTTAGTTTCAAGGACATCACCCCTTATAATAATGGTCTGCACAGCACATACCTCTTCACCATCTGAGAGGCCTCTAATTCATTTGTTGTTTGTCCTCTCCCATTAGAAAAAGTTCCATGAGAGCAGCGACTTAGCACACACATGGAGAAAAGCCAGAAGATGGGTAGGTAGTGTGTGGTCACAATGTGGAAGAGTTTAATCACCAGGGTAAGAGTTTCAGCTTCAATCTGGTAGAAACCCAGTGGAGGCTTTTTTGGGGGTAGAGGAATGACATAATGAACTCTGTTTTCCAGGAAAATAAATCTGGTGGTGGTTAGAATGGATTTGACTAGGGAAAAACTAGGAGCAGAAGGAGTACAGCTAGGAGGCTGTTAAAGTGATTCACACAAGAGAAGTGAGGGCTTAGGTAAGAGGGGAAATAGGGGATATGGAAATGAGTGGCTGGATATGAAGGACATGATTTGGATTAGGATATGGGCTTCCCAGATGGCGCTAGTGGTAAAGAACCTGCCTGCCAATGCAGGAGACATGAGTTCAGTCCCTGGGTCGGGAAGATCTCCTAGAGGAGATCTTCTGCCATACTCTTCTGGAGGAGGGTATGGCAATTCACTCTAATATTCTTGCCTGGAGAATCCCATGGACAGAGGAGCTGGTGGGCTACAGTCCAAAAGGTCGCATAGGTTGGACATGACTGAAGCGACTTAGCACACACGCACACGAGGGAGCAGTGAAGGTGACTATTCAAAAACAACCGCCAGGTGAAAAGCCTAAAAGATAGGGGACACACTGCATTTCATACTGTATCTTCCTGGCCTCTCTTTAATGTTTCAGAAATACCGGGCTTCTCTCCTTCCTGTCTTTATCCAGGCCTCTCCTATGTCAGGTATTTCTGTTCTCTGTTCCCTAGTACACCCTCAATCTCCTCTATTCTTTTCTATCTGACACCTACTCAGCTTTCTGTCTCTTATATTAGCATATCAGTTCTTCTAGGAAGCCTACCTTGAGTCTAGCCGAGGATGGATCCATCTGCCTTGTTAATATCAGCATATGGTATTTCCTATAGCATTCACTGTGCTTCTAATTACATATTTAATGCTGGCTTCATCCTACACTGTAAGTTCTGTGAGGGCATGTGCCGTGTTTGTTTTTTCTTGGAGGCTACACAACCTCAGTCTTAAAAGTGTGTCTGACACATAGCCGTACTCAATACATGGTTATTTTATAGCTCAACTGACTCATTGACTGACTCCATAGAAATAAGAAAATGAGGACTGTTTTGAAGCAAATATGGTATGTTTAGTTTTTGACATGTTCAGTAAAGATGACAATGAGATGTTCCAAAAGAAAACTTCTACGGACATTTGGAGCTATGGGACTAAAAATCTTAATTTATGAGTAATCATTTGTTCAGTTGTACGTACACTGCAAAAAAATGGATGCTCATCTCACATTTATAGTATAACATTTTAAAGAACTGTCAGCTAATAATTTATCCTTGTTTTATCTTTACTTAGAAAAGTAAATTGCTTAAAAATTATTAAAATGTTTTATTTCACAGAATAAGTTTTCATAATTATATATTAGCATAGCTCTGTCAATATTTCAGCAAAAATGCACAAATCACTTTTTATTTCTAGAAATAATAACACTTTAAGTTACAGGGAAGTTAGCAATACTGTTGATTTTTAACAATGTATTCTATAAATCACAGTTAAAAACCTACAAAGCACAAACTTGTATAGCATTTCATAAAACAAAATTTTATTATTTCAGGATTCATCAGTTTAGAAACTATTTTCTGCCTTTTAGGCTATGTTCCAGATATCAGACAGTGTGATATAACATTCTTGTTACCATAGTATGTGAAAGCTTTTATTTGATGATTAAGTAAAAGATTTCTAAGTGGGAATTCTGGTAAAGTTTCAATAGGTATGGAGAGTCTAAAATTAACAAGCAATTTCAATTTTAATGAAAGTTAAACCTACATTTTCCATTTTATTGTAGCTCATTCTGCTAATCGAGAGTTCCAAAATGGTCATCAGTGGGTCCAATGCAGCCCCATAGATGTGCTTTGTTCATCTTGATGTTTTCCCAAAATTTGTGCTTGACTGCCTTTAGACAATGACTGTTCCCTCTAGTCTTGCTCTCCAGTTTCACCATAGTCCCCACCATTGTCTACTACATACTTGGCCTGCCTGGCTTCTATATATAATGAAGACAAGTAATAGTATAAAATAGAAGTATTCAAATTTCATTTTGTTACAAAGTAGTAGTTTATACAACCAGTCTGAGAATAGCTTTTCGATTAGATGAATGTCACATCCTCTTAGACTTACATTTGAAAGCATAAACATATCTTAGACTAAATCCAGTAGTACTTAAGGTTTGTAGTGCTTAAAGGTTTAAAAAGAAATTCCCCATATTTGTCACTTGATTTAACAAGGGCAGAGGGCATGTATTTAACATTGAGCCTGATACAAATATATTATGACATTCTGGGAAGGAAATTAGCCCTTTGGGGAAGGTGTATGAACCATTCAAGCTCACAGAAATATCATTGTGTTCCCTTAAGCAGTAATTTCCTAAGTGGTCTGCCACCGTGATAACTGCCCACAGGTACTCTTTTGAACATCGAAGCCTAAATGACCTAGAGGAGCTCCTGCATGGACAGAGAAGTCTTCTCCTCTCTGGAGATATTTCTGAGACAATAGCATTTCTGATTTTTCTCCTTGCTTGTGTTTTTTAAAATTAATACACTATGACTCCTCCCCATGTTCAAATAAAATTTAAGGGTGTCAAGGTAAGATGTTGTTGTTGTTTAGTCGTTAAGTTGTGTCTGACTCTTTGCAACCCTATGGACTGTAGCCCACCAGGCTCTCCTGTCCATGGTATTTTCCAGGAAAGAATACTGGAGTGGGTTGCCATGCTCTTCTCCAGGGGATCTTTTCAACTCAGGGATTGAACCCGTGTCTCCTGCATTGGCAGGTGGGTTCTTTACCACTAAGCCACCAGGGAAGCCCCAATGGTAGGATAAAACAAACTAAAACGTATTTCCCCTTGTATTATTGCAAATAGAATTGTCTCTGTTTCAAATTCTGTCTGCATAATTAAAAATTTTCTAGGTACAATTTTTAAGAATGGTTTATGGTTTTGGCCACTAGAAAATAATTAATTGGCTTCTTCTGATTGGAACTGATTCCACTTTGCAAATACTATTGTATTTCTCAATTTTATCTGGAGCCTAAAAGGCTGCTTGGCTGATATTGAACTAATTTTGATAAACACAAATTTTGGAAAGCTAGAATACCATGAATCTCCTCTAGTGAACTCCAGTTCTTAGTTCCAAATTATTCCTAAAATTGTTAAACAAGTTTATGCATCCCATTTCTTTCATAGCACCCAAATGCCTAATCTCATGCTTTACATTCACTAGCTGCTAAATAAATCCTTCTTGAGTTAACTAGTATAAACTTTACATGCATTTATGCAGATACAATAAAATGAATTTGGAAACACAGCAACAAGTTATCTCTTCTTAGCTAATAAAAATGTTATAGTTATTAATAACTATCAATTTTGTCTGTCATCTACTCATTTATTTGGAAAAATCTTATTGCAATTTTAAGAAAAATTCAGTTTGTTAATGTAATTCATTTTACAAAATAATGAAGTCAGTAAAAAATTTCATTAAGCTTTTAGTGAAGTACTGGACAATGGTATATAATTGTGCTTGTCTTATCATAGAGGAGATTAGGATTAGTAGCAGAGAGAAATTAGTCATGTTTCAGGACCAAATATACTTTCAAGCATTTAAAAATCTATTAAATTAAATCACTGCCTACAGTTTATATGTTATGTTTTAAAGAACATTGCTATAAATATAAACTATTATTCTACATATACATTACCATTTCTTAGGAAGGATCTCCGTGACTGTCCTCCATTGAGTGGAGGTAAAGTCTTCTTCTCCTGGCTTACAAATGTATCCCATTTCACCTTGTCACATCCCCCTAATTCCTTTACTTTCTGCAAACAACTTTCCAAGTACTCTACTGGGTCCTCAGGCTTCGAACACATCAGTCCATTCAAAAGGCTCTGAAATAGAACAACAAAATACGTCCACATTAAATATGTTTTTAAACCACCTTTGTCAAAATAGTGTATATCCCATCTTTAAATTCTGGGTTGTTTGGATTCTTTGCATTTTTTTAAATAAACAATTTGAGTTGAAATTATGCTCTTACTGAGTAATTAAAACAACCACTTAATTCTTGACCAGTTAGTTTTCAGCTCAGCATTCTCTGTCCTTTAAATAATTAAGGCAAACAAAAATAAAAACAAAAACAAAAACAATTAGGGCAACTGCATTGTTTAAAATGGAAGAACTCTATCAATATGAGATTAAGTACAGTGTGTAAAAATGCCCAGTCATGATTGATTTCATTCCTACCCATCCTTAAAGTCTCCAAGCCTCAGTTGCAGAGGGTGATTTATGGATTGAAACATAGTGGAACATAGTAAATAATAAATGTTGATGGTTTTAATCACCATCATAATCATCATCAGAAAGTCCCCACTGAGCCCTCTGGTTGGCTTGCAGACCCCTTCTTTGGTGTTCCTTGTACCCAGAAAAAACTCTTACCTGTCATTCATACTAAAACCATCAGTTTATGTTTTGGTCTTCTCTTCTAACCTATAAAATCTTCAACAATACAGTGTGGGTCTTATTTATTTCTCACTATCCAGCCTCTGACACTTTTCCTTGCACATGGCAGGTACATCCTGGACTGTTCTCTGATCAGAAAAAAAAAATCACTCAAAACATAAAGACTGACTCCAAAAAAATCTATTTGATATATAATAAATCACTACAATGTGTATATTTCAATATGTAATTGAAATTATAGAAGAAAGCCTGGTGTCTCATATGTCATAAGTATTAATTTCTATAAATGCTACAAATTTGGAAATGCTCATTCCTGGGAACTGCACTGATGTTTTCTTTTGGAGTATTTTATGGAAAGCATTGAGGATTATTATCACTGTTATTAATAAAACATACACTCTGAAAGGCTAACAGCTTTTCTAAATACAGCACTTTATTTTCAAATTATTCTTGTGAAAGTTGCTCAAAATGGTAGGCAGTTTCTACCAGGTACATTAGTCCTCTGAAACCCTAAATATTATGGATTAGAATGTTCAATCTGAGGGGTTCAACCGCAGAGGGAGTGGAAAAAATAAACCTGGGCATTTCACACACACACACACACACACACACATTGCGTTTAACTCCTCACATTCCTCCTATATTAACGTAGCTAACTCTGTGACAGGGCTTACTGTACATCTTACTGTACATCTCTGTGCTTTAGCTTACTTAATGCATTTTCAGTCCTATGTGGCATCATTATCCCCATTCATAGACTAGGAAATCAGGGTTCAGAGATGTTAGTGAATTGACCTGGGTTACTCAGCTAGAAATTCGTAGGCCTAGGATTCCAACTCAATGGTTTTGATTTCCTACATTTCTCTCCCTACATCTTGCAAAAACATATCTGGGATAAAAAGAAAGTGCCAGAAAATCTGTGCCCCATAGGTAATCCAACTGCAATTTGAGTCATTCAAGATTGAAAGTGAAAGTGAAAGTCACTCAGTCGTGTCTGTCTCTTTGCGACCCCATGGACTATACAGTCCATGGAATTCTCCAGGCCAGAATACTGGAGTGGGTAGCCTATCCCTTCTCCAGGGGATCTTCACAACACAGTGGTCAAACCCAGGTCTTCTGCATTGCAGGCGGATTCTTTACCGACTGAGATGAGATCTTTAATTTTTTTTATCCCTCAGTTCAGTTGCTTAGTTGTTTCCGACTCTTTGCAACCCCATGGACTGCAACACGCCAGGCCCCATTGTCCATCACCAACTCATGGCCGTTGAGTCAGTGATGCAATCCAACCATCTTATCCTCTGTCATTCCCTTTTCCTCCTGCCCTAAATCTTTCCCAGCATCAGGGTCTTTTCCAGTGAATCAGTTCTTCACATCAGGTGGCCAAGTTGGAGTTTCAGCTTCAGCATCAGTCTTTCCAATGAATATTCAGGACTGATTTCCTTTAGGATTGACTGGTTTGATCTCTTTGTAGTCCAAGGGACTCTCAAGAGTCTCCTTCAATACCACAGTTCAAAAGCACGAATTCTTTGGCACTCAGCTTTCTTTATAGTCTAACTCTCACATCCATACATGACTACTGGAAAAACCATAGCTTTGACTAGATGGACCTTTGTCAGCGAAGTAATGTCTCTGCTTTTTAATATGCTGTCTCGGTTGGTCATAGCTTTTCTTCCAGGGAGCAAGCGTCTTTTAATTTCATGACTGCAGTCACTCTCTGCAGTGATTCTGGAGCCCAAAAAGATAAAGTCTGTCATTGTTTCCATTGTTTCCTCATCTATCAGCCACGAAGTGATGGGACCGGATGCCATGATCTTAATTGCTTGAATGTTGAGTTTTATGCCAATATTGAGTTTTTATCCCTTTTATTACTCTAAAATGAGTGAACATACTCAATGAAGAATTTTTTTGCTGGAAAATATATGTTTCCACCCTCTCTAACCGAATCTGACTCCAAAAGGGGTACAGATATCAGAAGCGAGAATGAAGTCCACTCCTTCATAGATAATTTAAATATTTTCTAATAGTCACCATCAGGGATCCAAAACAACCAGCAGATATTGTTTTACTCAGTCTATTTGAGTTAACCCTCTGAGAACGTGAGTAATCTATTTTGACTTTCCCCTGTATTCAAATGGATTGCCAAATCTCTGCTCTAAGGTACAACGACACAAGATCAATATACATGCCATAAAGTTAACTAGAGTTAAGATTTCATGACAAATTAGGGAAAAGTGATTTTTGCTTTAATCATTTAATCTGGAAATGGAAACACATCCCAAACTCGAACCTATCCTTTTAGCTCATGTGACATCTCATATCAGAAAGAAGTCTGAAATGTCAGTAAATACAGATTGTTGCTTGACAATATGCAGCTTCAATAATCATTCTCTCGGTCTACAACGGTGTCTAGTATCTACAACTGTGTCCAATGTTTTGGGTTTGACAGATATTTAATTGAAACTTTATATACCTAGAAACTTTATATAGGTACCCATATTGCATTTTTGAGGGATAAAATCCAGTTTGGAAACTTAAAGCATTTGGTTTTGCTATCTACATTCATCACATGGAGAACTGCCAAGTTTCACTTTTCTCTTGTGCTATGAGCAGCACAGATTCTTCTTATAGGAAGGATGGAGCCTTTGGAGGTCACCAGCAGTCTCCTTCCATCTTCGCATTGCCTGGGATTGGATTTAAGTACTCTATAATTCTGTATTTCACCTAAGCAAGTTGACTTCCTTTTCTGGGTGTGTACTATTTTGTAACCTCCCATTCATATGCAGAAAAGCCAAGGAAAAGCATAGCACCTGAAACACCTGCCATCACTTATTTGCATAAACAGTGTAGATTTTCGTGCACAAAGGATCAAAATTCTCTGCAGTTACCAAGGGGAAAAACAGTACCCACATTTATAAAGAAAATAGGAGTACTATTTAAATGGCACTTTGCAATCAGGTGACCCTCCTGCAGATGCTTCTAATTACTCTTTTAGGAATGACACTGATGTCAGTAGTAATATTTATGGACAAAATCTTTCAGCTCTTCATCTCCGTCTTTACTTTTTGAAAATAGAAACAAAGGAAAATTCTTAACAAGAATCCTACAAACCCTCAAGACCTGTCCCTATGCAACATCTCCTGATTATTTTCAAATACTAGTGACACATTTGCTAGACTTGAGTTTCACGTACCAGGCTTGTGCTTAGTGGGTGATTTACCTGGATATCTTGTTTTCAGATAAACCTGAAATTGGTGGCTTAAGAGGTGAGTTAAAAAGGAAGATCTGTAATTATGGAGGTCCATTTAAAGACAGTTTGGGAAAACAGGCAAAATTATTTTTCCAAGTAGTGTTATAAAATTCCTTTTAGCAGAACAACTCCCCTCAAATAGGAGAAAGAGCAATGCACGACTTCTAGTTTACTACATTAGTCTATAGTCTATCATCTTTCAGAAATGGGGGACCTGGTTTCAGGACTCTCTCTATGAAGCCTGGCTTGCTTCCATTTTTTTTTCCCCCTTAACCTAAGTAAAAACACAGGATTAAGGAATGTCTTAAAATTCAAATACAGAGAGAAGGAAAGGAAGCAAAACAACTCAGGAGGTTGGCTGTCATTTAGAACTAACCAAGGTTCTAGTTCATCCTTCATCCTCCTCTCCCTCATTCTCAAAGTGTCCCCCATCCCCCGGGGGCCCTGGTGCAGACGAAGCTGTGATGCGGTGGGAAGAAGACAGAGCAACAGGAGTCACGCCCGCCTCGCCACTCCCTCTCGGACTGGCTTTCTCTAGGTGGGTTGGTTAAGGCGGGCGAAAGCTATGGGCTGGGGAGGTGAGGAAGGAGAACCATCTCTTCCAAGACGACGGGAAAACGTGCTCTGCAGTTCATTCACCGAAAGCGCAGAGCAGCACTGGGTGACTGCCACCCGGGAGGTAGCGCTGCCTTTGATGGGTTTGGATTTGTTTTTTTTGCATCTTCACCCCTCTCCTCCAAGCTATCCCTTGTCCGGGTCTCTTTCATCCTCACTTCCCAGTCAACGCGGGGGTCCCGACCCCCGGCACGCGGAGCGACTGGGACTCTGGACCCCTCGGTTCAGAGTCCTTGCTTGCTGCTAGGCGCCAGGGTACCCACCTGGCCTGATCCTCGCCCCCGGAGTGCGCGGCCGGCCGCTGCCAGCAGCCCACCCTGGGAGTCCACATCGGAGGGATGCGCGGGGGGCAGCCTGCTTTCAGAACCAGTTTGAAGACTGAAACTTGATTTTCGAGATGGGGGCTTCTGAGCCCAGCCACCCGACAAGAGCCGAGCCATCCAAGGACCCAGCAATCCGCCAGAAAGGCAGCTACTCCCGGGCAAGCGGGCGATCAAGCTTCTGCAAGCGCCCTCACTTGCGTGCCCCTCGTCTTCAAGGTGGGACGGGGCGCGGATTCCTCACCCAGAACCTCGGGGATGCCCTGCCCCGATCTCCCCGCCCGTCTCTGCCAGACCTGCCCCCTACCTCGAAAAGCTGAGGGATTTCTCTCCGGGCCAGATACTCCTTGGCTTCGTTGGTGTTCATGGCTGCTTCGCGCGTGCCTTGGGGCGCAGACGAGAGGCTCCGGGGCTGCGGCGACCTGGGCCAGGGTCGGCAGTGTCAGTGCCGAGCACCGTGCAGCCCTCGCTTTCACGCGCACTCACACGCTCGGCTCTGCCAGCCCAGGCCGGGCTCCCCTCCGCCTCTCCGCGGGGACTGTGGTCTCAGCGCTCCGGCCGCCCGCGCCTCTGTGCTGGTCCCCGCGCCCGAGCTGCGGGCTCGGCGCCGCGGCTTCCCAGGTTCCCGGCTGCGCGGCCGCCAGGGGAGAGGCGGAGAGAGCGGAGGAGGGAGGACCGCGCGGCGGACGCCAGGCAGCAGCCCGCCCGCCTCTCCGGCTCCGCACGCGGTGCTCTGCACCTCCCGAGCCCGGTCTGCGGCGGCGGCAGCGGCCAGTTACGCTGCGCGGGCGGTGCGGGATGCGAGGGTGGGTACGGGTGCGCGCGGGAGGCTCTCAGTCACACCCCTCCGTGTCACACTGCCACCCCGGCACCGTGCTTCCCGGCGGGCCGCCCCCGGGACGCGGCCACCTGCGATCAGGTGGCCAAAGGAACACAGTCTGGGTCTGTAGGAACCTGCGACCCTTTCCCTTCTACACACACAGACACAGACACAGACACAGACACAGACACAGACACAGACACAGACACAGACACACACAAACATGAGTTACTTCTGAATGCCCAAGAAACTCCCAGGAAGAAACCGAATTGCCACAGCATTTATGGTTTATTTCTAAAGTTACTGATCCTTCATAGGAAGCTGGGAGTGAGGAGTTCAAGGGAACTGATGGTGTGGACGCCATCCTCCTTACGATATTCCTACCCTTCAGGGAAGTTTTACCAGCTAGTCTCCAGTTTTTCGCTGTTAGTGTTACAAATCCTTACAGTGAGGCTGAAATTCTCTTTAACAGAAGGATTAGTAAGTAATCAACTAGTAATTACGTCTGTAGAGAGGAATGGGAAGGTGGAGAAGTAGGTGGTGGTGGAGAGTCGGAGATTGCTTCAATTGGACACGTGCTTAGTAGGTGGACGGGCGCCACCATTAATTTGATGGGAGGAATGTGCCGGTTGGTGAACCATGGGCCACTGGAGCACCCTGGGGTAGGTATGGGTGGATGTGATAAACAGCGTTTACTGGTCAGGTATCTTCGGTTACAAACAATTGTCAAGGTGCACCATCCTCCTCCCATCTCCCATGAGGACTCATTTCCCCCATTACCATGTCATTTCATTGCCTGCTTGGAAGATGGTCCCTGTCACCCTGGGAACATGACCTCTAGCTCTGTGCACGGCCTGACACGTGGGAGGGCTTGTCAAAGGAAAGAAGGCTCTGATAGGAATTGCCATCTGGGGTTGGGCCAGGGAGAGAGAGGACACCCCAAACGCTTCCAGAAATCTTGTCTGGATGTCCATTTCAAGTTCATCTTTGCAGATCTTTTCTTGGTTCTATTTCTGGTTACAGTAAAAACTGCTTCTCATGCCTTCACTATAGTGGCAGTTTCATTTTATTACATGGAGGGAGCTCAAGAATTTTATTCCATGGAGGGAGCTCAAGAGTTTTATAAAGTAAACAAAGTTTTCTGAGGACTTGTGAAACCATGTGTCTTATGGTAACCTTAAATTGGTTTCTGCCCTCAGAATATGCCACATCATTTATAGTCCAGCTACTGACGCTCTCTACCTTGTTTAAGAGCAGATTATAAAAGTTGTGAAGCATTGTCTGTTCCCTGTGCAACAGTGCTTGCTAAGTACCAGAGTCCACAGCGGGAAAGCTTAGCTTACATTATGAGCAGGCACAGCTGAGATGAAACACCTAGGACTGAAGAGGCCACTTTCTGCAGGACCTTTCAAGTCACGCTTTATGGGCAAGAATCTGGCAGAACACAGCTTACATCTACTCTCCTAGGAAGCAATAGATCCTGAATGGATATGTGACTCTAAATGCACTTTAGTGTAGTCAGGCAAGGATGACAACTTGCTTGTATAAAAAGAGTGAATAAGAAAGACTGCATTGTACTGAATATTAGCCTGAAAAACATAGTAACTGGAGAGAGATATGAGGAATTTCCAGGTAGCCTTATGCACTGACAATCAGGGCTTTTTAGTATGTTCCAAATGTATGATAAAAGCAAGATATTCACAATTTCTTTTGCAAAGGGAATTGTAGCTTGTTAGGGAAGGGCTGTATGGGGAACTATAATGCTTAAAAGCCAGGCTGATGGTTTGGAAGAGAGGATATAGGACAAGGAACAACAAATACATTCTTGCCATGGAAAAGCTAGCTCATTACTTCCTGCTGTGTGTATATATATCTATATGTATATATAGATATGGTAGGTATATAAAGGGTTCATGGCCCTTTGCCATTTGTTTACTTGGGGATATGTTGTTACATGCTTCAACAAATCAGGATGCTTACTGCAGCCTACTGTCTCCAGGCAGAATCTCTTCTCTCCCACGTTATGCTAGGAGAGTGTGCTGGGTTATATAGCAGGGAATAAGGCAGACACAGTTCCTACTATTTGGGCTTCCCCGGTAGCTCAGCTGGTAAAGAATTTGCCTGCAATGCAGGAGACCCCAGTTCGATTCCTGGGTTGGGAATATCCCCTGGAGAAGGGATAGGCTACCCTCTCTAGTATTCTGGCTTGGAGAATTCCATGGAATTCCATGTATAGTCCTTGGGGTCATAAAGAGTTGGACATGACTGAGCAACTTTCACTTTTGAGGAATTCCTATTCTCCTGGGGAGTGTGTGTAAGAAGTGCAGATGGACAGTAAGCAAATAAGAGTGCAGAAACAACATCAGATACTGATACATGAAGGGCAGATAAACAACTAATACCTGTCTCACCAAAGACATAAGTGAGAACATATCAGATGTTGATAAATGTAATGATGAAAATCAAATATGCTTAACTGTTGATTTGAAGCAAGGAGGTGGAGTTCAAATTGTTCACTGGAAGCAGCAGAGGAAGTGGGAATAGCAATAACCTTTGAGGTGATAACTAGAACTTTCCAAAGGTCCAGACATTCTTGAGGAGGATCCTCTTGGTGGGACTGCTTCTCTGGCTCACTGCTGACACAAGGGCTCTATCTCAGCAAAGGGCTGAACCTTGATCTGTCCCCATGAAGCATCTGTCTAAGAGTAGAGCCCATTGGCCCCATCCAAAAGACGACTCAAAGGGCCCTATGCTGAGGACAGCACTTCCCAACCCCCACAGAGATGGCTGGAGCCCCATGCTTAAATCCTCATATATTCATAACAGATGTTTATGCCATCTATAATTTAAATGGGGCCAGTTTAACTGCAGAAAATTTTTACTGATAAAGTATCAGATATTTCTCATGCTATAGTTCCTCATCCCAGGAAAGGAACCCGAGAGGATCCTCCATAAGCACTTGGTTCAGTTGACAGTAATGATGTGATGACAAGTTTGACCATAACACAAAGTAAAAATTTGTTGAGTGTTCTGAGTCAGACATTGTGATAAGCACTTTATAAAGTATAATTTATTGTTGTCTTCAGTCGCTAAGTTGTGTCTGACTGTAATCCTATAGACTGCAGTAAGCCCACGCTCCTCTGTCCTCCACTATCTCCCAGAGTTTGCTGAAATACATGTCCATTGAGTCAGTGATGCTATCTAGCCATCTCATCCTCAACTGCTCTCTTCTCCCTTTGTCTTCAATCTTTCCCAGCATCAGAGTCTTTTCCAATGAGCTGGCTCTTCACATCAGGTGGCCAAGTTTTGGGGCATCAGCATCAGTCCTTCCAATGAGTATTCAGGGTTGATTTCCTTTAGGATGGACTGGTTTGATCTCCTTGCTGTCCAAGGGACTCTCAAAAATCTTCTCCAGCACTACAATTCAAAAGCATCAATTTTTCAGCACTCAGCCATCTTTATGGTCCAACTTTCACATCTATACATGACTACTGGAAAAACCATTGCTTTGACTATACAGACCTTTGTTGGTAAAGTGATGTCTCACATTTTTAATACATTGTCTAGGTTTGTCATAGCTTTCCTTCCAAGGAGCAAGTGTCTTTTAATTTCATGGCTGTAGTCACTGTCCACAATGATTTTGGAACCCAAGGAAATAAATCTGCCACTGTTGTTACTTTTTACCTTTCTACTTGCCATGAAGTATATACAAAGTATGTTACATATGGCATATTTGATTCTTAAATCAACCTCTGAGATATGTATTGTTTTCATTATATAAATGAAATAACTGATGTTCAGAGAGCCTAATCCCCAGGTTATACTAGCAGATACCATGAGTCCAACTGCAAATCCCTATGCATCCTCATCCGTTCGAACAACATTGTATCATGCCTTTCACGGTTACAAAGGCCCTGCATGTGTGGGTGCTCAGTTGCTTCAGTCATGTCTGACTCTTTTGTGACCCTGTGCACTGTAGCCCGCTAGGCTCCTCTGTTTATGGGATATGCCAGTACAAAGGCTTGCAACCATTTTTTATTTTGTACTTTTCAGTATTCATTGAGAGTCCTTCCATTCTTCTGTTCTTATTCCCTTCCTTCCTTTCTTTTCTCAGCAGATATTATTTTGTGTTTGAGGAGAAACTTGCATAATGACAAGTTTAACTTTATAGATTTTTCTAATTGCTCAAGGTCCTTTTCTATTTGAAAGATTTTTCGTGGTTCAGAGGTTGAACTCAACATTCCTATTTACTGAAATCATGAATGTTGAATTTTTCTCATTTTGTACAACCTCCCCTGCCCAGTATCTCTCTCCTAATTATTTTATTTCCCTCACTAATTGACAACCCACTGGGCCATTTGTATTTTCAGAACCATTTATAAATATAGAAAAATTTTTCTATATTGTGAATATAGAAAAAATCTAAATATACGAGATTTCCACATTGTGTATCTGGCCTGATAAATATGCCACTTATTTACATGTTTTTTAAGAAAATCTTTCCAAGGCTTTTACTTTTTTGCAAATATGGAATGCACACACTGGTCTGTGGAATCTGGGGTAAACGCAAACTAAAATAACAGTGTGTAGCACAATTCTTCAGCCAAAGAGGAACTTCCCTATGCTTGGTTTGTTTTCTCCACACAGCTGAGTAGCTGAGCCAGACACTTGGATTCTGGATCTCAAAGATCTCTAGGAATTCTTGCATTATTGGAAGTTAGAGATAAGAGATTGAAACTTCTCCTACAACATCTGAAAGTGTTAGGAAAATTTCCAATTATATATTTTGTACACTAAGAACAGGAAAATCCTGTATACTTATCTGTCTGTTCATTAGTTAATACATTCATTGATCAAACAATTATGAAATAACTTTGTGTGTTCCAGACCTATGTTTGGACTTGGGAATATAAACAGCAAGACTCAAGAGCTTCACTGCATAGTAGAAAGAGATGGGCTTGTAATACCTAAGTACATGTACAAGTAAATGTAATATGTTTTAATATTGATAGAAGTAGGTATGTGGAGGTAGGCTGTTATCATGGGGACTCAAAGATTCATGATTTATAAAAATATGTATATATATATTTTAAAAAAAGCACTTGGAAAGTTTAAAGGTAATTGGAACTGACATTCACTACTAGGGGAATGTAAACTTGCAGAACCACTTCAGAAAACTGGGAATACCTGTTAAAACTGATACATTTTTGTATTTACCAAAAGAATTTTCACAGAAGCACTATTCTAAATAACCCCTAAACTAGAAGCTACTCCAATATTCACCAACAGTAGAACACATAAATTGTGTTACATTCACAAAAGCAATGAGGATAAACAGTCTACAACTATATAGAACAACATGGATGAACCTCACAGACATAATATTGGGTAAACACCAGGCACAAAAAGATACAAGCTGGATGATTTAATTTATACTGTGTTCTAAAAACAGGCAGAGGAGCCTATGCTGTTAGAAATCAGGTCAGTGGCTAACCACAGGGGAATGAAGTGACAGAACTCAAGGATTGGGGGGATACGGTTCACGTTCTGCTCCTTGATTTGGGTACAGATTACATGGGTGTGCTCATCTTGTGAAAATGCATTCAGCTGTGCAAATAGAACTTGTTCTTCTCTGTATGTATATTACACTTCAATAAAGATCTATGTTGAAAACTGAAAGAAGGGGTAGTATGGGGTTCAAACCCAAGACCATCTCATTTTAAATCCCATGCCCCCCTAACAGTTCCATGTGAATTTATCATTTAGCAAATAGATCAGAAGTGAATTTGCAATCCATTGCCCTTAGCCTGTGCTTTATTAATGCATGTAGAGTCGAACTGCAGCTATCAACACTGTCATTTGTAAGTAATAACTTGTTTACAGCTTAGACTCTCACTATAGGATTTTGAGCTTTTCATCAGCTTTTCAACATCAGAGACCATGTTCCAGAAATCTTTATTTCCCCAGTGCTTTGGACAATGCCTGGCCTAAAATAGGTACGCATGAATGCAGAGTGAATTATCTATAGCTGTATGTATAGAATGCTTAGGACTCAAGGAAATTTAAAAAGATGGCCTAGCAGGAAAAGTAAACTTTCTTGTATTTTTGGAAACAAGCTTGAAATCTTTTAAAATTATACCATCATGACTCGAAAGGGTTAATATCATTTGTAGGGATTCTTGATTTACCACATGGGAGTTTAGATAATATGAAAATCTAGTTCAAACAATGTCTTCATAATGTCTAGAAATGTAATGGTTTATAAATACGTAATTAGGATACACAAATTAGAATAAAAGTAGTGTTTTATGATAATTCATACAGGCAACTATTTCTTGAGTTCTTACTATGTGTAGGCACTGTTGTGGTACTAGGCACATAGGCAAATAAAACACATGCATGGAACATGTATCTAAAAGGGGGAAACATTAAAATACATATGTCAAAAATCATAAGTATATTGTAGATTGTTAGACCATGATAAATACCATGGGAAAAAAAAAAAAAAAAAAAGCAGAAGAGAGTAAGGAGGGCCAGAGGTCAGTTACAATTTAAAATTTATACAATTTTTAAAGGTCACTTTCCATTTGGTTGTATTCCTCATGTTGTGCAGTACATCCCTGAGCCTATCTCATGCCCAACAGTTTACACTTCCCAATCCCCTACCCCTATATTGCCCCTGCCCTGTAACCATCAGTTTGTTCTCTATATTTGTGAGTCTGCTTCTTTTATGTTATATTCACTAGCTGGTGTATTTTTTAGATTCCACATATAACTGATGTCATATAGAAGAGCCTGGCAGACTACAGCCCGTGAGGTTGCAAGAGTTAGACATGGCTGAGCACACACACACATACACACATAGTTGATTTACAATGCTGTGTCAGTTTCAGGTATACAGATATCTATTCTTTTTCAGCTTCTTTTCCCATATAGGTTGTAGAACATTGAGTAGAATCCCCTGTGCTATCCAGTAGGTCTTTGTTGATTATTTTATACAGTGTGTGCTATGTCACTTCAGTTGTGTTCGACTCTTTGTGACTCTATGGACTGTAGCCCACCAGGCTCCTCTGTCCATGCGATTCTCCAGGCAAGAATACTGAAGTGGGTTGCTTCACCCTCCTCCAGCTCTTCCTAGCCCAGGGATTGAACCAGCATCTCTTATATCTCCTGCATTGGTAGGCGAGTTCTTTACCGCTAGCGCCACCTTGTAGTGTGTTCATGTCAATCCCAACCTCCTAATTTATCCCTTCCCTCACACCTTCCCGCTTTGGTAACTGTAAGTTTATTTTCTGCCTGACTTTCATTTTAAAAGGCACATCTGTTTGCTAGTCTAGGGAATAGGGCAGAAGGCAAAGGTAGGAGCAGGGAGAACAGCTGGGAGGCTATGTGATTCAGAGAAGAAACAAAGTCAGTACAGGCAACGAGAGCTGGTTAGATTCTAGGTATATTTTGGAGATAGAACAAGCAGAATCTTTGAACAGATTGCATGTGGTGTATGAGACAAAGAGAAAACATCCAGGATGACTTCATGTTTTTTGGCCTGGGGTTAGTAGGAGACTGTTAGCTAACTGGCTGCAGCAGCTTGCTAACTTAGAAAAGCAGATACATGGAAGGGGGCCTGGCCCATGGTGAGTTTTCTCTGCTATTTAGTGACCACATTTCTCTCTCATCCACAACCTTTGGCTTATGTGCAGCTGTCTGAGCACACGTTAGGTTGAGGTGCATGTGGTATCAAATCACCTTCTTGTGCAAGTTGTTGTTGTTCAGTTGCTAAGTCATATCCGACTCTGTGACCCCATGGACTGCAGCATACCAGGCTTCCCTGTCCTTCACTATCTCCCAGAGTTTGCGCAAATTCATGTCCATTGAGTCAGCGATTCTATCTAACCATCTCATCTTTGTGCAAGCAGAAGAGATTTCCACTTATTTCATAAACATACTTGGAACTTTACGTTTTAGAATTTCAATGTCTATTTACCTATAAATAAAATAGCATGACTATTTTACCTACAAACGGCAAATCTGTAATCCATCAAATTTTCACCAGTTAACCTAAATTTGCTATGATAAATAAGGAAACAACTTGAACTCCAAGCTGCCTGTAAATTAAAATGCTATAGCTAAAATACATAGAGAAGCATTTTTCATTTTGACTTAAATAAATATTCTGACAGAAGCTTTGAAGTAAAAGCTGTTTTGAATCTCATAGATGCCCCAGAGAAAAACAAATTTATGACATCTGTATTTTTTTGTTTTCACAGAATACAAATAACATATTTGCATTTTTATTATTCTTTTTTATCATTATGGGAAAATGGCAATTTTGTGAGCCTAGAGGCCTAAAATTTCTAAATCACACATATGTGTCAGAACAAGTATGCCCTTCTAAATGTGTACATTGCTTATTTTTGTGTTTTTCTATGTATTTTATGAACAGTCTATTAGTAATACATACATTAATTAGCTTAGGATGAGTAAGATATAATCTTTCCATCCAAGGAGAAATGTGTTGTTTCTCAAGAGTCATAAGGCATTCATGTTGGTGTGCTAGAAATTTTAAACACTTACAGAATTTACCATCTGCTACTGTTTTTAAAAAATCTTTTTCATTTAGCCACACTTTCTCTATTAACTGTTCTTCTATAATAAATTAATTAGCACTCACACTGTTTTTCTAATTAGGGGAAATCAGGAAACTGAAATCTTGTAGCGATTACATGGGCAGTGATTAAAGAAACCCTTTCCCCAAATAAGTCAACGTTTTAGATTGTGCAAAGGAAAACTAATACTGAAGCATTTCTTTAATCATGCCACTCTCTTGTGCAAACATTTTAGTGGCTACCGTTGTCTGCACTGTTCAATACGATTCGCTAGCCACATAAGGCTATTCAAATGTAACACATTATTTAATAATAATTTTAAAATAATAAAATTAAAACTTCAGTCTCTCAGATGAACTAGCCATATTTAGTACAAAATAGTCTTGTATGGCTAGTGGTCACCATGTTGGGTGGAATTAGTTATAAATAGAGATATAGGAGGGGGTTTCTCTGATGGCTCAGTGGTAAAGAATCTGCCTGCAGGTAGCGGATGTGGATTTGATCTTTGGGTGGGGAAGATCCCTGGAGAAGGAAATGGAAACCCACTCCTGTGTTCTTGCCTGGGGAATCCCATGGACAGAGGAGCTTGGCGGGCTGCAGTCCATGGAGTCGCAAAAAGAGTTGGACACGACTCCCAACTAAACCACAACAACAACATAGATATAGATACAGATACAGAACATTTCTGTCATCACAGGAAATTCTATTGGAAAGTGCTGGTGTAGGGAATGACTTGCAGTTTTTTAGCATGGAATTCCAAGCCCTCTATGATTTCATTCCAGTTTACCTTACTAGGTGTTATCTTCCACTATACTGAGTACATGTGACCTGTGCATCCTATGGGGTTATGCTTCCCAGATAGCTCATCTGCCTGCGATGCAAGAAACCCTGGTTTGATTCTTGGCTGGGGAAGATCCCCTGCAGAAGGGATAGGCTACCCACTCCAGTTTTCTTGGGCTTCCCTTGTAGCTCAGCTGGTAAAGAATCTGCCCACAGTGCCAGAGACCTGGGTTCCATCCCTGGGTTGGGAAGATCTCCTAGAAAAGCGAAAGGCTACCCACTCCAGTATTCTGGCCTGGAGAATTCCATGGACTGTGTAGTCCATGGCGTCACAAAGAGTCGGACACGACTGAGTGACTTTCACTTCACATGCATCCTATTCTGAGCCCTTACTTATTTCTTTCCCTCAACTTATTATTAGTTTCCTGTTTTTCCACTTAGTGAAACAGTCTCATAGCTACATGGATCCACTTAAATGAACCTTCTTTACAAAAGCCATCTATATTTAGCCCTGGTGGATTTAAGTTGTTTCTTCCTTCAAGCTCTCTAGATTCTGCTTGTATGAGTATCCCCTGGATTTTGATAGTTTGCTTTATGTCATTTTGCTTTTATGAAAGACTTACATTAGTACTTCTTTTCTCTAATTAAAAGAAATTCAGGGATTTTTGCTTTTGTGAAAAAGGAGGAAATGAAAATTAGTGTTCCCCATTTGTTTTGTAGCTAGTGTTACAGAGGCTGCCCACAGCCTGAGCAGTAACAGTGGCGCCGCCAAGCTCCTTCCCTGGGAACTACGTCAACTACTCAGCATCTCAGCATCAAACTGCTATAGCTTGGAACAGCGTTTGTAAGCACCTGTGTTTATCCTGATTTATTATTTTGTAACATTCTTCTTTTTCATTGAATTATAATTGATCTACACTGTTACATTAGCTTCATGTGTACAATAAAATGGTTTGAAATTTTTTTACATGAAGAAATGATCACAGTGTCTAGTTATCTTTTGTCACCATACAAAATTATTATTATGCTGTACATTACATCCCTGTGAGTTATTTGTTTTGTAACTGGAAGCATTTAATCTCCTTCACCTATTTTGCCTGTCCCCCACAACCCGTGGGCAAGCACTACTTTGGTCCTCTGTATCTGCGAGTCTGCTAATGTTTCCTTTTCTTTGTTCATTTGTTTTGCTTTTTAGACTCTACATATAAGTAAAATCATACAGTATTTGTCTTTCTCTGTTTGACTTATTTCACTAAGCATAATATCCTTGAGGTTCATCCATGTTGTTGCAAATGGTAAGATTTCATTCCTTTTTATGGCTGAGTAATATTCCATTACATATATAGACCACATTTTCTTTGTCTAGTCACCTATTGATGGACACTTAGGCTCCTTCCAAATATTGGCTATTGTATACAATGCTGCAAAGACATAGGAGGTGCATGGATCTTTTTGAGTTAGTGTTTTCATTTTCTTCAAATAAATACTTGGAATTGTTGGATTGTATGGTAATTCTGTTTTTAATTTTTTGAGGAACCTCCATGGTAGATTTTATAGAGAAATTTTTATAGTGATTTGCACCAATATTTATCCTCACCATCAGTATACAAGTGTTCTGTTTTCTCCACATCCTCACTGAAACTTGTTATTTCTTGTTATTGCCTTTTTGATGATAGCCATATCTTGACATTGTGCATTCACTAGCAAGATGTGTCCTAAGGTAGTTGCTTCTTTGCTTTACACCATTTTGGCTTACAAAAGGTTTAATTGGAAAGCTCTACTTTCGGAGAGTGGGGAAAACCTGTATTTATACTGTGTCCTGTACTTTTGTTGCTATCATCTGCTGCAGCCCCCCAAATGTGTCTTCATGGTTGTGCCATGATGCAGCTTATCACAGGGTCATGTACATAAAAACATTCTAAAATGATGATTTGAGTAATTAATAATAAATTTAAATATTACTTCTTCTGCAACCCCATTGTTTGATTTAGTTTGAATTTGAAAATTTATTTCCTCCATTATTTTTTAGGACTATAATTTTAAAACTCCATCTATACTGATAAACCTTGATGGGGGGTGGCGGAGGGACTAACTGCATCAAGTATAAATACAAGCTTTCTCTTTTCATGACTGTAATTCAATGCTTGAGCATTCCAACTGCCTTCTCCATTATCTCTCATGCCTATGGCTATAAAACAGGATGCAATTTAAGTCAATCAAACAAATAGAGTGTCTACTAATCCCTGATAATTGGTGCTAGGTGTCTTTTCATTCGATTGCCTCTGGTCACTGGTTTTGCAGAATCACACTCATCAGGACAAAAAAAGGTTGTTATGACCTTGTTTATGCCTTTCTGAAAAACTGTTGGCCATTACTACATTTCCATTTTTAGAGTAAAACAAAGCCTCTCACCCGTTAATCTCTTTTCACATTATAAGCTCCAAATGGATTCCCAGAGGTCATCACTCATCTCTAGAAAACAGGGCGCAAGACCATGGCACATTCCTTTTAGGGAAATTTTGAATTGTTCTTCTCCTGTCTTTCACAACAGTCTCATTTGTAATTTTCAGAAATTAGCAGGTGTTGTTTGTGAAGATTATTTCATGCTAACGAAATGTCGAAAGTTCCAATGTTAAAACTGTATTTGTGAAAGGATAACAGGAAGTTTTTGTCAATCATTGTTATCCTGAGTACCTGCCTTCAAAAGCAGATGCTTCCTAACGTGACCCTGGGAGCTTCATGGGGACAGTCATCCTGTCTTTGGACTTGATAGCTACATTTCAATATGAGTAGAAAGAGAAAATATTCTTATGCTCACTAGAAGTCAATGTGTTCATTAAATGGTCTTCGAATTTATTACAACCACATATCAACTCATCTATCTGCTGGCTATACCAATGACCTCTTAGCAGATGTCTTCTACATCTGTTGATTTCCAGCCTTGGCCTCTCTCCTGGGCTCAATTCTGCCATTAAAACAGGTTGCTAGATACTCATTCTTTCATTCAGCTAACATTTATGGGTTACATATATTTTCAAGCACTGTGCTAGGGTTTTAGGAAACAAAGACACAGTTTGTGTGGCAAAATGCTCATCATGTCCACAGAGGTAAGGGCTGCTAAACCAAAGGTGACGAAGGAGCAGAGGATGCTACAGGAGACTGGAAAGAGTGTCACTGGCCATGGAGTCCTATTTCCACTTTCGTCTCTTTCTTACCCAGCTATCTGGTATCTGTAAGTTATTCATCAGTCTAAGCCTCAGTTTTCTCTATTATAAAAATAGGATACTAATTTTTAACTCCATGAGTTATTTGAGAGTTAATGGAGCTGGTAAGTGCAGAGTTGAAACTCAGCATAACTCTTTGCTCCCAAATTGCAGTTCACTGCTTCCTGGATTTTGTATTCTATCATTTAATACCCTGTTCCTAATTATCCACTGTTCCTTCTCCCACATTGTAAGCTCAGATAAACTGATTTGCTTCCTATTCCTTGAATACATTTGCCTGATGCCCTTTTCCTTTGCTCAGGCTCTTCTTTCTGGAATACCTCCTCAATTCTGCACGTCTAAATTCCTCCTGCTTCAAGGCTCTTGATGGAAAATCATTCTCTTCATAAAGCTTTCCTTGATTTCTGCAGCATGCAGCAACTGCTTCCCATATAATCCTGTAGACTTTTGTTCTGATAAATGATGTTTTTATAAGATGTGGTGTCAATACATGCAATACTAGAATGAGAATGATAATATCTGTGCATTGAGATATTATAACTGTGACAACAGTTTGTCATTGGAGCTTGTGAAAGATGTGGTGGAAGAATCTTATCCCCAGAATAAACTGATACAGTGTGAATGCTCCTCCCTCCCCATATCCAGGTCTCAATTTGTCCTTGCTATTCTCACTTCACCACTTTAACTTTCTTCTCATTGTCTTCAGAAAGCCACTTCTATGTATTAGAAATGATGATAATAAGCCAGACCTAAAAACTTTCTCATATAAGTTCTTTTGAACCACTTCAAAGTGAAGTTGCTACCTTGGCTCTTGGTAAATATGGGTTTGTTGGCTTAATTTTCCCTTGAACCAAGGCATGAATGCCTACAGATTCAAGCTGTTCTAATTACTGAAGAAATGATGGATTTCACTGGCTATCTCATTTGCTTCATAGGCCATTAGGCCATTCAACCAGTAAATACCTTGAATCTTTATAAGCAAAAAATATTTCCCATAGCAGCCACTTAGTACCTATGCTCTAAAGTTTGAGAATACCAAATGAATTATTCAATGACAAAGTAATTCCACTTTCTGTGTTTGTGAAAATGTGAGTAAAGTTCACAGATTCCTGTTAAATTCTTAGGCTCTCTGTTGAGTAAACATGATTTGATGGTGAACTATCACTACTTTTATGGCAGTCATGAGCCTCCAGGCAGGGTCCAGAAGATGCTGGACCAAACCAGTAAACAACCCTATACAGTTTAACATGTCCATTGATAGTGCCAATTGTACCTTGTTTTGAAGTTAATGGCCATCATCTTCACTGTTATGTTGATATGAATATGTATGAATTAGCCTTACAACATGAATGCATATATGCAAATAGTGTCAGTCAACTCTGTGAACAACTCTAATTTATTAATCCTAATCCACAGACATACTTTCCTTTTTGTAAAGTCTTTATTGAATTTGTTACAATTTTGCTTGTTTTATGTTTTGTTTTTTTGGCTGTGAGGCATATGGGTTCCTAGCTCCCCAAACAGGGATCAGTCCTACATCCTTTGCATTGGAAGACGAAGTCTTAATCACTGTACCACCAGGTAAGTCCGCAGACTTTCACATGCCCATGCAATAGAACAAATGATCTCTTTCTGTTTGCTTCCTTTTACTCTTTGTGCCTGAAATTTTAGAACAACTTCAGCTGTTGATTAGCAACTCTACACATTAAACCTTACAACTTTAGTCATTTATCTATCAGCCAGGATGCAAACTGCATAAATACTCCATCTTTTTTTCCCTTGAGACTGCTACAGACTTTGTTCTTAACTCTCCAGGTTCTTTGGGAGAACCAGTTTTTCTACTTCCATTAATAGTTAAAGAATTGTGTGTTAAATATCTCTGTTATATATTTCCCACACACTCTAATATTTGATACACTATTTTTCTTGGTTATCTGATCTTGGTACTTAACCAACATTCTGAAGTATTTTATTCTATAAAGAAGACCTATATTATTGAACTGACCCATGGATAATGCTTTGCTGATGGCCACTGCCCACTGTTGAACGTCTATATGAGGTGTTTCATTTTGAAATACCTGACCCATGACAGTGTTAGGGATTGGTGACATATGGTTAATATGCATGGAGAGCACTTACTCCTTTATGGCCTTGAACTTCTCATGACTGAAAGTTTGAATATGAAGACAGGGAGAAGGAATCTCACCTGAGCTTTGGTACTTTCCTTGATGGAAAAAACAACTTAGCCTGACAATATTATTGCAGCACCAAATGGCAACATCAAAAGGATCCTAACGAGCCTGGGAAATCAATTCTTCACGTGATTGTGAACCATGTATGGGAAAGACTCCACTGGTGTTTTTGTTGAACTAGGCAGGCTAGTGCCTTAAATTATTCTGGAACAAGTATGTTCACAGCTGACTTATAATCATTTCCCTTCATGTGATTTGAACTGTGAGTCATTTGTTCCACTGAAATTGTGTACACATTGGTGTATTTTTAACTTACTATGAGCCACTCTTTTAAAATAAAATAGAACAGAAATTCAATATGCAGTCATCTAGGGGGCAATGGTGTGCAAGGTCTTGAGCGACGATCGTGTCTTGGATCCTGCAGAAGTTCATAAAGGAGTCTGGGGCTGAGGCTTTCAGCCCCTATTACCCAAGGCTGCCTTCCCATTCCAGGAGAAGAAGAACATGATTTCCCAGAGTGGATCAATCCTTGGGCCTTGGTTTCTGTGTCTGCCTCTTTCCTGGACATTAGTCTTATTCACACTTGCAGCTCCCTAACCAAGCACTAGTATCTAAATCATAGTAGAATCTATATACATATTTGTTTTATCCACCTATCCATTACTCATTCCTTTAACCTAGTTTTTATTTATATATTTATTATGTACTTATTATATGCAAAAGCTTGTGCCAGGCATTGGGGATACAGCAGAGAACAAAACAGACAGTTCCTGCCCTGATAGAACTTAATTTAGTGTGTTAATTTTAGTGAGGGTGGGGAAAGTCAGATTATATGTGAAAAATTACACAAATAATTCCAAATTCAATATTAGTAAGTTCTCCAAAGGACTAGGGAGTCCTGACCAAACTGTTAATAAACTAGCAATAAAACACTGGGCAAATTACTTAACCTCTCTGAGTTTCAGTTTCCTCTTTTGTAAAAATAACATTTGTATGCATTAACAACTGAAGTCCATTTTAGGCCTGAACTTTATGATTCTGTGCTTGCTTAGTGAAAAAAAAAATATTTTATACAAAGAGCAGTCAACTAAAATTAGTCATTAAATAATACCAGTAACCATTATGAGAAGTTCATTTAATAAATGGAGAAGGCAATGGCAGCCCACTCCAGTACTCTTGCCTGGAAAATCCCACGGGCAGAGGAGCCTGGTAGGCTGCAGTCCATGGGGTCACGAAGTCAGACATGACTGAGTGACTTCACTTTCACTTTTCACTTTCATGCATTGGAGAAGGAAATGGCAACCCACTCCACTGTTCTTGCTTGGAGAATCCCAGGGACGGCGGAGCCTGGTGGGCTGCCGTCTATGGGGTCGTACAGAGTTGGACACGACTAGAAGTGACTTAGCAGTAGTGGCAGCAGCATTTAATAAATTTCAAATTCTCAGTTAATGGGAATCTCACCATGCAGAGAGAAATAAAGTAGAGGATCTTCTGGACAAAAATGAAACCAAACAACAAATACATTAAAGATTAAAGTAAAATGGAGGAAATGTCTTAAATCCTGAATATTTGGCGTCATTACAGGACAGTGTAAAGTATTCATGAAATCTTCTTTAACCCCAGAAAGTTACAAACAGTGCAGGGATTACAAAAGAGATAACATCCTTCTGAGAATAAATTACTAAAATTCTTTAATACTGCATTTTTTATATAAATCATAGCAATTTTATTTTTGGATTTGTCTCTGAAAATTAAGGAAGTAAAAGCAAAAAAATTAACAAATGGGACCTAATTAAACCTAAAAACTTTTGCATAGCAAAGGAAACCATTGATAAAATGAAAAGACAACATACTGAATGGGAGGAAATACTTGTAAACAATATGACTAAAAAGAGATTAATATCTGCCACATATAAAAAGGTCATACAACTCAAGATAAGAAACATACAACCTGATTTAAAAAAGAAACAACCTGACTAAATAATGGGAAGAATTGAATAGACATTTTTCCAAGGAGGAAATGTAGATGGCCAATAGGTAGATGAAAAGATGCTCAACATTGCTAATCATCAGGGAAATTGCAAATCAAAACCACATGAGATATCATCTCACACCTGTCAGTTTGCTTATCATCAAAAAGAGCACAAGCAACAAATGTTGGTGAAGATGTGGAGAAAAGGAAAACTCGTGTACACTGTTGGTGTAGCCACTGTGGAAAAGACTATGGAGGGTTCTCAAAAAAACTAAAAATAGAACTGCCACATATGACCTGTAATGCAGGAGATCCTGGTTCAATTCCTGGGTTGGGGAAGATCCCCTGGAGAAGGGATAGGATACCCACTCCAGTATTCTTAGGCTTCCCTGGTGGCTCAGCTGGTAAAGAATCCACCTGTCATGCAGAAGACCTGGGTTTGATCCCTGGGTTGGGAATATCCCATGGAGGAGGGCATGGCAACCCACTCCAGTATTCACGCTTGCAGAATCTCCATGGACAGAGGAGGCTGGCAGGCTACAGTCCATGGGGTCTCAAAGAGTCAGACACGAATGGGTGACTAAGCACAGCAGCATGATCCAGCACTTCCACTCCTGGGTATATATCTGGAAAAAACCAACCAATTTAAGAAGACACATGCACCCCAAAATTTATAGCAGTGTTATTTACAATTGCCAGGATATGGAAGCAACATAAGCATCCATCAACAGAGTGAAATTTTGCCATTTGCAGGATCATGAATGGGTTTGGAGGCTATTATGCTGACTGAAATAAGTCAGATGGAGAGAGACAACTGCTGTATAATATCTCTTATAAATGTAATCTAAAAAATACAATAAACTAGTGAATATAACGAAAAAGAAGCTGACTCACACACATTGAGAACAAACTAGTGGTTACCTGTGGGGAGAGGGAAAGAGGGAAGCGATATAGGGGTAGAGGAACAAGAGGCACAAACTGTTATGTGTAAAATAAGCCATGAGGATATGTTGTATAACACAGGAAATAAAGCTAATATTTTATAATAACTATAAATGGAGTATAACCTTTAAAATTGTGAATTACTATATTGTCCACCTGTAATTTACATAATATTGTATAGCAACTACACTTCAGTTTTAAAAACTTAAAATTAAAAAAAAAATAAATCCTAGTTTTTAGCAAGAAACTTCTGATTTGTTCCCACATGAAACAGAAAAGCTGAACTGATGACCTTTACCAGAGAGACAGAGATCAGGAGCTGTGAAACCTGGAATTTAGAGTGTTTTAGGGGTTGTCTCTCCCACTCCTCATGGAGGAAGAAAGTGCTCAGTCACTCAGTTGTGTCTGGCTCTTTGTGACCCCATCAGTTCAGTTCAGTTGCTCAGTTGTGTCTGATTCTTTGCAACCCCCGCTAACTCCACACTAAGACAGTAGATTAGAAGTCAGACCAGTGATGACAATCACAGAAAAGGAACAATAACTCTGATACACCAAGGTGGAAGTGTTCATAAAAGGGAATAATGGTTACTTCCAAGAAAGATGAAATCAATCAAGTAGCCCTGGGCAGTCAAGAAATTTTTTTCTCCTTTTTGGCCTGAAATGAAACTTAGTCAGGGAAAAGGACTGGCCCTTGACCAAGGCAATAGATTTTATATTATGACTCTGGGTTCCAATGACTCCAAGTAAGCAGTAGCTAAACTTAAGGACACCAGAAGAAGCGGAGGACCAGATTCCTGACCTGCTCTTCTCTGGCACCTCCCCACCGAGGCCACACCCTACCCTCTCTCATGAAGACCATTTTGGGGAGATAAGCAGGGAAAGGCTCTCTGAGACACTATATCTATTTATCTAAGCGAGATTAAAATATTACCTAAATGGGTATTTAAACGGTTATGTAGTAGTAAGCTTTAAAATATATTGAACTAAGAGTTAATTTTGTTCCTACTCACTATTGGGTGAGGGGCTCAAGGGAAAAAAGGAGTAGCTATAACTTAAATAAATAATTTACTTTTACTTTCTACACCTAAGTTTTCAAATCTGGGTTCCTGACCTGACTCTGGATTCTTCTACACTACTATTGAGTGAAATAAATAACTGGATCACCAAAAGTCTGGAAAATTAGGTTCTTTTATAAAAACAATGTATTGAGAAGTAATGTAATACACAAAAGCCTTCTATGACCAAACCTATTTTAATAAGAAACAAAGCAGCTTCAATTCCCAGGTCTGCCACTGATTAGGTGTGTGGCCTTGGGCACATTGGTTCATTTCTCTGCCTTCATCTCTTCATCTTTTAGAATATAAAGAGTAACAGCTATCTTGTCAGATTACCATAAGGCTTTGGAGCAATGTATGTAGAGTTCAATTACAGTCCCCAACACACAAATCATGCTAAGTATCAACAATTACCATTCTTGTGGTTACTATATGTTGTAATATTCTTACATTTTCTATAACAAGGAAGCCAGAGTCTTTGGTCCCTGTTTACTATCTGCTTTAGACAAACAAAGCTGAATAAATTTCTTAGCCAATTCTCCTACTGTATATTACAAATAGCCCAAACCAAAAAGCACTGTTGCTTCTGCTGCAAAGTCACTTTCAGTCGTGTTCGACTCTGTGTGACCCCAGAGATGGCAGCCCACCAGGCTCCGCCGTCCCTGGGATTCTCCAGGCAAGAACACTGGAGTGGATTGCCATTTCCTTCTCCAATGCAT
This sequence comes from Neotragus moschatus, assembly GCA_006410615.1. Lineage (NCBI taxonomy): Eukaryota > Metazoa > Chordata > Mammalia > Artiodactyla > Bovidae > Neotragus > Neotragus moschatus. The sequence continues at coordinate 1,784,845 of SJYA01002721.1, read as the reverse complement.
GAAAGTGAAAAGTGAAAGTGAAGTCACTCAGTCGTGTCTGACTCCTAGCGACCCCATAGACTGCAGCCTACCAGGCTCCTCCGTCCATGGGATTTTCCAGGCAAGAACACTGGAGTGGGGTGCCATTGCCTTCTTCAATCAAAAAGCACACTAGGGATTAAATTCTATTTACTGTTGACACTACTTTTGTAGAGTATTTTGAAATATCTGTATGCAGGTTAAGAAGCAACAGTTAGAACTGGACATGAAACAACAGACTGGTTCCAAATAGGGAAAGGAGAACATCAAGGCTGTATATTGTCACCCTGTTGATTTAACTTGTATGTAGAGTACATTATGTGAAATGCCAGGCTGGATGAAGCACAAGCTGGAATCACGATTGCTGGGAGAAATATCAAAACCTCAGATATGCAGATGAGACCACCCTTATGGCAGAAAGTGAAGAAGAACTAAAGAGCCTCTTGATGAAAGTGAAAGAGGAGAGTGAAAAAGTTGGCTTAAAGCTCAACATTCAGAAAACTAAGATCATGGCATCTGGTCCCATCTTTTCATGGCAAATAGATGCGGAAACAATGGAAACAGTGACAGATTTTATTTTTTTGGACTCCACAATCACTGCAGATAGTGACTGCAGCCATGAAATTAAAAGATGATTGCTCCTTGGAAGAAAAGCTATGACCAACCTAGACAGTATGTTAAAAAGCAGAGACATTACTTTGCCAACCAAGGTCCATCTAGTCAAAGCTACAGTTTTTCCACTAGTCATGTATGGATGTGAGAGTTGGACCATAAAGAAAGCTGAGCACTGTAGAATTGATGCTTTTGAACTTTGGTATTGGGGAAGACTTGAGAGTCCCTTGGACTACAAGGAGATCAAACCAGTCAATCCTAAAGGAAATCAGTCCTAAATATTCACTGGAAGGACTGATGCTGAAGCTGAAACTCCAGTACTTTGGCCACCTGACATGAAGAACTCACTCATTGGAAAAGATTCTGATGCTGGGAAAGATTGAAGGCAGGAGGAGAAGGGGATGACAGAGGACGAGATGGTTGGATGGCATCACCGACTCCATGGACATGAGTTTGAGTAAGCTCCGGGAGTGGTGATGGACAGGGAGGCCTGGCGTGCTACAGTCACGTGTGGTGGCAGAGTTGGACATGACTGAGCAACTGAACTGAACTGAAGTTAAAATATACTTCTTCAATGAATCTCAGGAAAAAAAAACGAGAATAATATGTTAAAATTCATTTTAGAAATACATGAAATTCTTGAGACTGGTTTTTTAGACATTAAAAATGGAGAGTTGAGAAATTTTTATTTGATCCTCAAAAGTAGATAGTTAGGTTACTTTTGACACCTAGTTCTTCCTTTGCCAAACTAGTAGGAGCCATTTTGTTTTAAAACATCAACAATTAATTCTCTTTAAAGAGTTAAATAGGCACCTGTCTAGATGGTAAAGGTGGGAGAAAAATTGTTTATGAAAATAGTCATAGATAACAAAGTATTCCTAAAATAGCATAGTTTATTAGTTCTATAAATATATAAATAGCAAAAGGTACTGAGATTTTTGTCTTTGATAATGTTTTTTTAAATCCCATTGTATTTATCTATAGCAAAAAGGTGTTTAATAATATGTATTGAAATCAATGAACAATGAAAATATCTTAAGCATTCATTCAAAATGACATAAAGTATAAAACCATGGAGTGAAAATAGAAAAGTTGTAGTGAATCCATCCATTTCCATAATGTAGGAATCTTTTATTCTTTAAATCAAATGTATGTGCTTTTGACTGATTTTCTTAGCTCTTGTCTCTATGATTTATGATAATAAATTAATAATAATTAACATAATTGAACACTACATTGTTATTCCCAAGTCATATAATAATTCAATAATCATACTTTTAATATTCCTCCAAGGTTTTTGCTATTTGTGATTACAATTCCCCTCTACTTCATTTTAGGTCGTACCACTCCTGAGTGTTCTGAGAGGCTAGTAAATTCAGTGTGTCATTTATCTCTATCCTTACTCATCTGTGAGTACTCATCTTATAGGCTGTCTCCTCTTGTCTTTGTACTATCCTTGGGAAGGAGGATTTATGAAATATTCAAGTACTGATAGATGGGAAAAAAATCAGGTGAAATCCAGAATTAGCTGTTGATTCATACAGAAGTTTCAGAATAAAATTAGGACAAACTTAGGTGTGGCAGAATAATAATTTCCAATTTTCTTCTTACCTCACTGACTACTCCTTTTTTGTTGCTTTTGTTGGTTCCTTTTCATCTGCTCAACTCTTAATTGTAAAGGATACCAGTCCTCAGCCCTTGGACCCCTTTTTTCTCTTTATGGATCCACTTCCATTAAGATATTAATATCATCCAATCTTGTGGTTTATATGCCTTTAAAGGCATATAAACAGCCTTGCTGTTTAGATGATTAGTCGTGTCTGACTCTTTGCAACCCCATGGACTGCAGCACGCCAGGCTTTCCTGTCCTTCACCATCTCCCAGAGTTTGCTCAGATTCATGTCGATTGTGTCGGTGATGCCATCCAACCATCTTGTCCTCTGTTGTCCTTTTCTCCTCCTGCCTTCAATATTTCCCTGCATTGGTGTCTTTTCTAATGAGTCAGCTGTTTGCATCAGGTGGCCAAAGTACTGAAGCTTCAGCTTCAGCATCTGTCCTTTCNGTTTGCTCAGATTCATGTCGATTGTGTCGGTGATGCCATCCAACCATCTTGTCCTCTGTTGTCCTTTTCTCCTCCTGCCTTCAATATTTCCCTGCATTGGTGTCTTTTCTAATGAGTCAGCTGTTTGCATCAGGTGGCCAAAGTACTGAAGCTTCAGCTTCAGCATCTGTCCTTTCAATAAATATTCAGGATTGATTTCCTTTAGAATTGACTGGTTTGATCTCTTGCAGTCCAATAGACTTTTAAGAGTCTTCTCCAAAACCACAGTTCAAAAACATCAATTCTTTGGCACTTTAGCCTTCTCTATTGGAAAACTCAGCAGTGGCCACAGGACTGGAAAAGGTCAGTTTTCATTCCAATCCCAAAGAAAGGCAACGCCAAAGAATGTTCAAACTACCACATAATTGCACTCATCTCACACACTAGTAAAGTAATGCTCAAAATTCTCCAAGCCAGGTTCAGCAATATGTGAACTGTGAACTTCCAGATGTTCAAGCTGGGTTTAGAAAAGGCCAAGAAATCAGAGATCAAATTGCCAACATCTGCTGGATCATTGAAAAAGCAAGAGAGTTCCAGAAAAACATCTATTTCTGCTTTATTGACTATGCCAAAGCCTTTGACTGTGTGGATCACAATAAACTGTGGAAAATTCTGAGAGAGATGGGAATACCAGACCACCTGACCTGCCTCTTGAGAAACCTGTATGCAGGTCAGGAAGCAACAGTTAGAA
>SJYA01002721.1:1713954-1781367 GCA_006410615.1 Neotragus moschatus | reverse complement strand
TTTTTTTTTTTTAATCTAAGAGTCACATCATCTGAATCAAAACTATATTCTGAGGAACCTGAATAAAATTCAGCAAAAAATTCTTCACTCAAATTTTTGCGATGCATCATTTTTTAAAACTTTATATTTATAATATACACAAGGTTGGAAAAAAATTTAGTGGAGCAAATAGTGAATGATAATGAACTCAATCAGTTTTAAGTTCTAACAACTTCCATGGTGATGTTCATTGTATCACTCTTTAAAAACATACTGATATACCTTTAGTCATTGATACATTAAAATCAATCCATTTGTTATAAAGTTTCTTATCTTCAGAACTCAAAACTGTATCTTTGACAACCTGTTGCTACTGCTGCTGCTGCTGCTGCTGAGTTGCTTCAGTCGTGTCTGACTCTGTGTGAACCCATAGATGGCAGCCCACCAGGCTCCCCCGTCCCTGGAATTCTCCAGGCAAGAACACTGGAGTGGGTTGCTATTTCCTTCTCCAAGGCATGAAAGTGAAAAGTGAAAGTGAAGTCGTTCAGTCGTGTTCGATTCTTTGTGACCCCATGGACTACAGCCTACCAGGCTCCTCCATCCATGGGATTTTCCAGGCAAGAGTACTGGAGTGGGGTGCCATTGCCTTCTCCCTAAAGGAGATGGGATTTGTGGGCAGGAAGGAAGGATGTTCAAGTGGGAGGGGACAAGGGTAGAACTATGGCTGATTCATGCTGGTGTTTGGTAGAAACTAACACAATACTGTAAGCAATTATTCTTCAATTAAAAATAAATATTTATATTTTTTAATGAACAAAAAAATTTATCTTTAATCAGCTAGTCTATTTTGGCCCTGCAATCTAAAGAAAGGGTGAAGAATTGAGGCCTGAAAATACAAATAGGCCAGCTACTGATTAGTAGGGTGCTGGGGACACCATTGAGAGGAAGGGGCCCTATCACCTCCTCTTCAGGAAAGCTCAAGTCACACAAAGTCAAAATCCAGACTCCTTCTGTATTGTAGACTAATTTAAGGAAAATGAATACTGAAGCTCCAATACTTTGGCCATCTGATGCAAAGAGCCAACTCATTGGAAAAGACCCTAATGCTGGGAAAGACTGAGGGCAGAAGGAGAAGGGGTTGACAATGCATGAGATGGTTGGATGGCATCACTGACTAAATGGACGTAAGTCTGAGCAAACTCTGGGAGATTAGCAAAGGACAGGGAAGCCTAGTGTGCTGCAGTCCACAGTGCTGTAAAGAGTCAGACATGACTGAGCAACTGAACAGCAAGGAAATCAGGTGAAGGGTCCACAGCAGCTGGGATCCTATACTTTAGGTTCATGACTCCTGGCTTGTAAAAGCCCAAACCACCTGTACGAATCCAGGAAAAGAGTTACAAGAGCCTATTCTTTTCTCATTCCCGAGAATAGCTACACATATGCCCTCAACACAGAGCCTCAGGAGGGCTGTTTTTGCTTACAGCAACCAGTGAGAAAGGAAAAGGCCAGTAGTGTCCTGCCAGAGACTTACTGTGCCCTGGACCACTTCCCACATAAACAATGTGGGGATGCCTTTAAAGAAAAGATGCCCTTGGCTTTTTGAGGGTTGGAGTGATCATCCTACAAAACCACAACCTTTCCCTGGCCTTGAGTTCCCCGTTTGCAAAATATAAGTATCTGTGGTTTTACTTCTGCATAACCCTTTTTAGCAAACCCACAAGAACTTGAGTTCCAGTGTAAGTGATTTGCCAATTACTCCAGTTAGGCATAATTAGAAAAAATAGAAACCAAGGTTTTCAGAGGAAGAAGGCGGTAACTCAGAAGGCAGAATCAGAGTAGGAAATTTGACAATAAAACCCAGAAAGAGAAAGAGAGGGAAAACAAGGTTAACTCAGGGCCAGATGAGGCACTTTTAGGCACTTATCTTTAGTGAAAAAATTGTTCCTCTCTATATATGTAATTCAACATAAAGTTTTAGACTGTATACAGTCTTATGCCACTTTACACTTATCTCAAAATTAAACCAGTTTCTCCTAGGTTTTTTTTTTTTTTTTTTTTAAATTAAAAACTTCTGGAGAAGTCCTTAGCAGCTGGACTCCTCCTATCTTTGGAACCTTTGCTTGGCCAACCTCTTAAGATACTTGTTGACAAAACAGCATGAGGTAAAGTGAAGCCTAGGTCTTAAAAACTAAATTCTTGTGCTTATTGGGAAGAAGGAAACTGTGCTTTGTGTAGTAGTTGCTAATGTCTAAGTTTGCCACAATGGATAGAAACAAATCTGAATGCCTAGATTGTTCTGCATTTTGGAGGCCAAGGGTGAATGCTAGAGATGGGATATAGGTAGATGGAGGCAATATTTTTGTGCTAAAACTTCCAACACTCTCTATGGCATTGAATGTTTAGGAAAAATCCTACTCAGAGGGGAGAAAAATATCTTGAGGTGTGCTCATTATTGACAACAAAGTAAAGCAACTCTATAGCTGCTGCTGCTGCTGCTAAGTCACTTCAGTTGTGTCCAACTCTGTGCGACCCCATAGACGGCAGCCCACCAGGCTCCACTGTCCCTGGGATTCTCCAGGCAAGAATACTGGAGTGGGTCGCCATTTTCTTCTCCAATGCGTGAAAATGAAGTCGCTCAGTCATGTCCGACTCTTCTTGACCCCATGGACTGCAGCCTACCAGACTCCTCCGTCCAATGGCAACCCACTCCAGTATTCTTGCCTGGAAAATCCCACAGAGGAACCTGGTGGGCTACCGTCCATGGGGTCACACAGAGTCAGCCACGACTGAGCAGGTCAGCACAGTGTGGTTTCATAATACTCACTATTAAACCACTGAAACACACTTTCCTGGTTGTTAAATGGCCGTTATCCTCAGCAAACTTGGCTCCTCCATCCCTCCCCAGAAATCACAGGATTCCCAGGACCCAGTAACTAAAGGATTAACACCTATATTAACAAAAGGTCCGTATAGTCAAAGCTATGATTTTTCCAGTAGTCATGTATGGGTGTGAGTGTTGGACCGTAAGGAAGGCTGAGCACTGAAGAACTGATGCTTTTGAATTGTGGTATATCTAAAAGAAGCCCTAGAGTCCCTTGGACTGCAAGGAGATCAAACCAGTCGATCTAAAAGGATCAGCCTTGAATACTCATTGGAAGGACTGATGCTGAAGCTGAAGCTCCAAAACCGTGGCCACCTGATGCAAAGAGTTGACTCATTGAAAAAGACCCAGCTGCTTGGAAAGATTAAAGGCAAAAGGAAAAGAGGGTGGCAGAGGATGAGATGGTTAGATAGCATCACCGTCTCAATGAACATGAATTTGAGCAAACTCAAGGAGATAGTGAAAGACAGGTCACAAAGAGTCGGACTCAACCTGGCAACTGAACAACAGGTAGACAGGCTGAGACCAGCGTCCACCCTAAATGGTCAGTGCCCCACCACTGATGGCAGACCCATCTGTCAACATGACATTGAAATCACAGGATGAGAGGTCATGAAATTGTATTAGTAAATGAGAGCTGCAAAATGGAAATGAAGAATATAGTGCCTATTACAATTCATTTATAATAAGTACAAAAATATTTTTAAGGAAATTCTCACTTTTTAAAAATTAAAGTTTCTCAACCATTACTCTTCCCACTGAAGGAGTCTTTGGGCCTAGAAGAGAAAACAACAGTCTCAAAGGCCCTTGCTGAGTCATCTAACTCAGGAGAAAACAGAACTTTAGGTCCTGCCCTGATGCTCCAGGCCGGTTGCATCTATCTGGGACTTATCATCCCCTGTCCAGAAACTTTCCACCCCCTACCGCTGCCCAGAAGACTTATCACCCCCTGCCCAACTGCAAATGCCATCTCAGCTAAAGATGAGACAAAACATCCCGCCTGATTATCGTTTCCCTTATCACTTCCACAAACCTCCCTATAAATATGGAGCCTCCTGGATCCCTCTCCATGCTCCGCCTGGTCATTAGGCTGGCTGTCATCCCTTCTTTGCCTGAATAAAGGTAACCTACTTCTGTTGAGGTCGTCTTTCCTTTTCTGCCTCAGCCTGAACTATACCTTACACCCACTATGGTATTTTTGACTCGAAGCTTTAGAGTTGGAAAGACAGGTTACTATATCTAAAATGTTTTGTTATGGGTGGTTAAAAACCTCTGAGCTCCCACTGACCTTTAGTCACACTGAGCCACTTACACGGGGCTAAGCAGGCACCCAGGACATTGACCTGCCTACAACTCTCCGGTCAGAACTCACAGATCAACAACTATTCCTACCACACTGCGTCCGGTTTAGAATGATTCATACTGTTGTTTTTTTAATTAATTAATTAATTTTAATTGGAGGCTAATTACTTTACAATATTCTGGTGGGTTTTGCCATACAGTGACATGAATCAGCCATGGGTGTACATGTGTGCCCCATCCCAAACCCCCTTCCCACCTTCCTCCCCATCCTACTTCTCTGGGTTGTACCAGTGCACCAGTTTTGAGTGCCCTGTTTCATGCTTCAAACCTGGACTGGCGATCTATTTCACATATGATAATATACTCTGATGCTGGGAGGGATTGGGGGCAGGAGGAGAAGGGGACAACAGAAGATGAGATGGCTGGATGGCATCACTGACTCGATGGGTGTGAGTCTGAGTGAACTCTGGGAGTTGGTTGATGGACAGGGAGGCCTGGCATGCTGCGATTCATGGGGTCGCAGAGTTGGACACAACTGAGTGACTGAACTGAACTGAACTGAACTGAACTGAATATATATGTTTCAATGCTATTCTCTCAAATCATCCCACCCTTGCCTTCTTCCACAGAATCCAAAAGTCTATCCTTTATATCTGTGTCTCTTTTGCTGTCTCATGTATAGGGTCGTTGTTACCATCTTTCTAAATTCCATATATATATGCATTAATATACTGCGTTGGTGTTTTTCTTTCTGACTTACTTCACTCTGTATAATAGGCTCCAGTTTCGTCCACCTCATTAGAACCAATTCAAATGCATTCTTTTTATTTTTTATTTTTTTAGTTTTTTTACTTTACAATACTGTATTGGTTTTGTCCTACATTGACATGAATCCACCACAGGTGTACATGAATTCCTGACCCTGAGCCCCCCTCCCACCACCCTCCCCATATCGTCTTTCTGGGTCATCCCCGTGCACCAGCCCCAAGCATCCTGTATCCTGTATCGAACCTAGACTAGCTTTTCGTTCTTACATGATAGTATACATGTTTCAATGCCATTCTCCCAAATCATCCCACCCTTTCCCAACATTCTATTGTGTATATGTACAACTTTCTTATTCATTCGTCTGCTGATGGACATCGAGGTTGCTTCCATGTCCATGGCTGTTGTAAACGGTGCTGCGATTGGGGTACACGTGTCTCTTTCCATTCTGGTTTCCTCGGTGTGTATGCCCAGCAGTGGGATTGCTGAGTCATAAGGCAGTTCTATCTCCAGTTTTTTAAGGAATCTCCACACTGTTCTCCATAGTGGCTGTACTAGTTTCATTCCAGCATTTATTGCTTGTAGACTTTTTGATAGCGGCCATTCTGACTGGCATGAGATGGCACCTCTTTGCGGTTTTGATTTGCATTTCTCTGATAATGAGTGATGCTGAGCATCTTTTCATGTGTTTGTTAGCCATGTGTACATCTTCTTTGGAGAAATGTCTGTTTAGTTCTTTGGCCCATTTTTTGGATTGGATCATTTATTTTTCTGGTATTGAGCTACATAAGCTGCTTGTACATTTTTGAAATTAATTCTAATGAAAGTAAAAATAAACAAATGGGACCTAATTAAACTTAAAAGCTTTTGTACAATGAAGGAAACTATAAGCAAGGTGAAAAGACGGCCTTCAGAATGGGAGAAAATAAAAGCAAATGAAGCAACTGACAAACAACTAATCTCAAAAATGATTCATACTTTTAAAAAGCTGTTCACCCTTGGCAGATTCATGTCAGTGTATGGCAAAACCAATACAGTATTGTAAAGCAAAATAAAGTAAAAATAAAAATAATAATAAAAAAAAGCTGTTTCATTTCACTATTCCACACTCACATAGGAGAGACTTTTTTGGAGGATAGTTGTCTGGGAAACTTCCCCATATTTTCTTCCAGCCAAGAGCAAACTCTAGCCTGTTGTGCCTCTTGGATCCCTTAGCTATCAAACAAGCTGTGGACACTGAGTAAGTCTGAGGAGCATGCCGGTGAATTACAGCTGGGAGCAAAACAGCAACAAAGACGCAGCTGCATCCAGGAAGAAAGAGTTTTCCACTGTGCATTTCACTGTCTCTCCTTTTCTTTTTCTTCCTTCCTTCCTGTCTCCTTCTTCACCCTCCTTCCCTCTCCCCTTTCCTCTCTTTCTCTCTTACCTATGATCTATAGTAGCCTTTCTATTTAAGAAGGTCAAGAGAAAAGGCAGGAGGAGAGAGAGAGAGAGAGGGAGGGAGAGAAAGAAGAAAGAGGAAGAAGGGCCAGCTTCTGCCTGAAAGGTCGGTTAGATCACAGCCCAACAAGTCAACATAAAATTGAGAGTTGGCCTCTCTGCTTCAAGCTGAGGAACTCAAGTCCTTTTTCCACACATTCCATTTAACAAAGGACCATTCCTCTTTCAATTCAGTGTCTGCCTTAAGACCCTCCTCACTGCCAGCTGCCAAGACAATATCTCTTAAGAAATTGCCTTCTTGGTAATACCTTGTTAAGTTTTTTTCCCCCTAAAACTACACTTTGGAGATGAGATGGTAGACTTTGAAGAGATATTACCAAATTAAGGACTCTGCCTGTTGCAGTTTCTCGGAACGAAAGCTGATCCTCATCAAATTAAGCTAATTTACTGTACAATGTTTAATTAAATCTTACCCCAAGCAATCTACTTCCAGGGTTTATTTTTATAGCTTAGAACTTTCAAACACAGAAATGCCTTTCAATTTAAATTTTTAAAAAAGAAACTATTCACTGGGGGAACTATTCACTATTTCACTAGGAAAGAAATGTACTTTTACCTCCTAGGCTTACTCCCACCTTGAGTCTCTTTCTTTCCTGCTCCCATTCATCATCTCTTTCTCTTTTCAGGAAAACAAAACGCTCCTTGGAAACCCCCTTCTTTATTCTGATTTCTCTCTGGAGTGGCACTTTCTTGAACAGGCCATTTTCAATGGCAGATGGTGTTTGACTCAAAGTAATCATAAGCGACTGGAGATAAGACGAGGTCTCTTCCATCAGAGGATGTCACCACTGACCTTGGAGGGTTTCAGTATCTCTGAACCCTCAGGCTCCCTGTGTGGGGAAGAACAGGCTGACCTGTAGCAGCCGCCCCACCTTGTTCCCACAGACTGACCTCGGGGTGGAGGTGCTCTCTGCTCCACCCCAGCCCTGCGTGCAGCCCCCAACTGGACCCTCTGTCAGCTGTGCCTCCTAAACCTTCCCTTCTAGAAACCCCTCCAACTGCCAAGCCCACTGAGCTTCTGCTGCTAAAGGTTCTCTCAAGAATGTTAGACGAGAACCAGCAGATTTGGCATTTCACTCCAGTCAGGCATATTTTGTCCTTCTGCACAAAACATTACATCTGAATGTTACAACATTAGCCCCAGTTCTTGAGTTTAATAGTCTGATGCTTTCAAATTGCTTTCCAGAGAGTACTTATATCTTTATAAGGTTCCATCCTTTCTCAGATTTGAGTTAAAACAGGAAGCACTGACCTCTAACATCTGAACGTCACACACAATTTAAAGTGGACATGGCATCATTGAGGTCCTGGCCTTTTCCTATCAAAAGTCTCTACACCAGGACAGTCTTTTACCTTTGCTGTGTGACCTTTGCCCTTTCCAGTGTAAGTCCCAAGGAGGAGGAACAATCTCCCACATGAAACACCCACTCACCTCCTTGGAGCATTTGTATAGGCAGTTTCCAAGGTGGTGTCGGCGATGTCCGCCTCTTGGCCTTCCCATCCTGGGCACCCCCTCCTGCATGGTGCCAGGTTGGTCTCTATGGTCAGTTTGATACAGTCCAGGCAATTGCAGACTTCAGCTGTAAATGATGACCTCACCTATCATGGATCCTCTCTCCCGCTCTCTCCTCCGCACACCTGGCCTGGGAGAACTTCTTTGTGCCATGCAGCACACAGGCAGCCACAGAGAAGCCCAGGTGGCAGGGGGTCTCAGCCATCACCTGGCCAACAGCCACATGGAGGAGCCTGAGGGCAGGTCCTCCCCTGGCGGAGCCTTCAGATAAGCCTTCAGCTCCTGCTAACATTGTGACTGCACTCACAGGCAAGATTAAACCAGATTCCTGATTCACAGAAACCATCAGATAAATTTTTGTTGTTTGATGCCACTAAGTTTCAGGGCAATTTATTACATAATAACTGGCAACTAATATAGCAATGTTAACTACCCTATCCTTTCCTCTTCTGATCTCTCCTCATATCTCTTTCAAAGTCTTACTATGAAAGAAATCACTCGGTTATTTTGAACAAAGGGTCAATGCAGAGAGTTGGTTATAGAAATGCTGAGCACTCAGAGACAACAGTGAGACAATCCAGAGGTTAACAGCATCAAGCAGTCACTACCACCCCTTGACCAGAACGGCAAAGAGAGCGGGTGGTGTTGCCAGAGCCCATGGGCCAGATCCCTCTACAGTGCAGTATTATTGAATAGGACCTTCTGAGATAAAGGGAACGGCCTGTAAATTGCACCATCCAATATGGTAGCCACCAGAGACGTGTGGCTATTTAGCCCTTGAAATGTGGCTAATGCAATTGAAAAACTTTTAAAAATTTTTTATTTAAATTTAGTGAATTTAAATGTATACAGCTGGATATACGGTTGTGGCCATCACATTGCACAGTGATGCTCTAGAAGCTGAAACCACAACAGGCCATTCCCTTGGGACGTGGAGCTTTGAAGGACATGCAGACGCCGACTAAGATGTTGCCAGAGGTAGAAAAGGACCAGGAGGTGGTCCCTGACATCTCTCATCTTCACCATCACTCTCCCTGCTCCAATTTCTTGCTAGGGCTTCCTCTTGATGGGATCTAGCAAGCAGCAGATGTGAGGAGCCAGCTTCCCCGTGGGACACAGGCAGAGCAGGAAAAGAGGTCCCAGCTTCAAGGGAGCGTGTTCCTAGAAGCGAGGAACTCAAGATACAAATGAGCTCTAGACTCTAGTGTGTTGGACAGTGCAACAGTCCTCTCCCTAAAAGGGACCTGAGCAAGTCAATGTCTCTCTGCCCTTATTTATGTGGCACAAGGACTGGCATTTTGCACAGTGAGCTGTAAACGCCCATCATTAGTTTTGCATGAAAAACTGCCCCATATTTAGTGGCTTAAGAAAACATATTTATACCTTCTTACAGTTTTCCTAGGACAAGCGTCCAGGGAGAACTTAGCTGGGTCCTCTGCTTAGGATCTCATATGCTGTAATCAAAGTGTTGCCCAGGGCTGCAGTCTCAGATGAAGGCCTGGTAGAAAGGAATCCACTTCCAGCTTTACCCAGGCGGATGGGAAAATCCATGTCTCCACAGCATTGTGGCTGGGGGACCCAGCTTGTTACTGGCAGCTATATGGAGGCTGTCCTCTAGTCTGAGAGGCCCCCCATGGTTCCCTCATACATAACATTTCCCTTAAGCAGGTTAGAGCATGGCTGTTGGCTTCTTCAGGGCCAGCAGGATATGCTCATGCTCAGACTGCTACAAAGAAGCCTCATAAAACAAAATGCAATCATGGGCATAGCACCCCATCTCCCCTGACATCTAGCATAAACTAATCAAGGACCTGTCATTTCATCACCTTTTCTAGGTCATGGATTCCAACTGTCCCAAGGGGAAGGGGTTATACAAGGACATTAGTCATTGGAGGTTCACCTTGGTAGGTCCTCCATGCTGTTGGAGAACAAAGTCTATGTCCTACTAATATTTGATGTTTATACTCTTAATAAACACCATTGCGATTAGCACACAAGAGTTGCACAATAACAGTTTCTTGGGTTAGAAAATCATATTTCCAAGGAAGTATTTATCGGGAATATGTTGACACCTGACATGCAGCAAGATGGGAAATGCACAGGAAATAAGCTACTCCTGGAGGTCCACCATCTGCTTGGCTAGAAGACAGTGAGATATCGCAGCCTTAGGTGTGACAGCACAGCCTCACCCTCCTACAAGAGCACAGATACCAGGATCTGCACCGCTCAAGAACATTGTCTAAGACAGAAGTCACACACGCGTCACTGCGTCACAGGACAGGAAGCAGATGGAACGTATTTGGCTCACATGTCTTTTTTTTTTTAATTGAATTAATTGCTAACATTTTCAAATCAGGAAATTTCACACCTAAGTTCAGATTTTTTTTTTCTTCTCCTGAAATTGTGTTAATCAGCAGGATATACTTGCAGTCACCCTTTTTAAATGGGGCATGTACTTCCAGTCCATCTCAATCCTTACCCAGCTCTCTTTTCAGAAGCCATATGAGTTTGCAACCTCTGACCTAAGATAATGTCCTGGTAAGCATAACAAGTTCAACACCTGGGAACAGAGGAAATGACTAACCCCCAGAGATCCAACCAGGGAGTGTACACTAGTAATGGACTCTGTGAAGAATGGAGTCAGACTGGAGTTACAAAAAGGAGACTGCACAGCACAGTCTTCACATAGAAACTCAGGATATGGATCAGAAAGGTCAGTTCTGTGAAGGTCAGCTAACAAAGCACTCATGTGCTGCAGAATCCCATGAAGCTGGGCTGTAGCAGTACAGTGAGAAACACACGGTATGCAAGGATGCCTAGTGAGCCCTGCTGCTAAGTCGCTTCAGTCATGTCCGACTCTGTGCGACCCCATAGATGGCAGCCCACCAGGCTCCCCCATCTCTGGGATTCTCCAGGCAAGAACACTGGAGTGGGTTTCCATTTCCTTCTCCAATGCATGAAAGTGAAAAGTGAAAGTGAAGTCACTCAGTCCTGTCCGACTCTTAGTGACACCATGGACTGCAGCCCACCAGGCTCCTCCATCCATGGGATTTTCCAGGCAAGAGTACTGGAGTGGGGTGCCATTGCCTTCTCCGCTGGTGAACCCTAGGACCCTCATTCTCAGGGCAGTATACCTGGAAAAGGAGCCCAGTGAGCCTCTCCCACCAGAATGCAAGGACTGAAAGCACAGCTCCATCCTTCACAGAGAACTGGCTTAGAAAGTAGAGAAGAGAAACAGACCTACAACCGGGAGTAAATTCCTTGAAAAGACAGGCAGAGAGGCTGGGGTTGATAGGTTTCACTTAATTCTTCAATTATAAGAATCAAAAGTTGTTTTAAGAACTATTTGTCTGGTTTTCTTCAGAATGAAGTTATTAAAGTCTTCCGTAATATAATAAAACATCAAAATAAAATAAAATATTAAAGTCTTCTGTAAAATAATAAAATATGATCACAGAATCTGACATACTCAAAAATCATGAACTTTAATGAGTCTAGAACAATTAACAAACAGTTTCCATTCCAAAGGTAAATTGCTGTTTTTATGAATTTTTCCAACAATAAAAGAAGTTACTCTTCTCTGATATTGTCTTTTCTTGCCATTTTCTCCTTCCACAATATTTCCAGTTTCTTAGTCATCCACTTCATACCAGGATACAGAAGGGTCAACTCTGAGAAATTTCTGAGTACTTAACTGTTGCCCAGTTCTAATGCTTTGTTAAGTCACTGGTTCCCATGGTGGCTAGTCGAAAGTAACTACCATCTGCTGACACCCACAGACTTGCCCACCATGCCAAGCAGCCACCCTCATTCTTGGTTCACAGACGATCCACGTAGTGAATCTGTTGTGCCTCCAGGATCAACCTTGGAAGTGGTGGGCATCGCTGGAAAATGGGCAAAATGTCAGTAGTCAGGTATGTTTCATGGGAGGTGATGAGGAGCAGTGGATGGCCCTCCAAGGTCAATGCCACTCATTTCAAGGTTGGCTTCAGATGCCAAGAATGGTGTAGCGACAATGCTCAGGCATGCCCATCCTACAAAGAACAAAATAAAACTTCCCCAAGATATATCAAGGGAATACTTCATGCAAAGATGTGCACAATAGAAGACAGAAATGGTGAGGACCTAACAGAAGCAGTAGTTATTAAGAGGAAGTGGCAAGAATATACAGAATTATACAGAAAAGGTCTCAATGACCCAGATAACTACGGTTGTGTGGCCACTCACCTAGAGCCAAACATCCTGAATGTGAAGTCAAGTGAGTCTTAGGAAGCATTACTAGGAACAGAGCTGGTGGAGGTGATGGAATTCCAGCTGAGCTATTTCAAATTCTAAAAGATGATGCTGTTAAAGTGCTGCACTCAATATGCCAGCAGATTTGGAAAACTAAGCAATGGCCACAGGACTGAAAAAGGTCTGTTTTCATTCCAGTGCCAAGGAATGTTTTCATGACCATACAACTGCACTCGTTTCATATGCTAGGAAGGTAATACTCAAAATCCTTCAAGCTAGGCTTCAACAATATGTGAAATCGAGAACTTCCAGATGTACAAGCTGGATTTAGGAAAGGCAGAGGAACCAGAGATCAAACTGCCAAGATCTTCTGGATCACAGAAAAAGCAAAAGAATTAAAAAAAAAAAAAACCATATACTTCTGCTTCATTGACTATGCTAAAGCCTTTGACCGTGTAGATCACAACAAATTGTGGAAAATTTAAACAGATGGAAATACCAGACCACCTTACCTGCTGCTTGAGAAACCTGTATATGGGTCAAGAAGCAACAGTTAGAAGCACACATGGAAAAACGGACTGCTTCAAATTGATAAAGGAGTACATCAAGGTTGTATATTGTCACTCTGATTATTTAACTTATATGCAGAGTACATCATGTGAAATGCTGANCAAATTGTGGAAAATTTAAACAGATGGAAATACCAGACCACCTTACCTGCTGCTTGAGAAACCTGTATATGGGTCAAGAAGCAACAGTTAGAAGCACACATGGAAAAACGGACTGCTTCAAATTGATAAAGGAGTACATCAAGGTTGTATATTGTCACTCTGATTATTTAACTTATATGCAGAGTACATCATGTGAAATGCTGAGCTGAATGAATCACAAGCTGGAATCAAAGTTGCCAGGAGAAATATCAACAACCTCAGATATGTAGATGATACCTGGTCCCATCATTTTGTGGCAGATAGATGGGGAAAAATGGAAATAGTGACAGACTTTATTTTCTTGGGTTCCAAAATCACTGCAGATGGTAGGTGTAGCCATGAAACTAAAAGATGTTTGCTCTTTGGAAGAAAAGCTATGACAAACCTAGACAGCATATTAAAAAGCAGAGATGTCACTTTACCAACAAAGATCTGAATAGTCAAAGTTACGGTTTTTCCTGTAGTCATGTATGGATGTGAGAGCTAGACCATAAAGAAGTCTGAATGCTGAAGAACTGATGCTTTTCAACTGTGGTGGTGCTGAAGACTCTTGAGAGTCCCTTGGACTGCAAGGAGATCAAACCAATCAATCCTAATGGAAACCAATCTTGAATATTTATTGGAAGGACTGGTGCTAAAGCTGAAGCTCCAAATTTGGCCACCAGATGTGAAAAGCTGACTTCACTGTTAAAGGCCCTGATGTTGGGAGAGACTGAAGGCAGGAAAAAGGGGCAACAGAGGATGAGATGGTTGGATCACATCACCAACTCAAAGGACATGAGTTTGAGCAAACTCTGTAAGACAGTGAAAGACAGGGAAGCCTGGCATGCTGTAATTCATGGTGCCACAGTGTCAGACACAACTTAGTGACTGCACAACAACAAAGAAACATATAGCCTGGAATTACGAAGGAGGTGATGGTAACCGTGAGAGAAGGAGCAGGAGGAACTGAGCGGGTGGGTGTGGGACACTGCAGCAGACTGAGCCCCATCCTCCCATTCTCAGTGTGGTTAAAGGAACATACAGTCCCCAGATTCTTTCCTTGGAGTCTGGCTGTCACTTCTCTTTCCCCAGCTCCCCACCCACTACCTGGAAGTTTCTTTTATGATACAAGTAAGTCCTTCATTTTTGTTTTCTTTCAGTCTTTCTGAGTAAAACAGTTGAATGCTCATTAATTTAAAAAGGTATCCAGCTACAGTCTTTAAATCATAGCTCAAGGACTATTTGCTCATAAGGGCACCAGCCAAGTGTTCTGTGTTTTCTGTGAAAGGAGAATGTGCATTTATTGTGCTCCCAGGAAGGCAGGGCTTTCCCTTCTGATTGTCACACCCTAAGGGAGGGGGCAGGGTGGAAATGTGTCCTTGAAGGATGACTTTATTGATTCTCCATGGGGCATAGCCTTAACTGTAAAATGAACCTCCAAGGTACTAGAAGCTTGTACAAAACCTCCTCAGAATCACTGCACACCTCTCACCATTAGTGCTCCCTTGAGAACCTGCTAAGTAACCAAGCATGTCTGGTCCTTGATGATTCTCTTTTTAGGGAAGCTAAGTTTTAACTCATAAGTATGATTGGAATTTGGTTGTAAACATACCCCCAAAGTTAGGAAGGGATGCTGCAGACACAAGGAGAAATCACATGTTAGCCAGGCTCATCCTTTCCATCTGGGGTAGAACCGGACTGATGGACCACAGTGAACTGTTGCAGGGTTTAAGTGAGAAAACTTGAGAGAAGATGGATGAAGTTGAAAAGAGATATATTTTTATACAGTAGACAAAAGAAAGGAGGTCAAGATTGCTACCAATCATTGGGAACAATGTCTCCTAACCTTCTGCAACCACCTGAGCTGTGTGCCCTGCCTTTCAGGGATGGGCAGGACCTGACAAACACACCTCCTGTGGCAGGGGTACTATTGTGCCCAGATCACAGCTCACAGTCTCAAATCTCACTTTCATCAGATGCATTTTCAGTCTATATGGGAAAATGAATGACGCTGTAGAGGAATAACTTGTGGTTTCTCACATCCCTGTGGCTCAAACAAGAAAGAATTTGCCTGCAATCTAGGAGACCCGGCTTAGATCCCTGGGTCAGGAAGATCCCCTGGAGAAGGGAATGGCAACCCACTCTAGGATTGTTGCCTGGAGAATTGCATGGGCAGCAGAGCCTTGTGGGCTACAGTCCATGGTATCACAAAGAGTTGGACACAAATGAGAGACTAACACACACACACACACATATATAGTTATATACAATGATGTTATATATATATATAGTTCTATTTTTTTTACTTTTGTACTTCTAGAAATTAAAGCATATTATATATTTTGTTCTGCAATTAGCTTTTTTAAATTAACTTTTTTCTTAACCTAGAAAGTGTTTTGTTAGTAATTATTGATTCAAGTCAATATTTTAAGTGCAAAGTATTCATTGTTTTAATTTGTGAAAAATACATGCAGTTACTTAAGTAATTAAAAGTAAATGTATTAACATATATTAAGAACAAAAGACACTTTACAAAACCATCCTAGAATCAATTTCCTTGGCACGGTAATGATTACAATGCATCATCTGAACAACTGATCAGTGTCCATTCAAATCAGCCATCAATACTTCTTCCTCTTCTACTCCACAATCTATGCAACACATTTTGACACTTATTCTAAAGTTTGAAATTGCATATCTTTGCTCCCCAATGAAACAAGAAAGTACTTGAAGGCAAGAATCTTGTCTCAGTTCAGTTCAGTTCAGTCACTCAGTCGTGTCCGACTCTTTGGGACCCCATGAATCGCAGCATGCCAGGCCTCCCTGTCCATCACCAACTCCCAGAGTTCACACAGACTCACATCCATCGAGTCAGTGATGCCATCCAGCCATCTCATCCTCGGTCGTCCCCTTCTCCTCCTGCCCCCAATCCTTCCCAGAATCAGAGTCTTCTCCAATGAGTCAACTCTTCGCAATGGTGGCCCAAGTACTGGAGCTTCAGCTTTAGCATCATTCCTTCCAAAGAAATCCCAGGGCTGATCTCCTTCAGAATGGACTGGTTGGATCTTCTTGCAGTCCAAAGGACTCCAAAGAGTCTTCTCCAATACCACAGTTCAAAAGCATCAATTCTTCAGCGCTCAGCCTTCCTCACAGTCCAATTCTCATATCCATCCATGACCACTGGAAAAACCATAGCCTTGACTAGACAGACCTTAGTCGGCAAAGTAATGTCTCTGCTTTTGAATATGCTGTCTAGGTTGGTCATAACTTTTCTTCCAAGGAGTAAGCGTCTTTTAATTTCATGGCTGCAGTCACCATCTGCAGTGATTTTGGAGGCCCCCAAAATAAAGTCTGACACTGTTTCCACTGTTTCCCCATCTATTTCCCATGAAGAGATGGGACCGGATGCCATGATCTTCGTTTTCTGAATGTTGAGCTTTAAGCCAACTTTTTCGCTTTCCTCTTTCACTTTCATCAAGAGGCTTTTTACAAAGATACATAGATACACTGGTATATACCCAGATACACAAACACTAATAGATACATAGAGTTTTATTTCCTGCCTTCCTAATGTCCAGTTAATTGTTTAGCACATAATAAATATTTGAGAAATATTAGTTGAGTTTAACTCTAAATCTCCTTTTAAGCTAAAAATGTGATTGTTGTAAATGTTTAAAAGGATAGAGGCTAGAGACATACAGGAACACTAATGCCTTCTCTAAATGTATATCCTTTGCTCCGTGGATCTCAGGACTAGGAAGGAGGAGGGAGAAGCTCACTTTACAGACAGGTTTTTGGATCTGTAACTGACCAACACTGTTCTCTTTATTTGCTGTGGCCTGTGTCACTTTAAAACTGTCTCAAAATAGTGTATTACTGAGGCTTTTAGAGTGAAGGCAGAATAAGTATGACAAAGTAAACTTTGGGGTGGCCTCACTAGGTATGGGCTTTCCAGGTGGTGCAGGGGTAAAGAATATGCCTGCCAATGCAGGAGACACAAGAGATGCAGGTTCAGTCCCTGAGCTGGGAAGATCCCCTGGAGGAGGACATGGCAACTCACTCCAGTGTTCCTGCCTGGAGAATCCCATGGACAGAGGAGCCTGGCAGCCTACAGTCCTTGGGGCTGCAAAGAGTTGTACCCAACTGAGCAACTGAGCACACACTCATAGAAAACCTCTAAGGTATATGGATAAAGTTAGAGATACAAAGAGACTTGTTACAGTGTTATAGTAAAGCAAAATTTAGAAACTAAACATGAAAAATAAAAATAAAGAAATCAAGTTCTACTCCCACATCAAAAAATGCTGCAAAGTCATGTTTCCAAGGCCTAATTCAACATAGTAAGTTAAGTCTATATTTGTAAGTGTCCTCCACCTTCAATTCCTATAGATACGAAGAGCTTCAATTAAGAACTGGGAAACCTTATGTTATCCTAGGAAATCAAGCAAAGGTGTTATCTAAAAGCCAGACATTTTAAGTAATTAGCAGCAAGATCCAGTACAAAAGAGACTAGATTAAGCAAAGAAACAGGACAATAAATTTACACCTGAGAAGTCACAGACAATTCCAAACAAAACCTGGAGTTTGTCTTCCCTTTTCCCCTCCAGGAAGAAAAGACAGAAATTTTTTTCAATTTACAAGAGAGAAAACAAATTTCTCAATTTACAACTTACTCTCTCACCTTACAAGAGAGGCATCGATTTCTTTGTTCAGTTCTGACTTAAACGATTTAAAAAAAAAATTTGAAGCTGACCATTAGGATTTTATGGATGGCCAGGCATGGAAGTATTTAGAGAAAATAAGAGCCAAAAGCAAAATGTTCTCACAATGTTCCTTAACCTACACATGAAAGGCAACTGAACTGAACATTCAAGGCTCAGTTCTTGAGCCTTGTTCCACAGTCTTATGTACTGTGTGTGGCCAAAACAGAAGACAGAAGTGGTTCCTCCTCCAGTGGGATGGGGAGGGAGGGAGTTTCAAAAGGCAGGGGATATATGTATACCTATGGCTGATTCATGCTGAGGTTTGACAGAAAACAGCAAAATTCTGTAAAGCAATTATCCATCAGTAAANAGCCTTGTTCCACAGTCTTATGTACTGTGTGTGGCCAAAACAGAAGACAGAAGTGGTTCCTCCTCCAGTGGGATGGGGAGGGAGGGAGTTTCAAAAGGCAGGGGATATATGTATACCTATGGCTGATTCATGCTGAGGTTTGACAGAAAACAGCAAAATTCTGTAAAGCAATTATCCATCAGTAAAAAATTAATACACTTTAAAAATACAAAACCTGTTGTCACTTTTCCTTTCCTATAATAGTAAATCAGTAAAAAAAAAAAAGATACTAAATTTTATTATTATGTTATGGAAAAATTCACTAGTAGTAATAAAAATATACTTTGAGCAATTCAATGAAAATAGAGGTAAAGGGAAGAATGGACATGGTTTGTTTAAATTGATACGATATGAATGTTGAAATCACGTCATCAAAGAGTATGGGAAATTTATAATACTCAAACAGTAGACTCTCAATTTTGTTTAAATCAGAAGAAAATGTTCAGGTGTATTTTCATGTAAGTTTGTTTGTATACATGTGTGTTTGACAGATTGACAAAAGATATTCCCAATATTTGTAATCTCTAGATACTGAAATTACCTATAATTCATTTTCTTTAATCTGCTGAAAATTTCTTATAATCAGCACCTTTTAATAAACACAAAGTAATATGTTAAATTAAAAACCTTAACATAATCAACAAAAAATGAAGAGACAAACTTGTTTTACTTGTAATAGATTAGAATTATAAATTCAAAAGCAGAGAACACAGAACCTAAAGGCAAGCCAATGTTCAATACAAAATGAAGACATTTTCAGTATTTACTGTAACCAATTTCATTTGCTAAGTAAAGCTTTTACTACATAATTATTCAATTCTCAACTCAAGTGAATATTTTTTATCAACAAAAATACCTCCTAAGGTTAAATCAGTCAACCAGTCAATATTATACTACACAGGTAATTTTTGGTTTTCTGGGGGATTTTTTGTTTTGTTTTTAGTACATAATGAAAAGTGTCCTGCACTTAACATCAGAGACTGGAACTCAAGAATGTGTCTGACATTTTCCAACTGTATGACGTGGGGCTGTCACTTCAC
Organism: Neotragus moschatus; assembly: GCA_006410615.1. Classification (NCBI taxonomy): domain Eukaryota; kingdom Metazoa; phylum Chordata; class Mammalia; order Artiodactyla; family Bovidae; genus Neotragus; species Neotragus moschatus. The sequence goes on along the minus strand of SJYA01002721.1, from coordinate 1,762,350 downwards.
ATCTCAGACACTCTCAGAGTCTACATACTAGACAGTGTTGCAATGCGTCTCACATCACAGGACTCCCATGACGAAATGACAGAATTCTGGCACCTTGTGTAAGACTGTGGAAAGACAACTGCATTCATTTAATGAGATGGAATCTGCTTCTGGCACAGTCATCTGTAATTGCTAATAGCAAATCATAGTTGTTGTTGCTGTTGTTTCAAAAATAAAAAACAACCTTTAACTTTAATGATGGAATTGAAAACATCTCTCAGCCTATCATCCAACTTGCCAAATAACTGATAGAACTGTGGCACAAAGTGTGAGATAAATATGATTCGCTTGTACTACTTACATATAGCCAAGTGCAAGAAATTAGTTCCATGGATAACTTTGTGGTGTATATCATAACCAATACAGGTTAAGTCATGAAAAATTGCTTGCCTTTAAATGACTCATATTTTAAAAGTTAAGAGATTAGCCATCAGAAAATCTATCACTAAGATACAAACAACTAAGATGGATGCAAAAAAAGCCTCATACAGTCTCTATCCAGCAAGGTTATGTAGCTCAGTATGTAACTGGTGGTAGTTCATTTTTACGAGACAAGATTTTTTAAAGTCTTTGATTGAAAATAGGATGATTGTAATGCAGCATAACCGAATATAGTCATGATAGTAGATGAAATCTGACAAGCTGAAATACTTGGACAAATAACACAGAAACATTCAACTACTTTGGCACCGGGTATAATGATGATGATAAAACTATGTATCAAAATAATTTTAAAGAGTAAGCACATATTTGTCAATAGTCTGTATATGTGTATATATAGAGAGACACATGTCTAAAAACATTGAAAAGACTAACTACATATGACACTAGAATAAAACAATGAAGGCAAATACTTAATCAAAATATGCAAAATGCATCAGAATTTATTCATGTAACAATTTTACATAATATAAAAATAAAGATGAAAGCAGAAAAAAATACATGTGGACAATGGCAGTTGTGCCAATTATTGGAATTTCTGCTTATAAATAATTATTATACTTTTTCTTATACCCAGTTATATGAGATCCAATCATATTTTAATGACAGTTGGAGGACTGCTTGCCAAACCTGATCCTTTCAATTTAAAAATGGCTATCCTAATAATTAAGTATTAAAATGTATATAACACCAAAATATATTTTCTTATTTTTAACTTTAATAGTTCCCTCAAAACTATGCAACAAAATAATATTACCATTATCACCCTCATACTAGGAATTTAGATGAGATATTTTTAGAGTCTTGATTTTGTTGAGTTTTTGTATTAATTAGGACATATTTACTCCCAATCACAACCATGATGGTTACTAGAGTTAAAAAATAAAGTAAAATAACAAACTCTAATGGAAAGAAACAGATCCAAAACATATAAGAATTTATTCAAGGAATAAATGGCATTTCAAACTCTCGTAAGAGAGATGGAATTCATTAATATAATAGTCTGCTCAACGCACAACTCTAACTGATATCCATGGTATCTGTTCAGAAGAATGCCTGCCATGTACTCAACAATCAATAAAAATTTTGTTGAGTAATTCAGTGAAAAGCAATTTTAAAAATATTTATTGGTTTTCACCCACATAGATATTTAAGATGTTGTTATAAGGGAAAAAAAGAAAAAATATTTTTAAATGGCAATTATCTCCATTCAGTTTTGTGTAAGCCATACTAAGCAAAACAAAACAAAAAAGGAGAAGGAAGACACCATGGGAAATATGGATGGACTCACAACCATAACAATAAAGACTGCTGTTGTTGCCCAGGCCCTAAGTCATGGCTGACTCTTTGTGACCACATGGACAGCAGCATGCCAAGCCTCCTTGTCCTTCACTGTCTCCTGGAGTTTGCTCAGATTGACGTCCATGGAGTCGGTGATGCTATCTACCTACCTCATCTCATCTCCTCAGTCACCCTATTCTTTTGCTTTCAATCTTTCCCAGCATCAGGGTCTTTTCCAATAAGTCGGTTATTTGCATCACATGGTTAAAGTACTGTGGCTTCAGCTTCAGCATCAGTCCTTCCAGCGAATACTCAGGGTTGTTTTCCTTTAGGATTGGCTGTGTTGATTCCCTTGCAGTCCAAGGGACTCTCAAGAGTCTTCTCCAGCACCACAGTTTGAAAGTATCAATTCTTTGGCACTCAGCCTTCTTTATGATCCAATTCTCATATCTGTACATGACTACTGAAAAAGCCATAGCTTTGACTATCCAGACCTTTTTTGGCAAAGTGATGTCTCTGTGTTTTAATATGCTGTCTAGGTTTGTCTTAGCTTTCCTTCTAAGGAGCAAGTATCTTTTAATTCCATGGCTTCAGTCACCGTCTACAGTGATTTTAGAGCAAAAGAAAATCAAACCTGTCACTGCTTCCACTTTTTCCCCATCTAGTTGCCACGACATGATAGGACCAAATGCCATGATCTTCGTTTTTTGAATGTTGAGTTTCAAGCCAACTTTTTCACTCTCCTCTTTCACCCTCATCAAGATGCTCTTTAGTTCCTGTTCACTTTCTGCTGTTAGAGTAATATTATCTGTGTATCTGAGATTGTTAATATTTCTCCTAGCAATCTTGACTCCAGCTTGTGATTTATTCATCCCAGCATTTCACATGATGTACTCTGCATGTAAGTTAAATAGACAGGGTGACAATATACAGCCTTGTCATACTCCTTTCCCAATTGTTAAACCAGTCAGTTGTTCCATGTAAGGTTCTAATTGTTGCTTCTTGACCCACATACATGTTTCTCAAGGTGATCTGGGATTCCCATCTCTGGAAGAATTTTCCAGTCTGTTGTGATCCACACAGTCAAAGGTTTTAGCATAGTCAGTGAAGCAAAAGTAGGTATTTTTCTGGAATTCCCTTGCTTTCTCTAGGATCCAACAAATGCTGGCAATTTGATCTCTGATTCCTTTGCCTTTTCTAAGCCCAGCTTGTACATAATTTCTAGGTTCATGTAGAAGCAGCTTGAAGCCTAGCTTGAAGGATTTTGAGCATAATCTGACTAGTATGCTAAATGAGCACAACACTAGAGTAATTTGTACATTCTTTGGTACTGCTCTTCTTTGGAACTGGAATGAAAACTGACCTTTAACAGTCCTGTGGCCACTGCTGAGTATCTATTAAGATTTGAAATAGTTCAGCTGGGATTCCATCACCTACACTAGCCATAGGAAAAACTCTATTTGAAAGAATAAATACAAATAAAGAAAAATGGTAACAGAGAAATGTATGCCATACAGATCACAAAAGATGATTAGAATTTGACAAATCAGAAGGAAAAGTAATTCTAAGAAAAACTGGCCAAGAAAAGCATAGTTAAATCACAAAATGCAAAGAAATGATCCATAATCTTGAAAAATACTCAAGCTTACTAGTAATGAAGTGAATACAAATGAACAGTGTGATGAAATGCCATTTTAAACTAAAGAATCTCAATGGTTAAACTAAAAGCTAGTAACCAGGGTGGAACCTTTCTGAAAGGCAACCACAGAGTTCAGATGAAAAGATGTAAAAGCACAGTGTATGTTTACCTAATATTCCATATTTATCTCAATTCAGTTGTCAAATATGTACATTAACACCAATAGACAAGAAAGCTTTCTATGATATTTACAATAGAAAAAACTGAGAAAGACTCTACATGCCTACAGCAGATATCATTAACTCCTCCCACGCTCCATGCTCTCCTTTTTCACTTTGTGAAACACCCCCACTCTCCTCCCCAGGTTTTATCAGACCGTACCAAAGGGTAGGGACATGGAGCTCACGAAGTAATTCCAGGCACACAGAAGAGGAGGACAGCCTTGCACAAGGGCAACAGCACAGGAGAAATCTGGATTTCCAGGGGCTCCCAGAACAAAGTGCCCATCGCAGCGAGAACACCTGCCTCTCTCTCAGCTGTCAGTGCGCAAACGGAGTGGCCAAAGCTCAGGTCTCTGTCACATCTGCTGAGCCTCCACCCTGGTTAATTCAATACCTAACAATACAAAATTGCCTACGTGCATCGTACCATACTGTTCATTTGGTGCAACACTGTTCAGCTACTGAAAATCCGTCTTGAAAAAGCAGTGTAAGAAATAAGGAAATGTTCATGACACGGAGATTATTTACCAATCTGGAAAAAGCATATGAGTAACTAATAGATATAATAAACATATCAGAATCATAATTTAGAGATAGAAAAACAGAGGGGTTTAAAAAGAACAAGAGTAAAATGGCAACTAGATAATGGAAATACAGACAATTTGCTTTTCTAATTTTCTGTGATCACTTTGTACTCTTTTGATAGAATGTGATAAACCAGGGGAAATGTACCAGAAAAGCACAAAATATGATAGAGGAATGCCATTGCCACAGTTAAACAAAGAGCTGTCCTACCTGAGTATTTAAAGCTCTCCCTGACCCAGAGGAGTGGGACAGTTACATTAAACTGTGTATACAGGGAGCGTGTGTGTGTGTGTGTGTGTGTGTGTGTGTGTGTGTCTGCACCTGTGCGCGCTCAGTTGTGTCTGATTCTTTGCAACCCATGGGAGTGTAGCCCTTCGGGCTCCTCTGTCTATGAGATTTCCCAGGCAACAATACTAGAGTGAGTTGCCATGCCCTCCCCTAGGGGATCTTCCCGACCCAAGGATCAAGCCGTGTTTCCTGTGTCTCCTGCATTGCAGGCGAATTCTTTACCCACCATGCCATCAGGGAAGCCCCACAAGGAGCTTAATACATGATTATTAAATTGGACCAAAGCAAACACATTTTCCATGAAACCATTCAGTAGTATTTTAATTGACCAATTTAAGAGCATGTTAAAGTTTAGTGCGAATTTTAAAAATTGCTACTATTGACAACATATTCAACAATATTTCAGCAAAAGCTAAAGGAATATTAAGTGTTTTCTTCACATTTAATAGTTCAAGTAATAATTCAAGTAAAATTCACATTTAATCATTCAAGTAAATGTATTTATCTTTTTGTGTGGCTTACAAGCTGATGTGATGATCAACAGAAAAGGTGCTGTTAGTCATTCAGCTTGTTTGGGCAGAAGATTGAACTTATTGGTCATGGAAACCTGAACAGTAAACACAAATGTAAAATGAGAATTCAGAATTTTGTAGGTGATATAGAACTACAAATTTCAAAAGACAGGATAATCAGCTTTTCATGCTGATTTCTTTACTGCTATATAATACTTTCCTATCGAGTTGTGTGTTTTTTTTTAATGTAGGCAAAGGATAGAAAATAGTAGGCATTTTCAGAATTTATGTTTCCATCTAAACTTCCCAACCCACTTGAGCATAAACACTGTAAAATATACTTTTTAATTGTTAACCAATGTCAAGTCCAAGGAAACTTTGTTTTTCTCCATGGCTTTCATTAAACTTTTATTCATAAATGCCCTGATTTCTTCAGTGATTTTAGGATGATCACAGAGACTGGAATGAATAAATCTGTGCTGTTCTGAACTCATGACCAAAGGTCAGGGTGACCTCAGCCTTTATCCATGGACCTGTCAGCTCAGTTCTTAAGGAGACAATCCAGACAAAAATGGATGAGTTGAGCATTTCCAAGTAGAAAGAGATCCAAGTAAAGATCACTCTAAACTTAGCAGGGAGACTTTTGAGATTTAACGCATCCATCTCAATGTCTGCATTTACATAAAAACAAATGCCCTGAGGTGATAGTTTATCTGCTGGTAGATATAAGGTGACTGTCACAGAAAAGGATTCTTCTGGAGCCGCCTTCTACTCCCTGCATCCCATGCATGCCTGCATCCTCAGTCACTTCAGTTGTGTCTGACTCTGCAACCCCATGGAATGCAGCCCACCAGGCTCCTCTGCTCATGGGATTTCCCAGGCAAGAATACTGGAACGGGGTACCATTTCCTATTCCGGGGGGTCTTCCCAACCCAGGATCCAACCTGCGTCTCCTGTATTAGCAGGGGGATTTTTCACCACAAGCACCACCTGGGAAGCGCCTCCTTCATCCCGTATTTTCCATAAATGAAGACTGTCTTCCCTTGGCTAACAACTTTATATCCTCCACTAAACTCCATGGAAAATGGAACTCTTTCAATCTTGTTCACTGTTTTGTCCCCAGCAAATAGCACTATGCCTGGAAAATGGCACTCAACTGTCAAATCACTGAAATGCACGCATGGATGAATGGATGAACAACTAACCTGAGAGAAATGAAAGGGCAAGACAGGTCGACCAGTTTCCCCCCTGCTCACGGGCCCAGGATCCAATGTTTCTTTCAGGAATGAGGGGTGGTTATGTTACAGTCCTCTCTCACTGAAAACCAGTTATTACCTCTGCAGTAAACTCCCAGACTCCTCCTCTGCATCACATGCCCCAGTCTTGCTTAGGACTTTTTGAACGATAAGGGGAAAAAAAGATGCAAGAATACTTCTTGCTAATTCTCTGAAGGGGCATCAACCTGGACTGTAAAAAAGGCTTTATTTTCTTGGCTGTGTTGCAGCTCTCTCTGCTAAAATCTGTGCACATTTAGTATAGATGAAATATTTCAGTATATTACGCATATAAGAATATGCAGTAATATAGTCATATTATTTTCTGAATGTTAGGGTTATCATCTATAATCAACCTGCCGAGGTATATTAAGACAGTCATTTGAGATAATAAACTGAGCGTCAAGTCGAAGGTGGGTGGACACAGTTGCGGATTTGAACCGTGACTGTTACCAACACTTTTCACATCCACCAGCTGGGTTCCCTGAAGTCAGGAAGTCTAGTAGAACAAGGAAGATGCACTGGGGCTCAAATATCAAGAGTTGCCTTTGGCTCCATAACAGGACTGAGATCATAAATTTGAACTGCTCATCCAATTTCCCCATTATGAAATTTACAGACTATTTCTTCTTTATATTCCAAACACTTTGCCACCCGGCTGTGGTCCCCATCTGGCTATAGCTTTCTCCATATCAGTCCTGATTTTCTGGTTGATGATTCTACTATGGAAACTCTTTTTGAACAAAATGTTACAGAAAACAGTCTCAGCTGCTGAAGAAGTCAGTTCCAAAATATCCTGTTTTAATCTGTCAACCTTAAAAATCTAGAAAACCAGAAACTTTATTTTGAGTCTCTGAGAAGAATCAAGATAATGACATTCTTAAAATAACAACTGAGATGTTATACAAAATTCAGCTTAATTTTTTTAACAGGTGGGAAGGAGGCAGAACAATGACATTTATATTTAATGTTTAGTGTTAATGGTTTATTGTCATTTTAATTTCTGCACAGTTTCTACCATTCCTAAAAATGGCTGCCATTGAAGGGATGTGAACGTTTGCTAACAGTGCTAACCCAAGTATGCATATTTTAAAAATCTTTTTAAAATATTTAAAATATTTCATAACATCTTAGAGAAACCCAAATGAACTTTTTGGCTAACCTAGTATTTTTACAAGTGACCCCAAAGAAAAAGATCTTATTACATTCTATGAGATAATTGAAGCTTCAAATATATTAGAACCTTATTGGTTGCAAAAACTCTAAAAAAAACCAACGTGATGCCTGCATACGAAAAGAGAAGTAGAAAATTAAGGCAATTACTAAGATCTTTCAGGATAAGAGAAGCATCTTAACCTTTTCCATTCACTCACTGAAGCAAATGCTTGCTTTCTTGTAAAAGATAAAAATAATTGTTGAAAGCCCCTATTTCTTGCTTCCTGTGGGAAGGGGCAGATCAGGAGAACAGGGGCTCGCTCTCTCTTGCTTCCTTGTCACTGAAGCCCTTACGAAGCTCTAGGCTAAGATGTCCCAGGAAGGCAAAGGCAGGAGACCTTGCCAGGCGCCTGGGGCAGCGGCTGTGGGAGATACAGGCACTACTGAAGTGCTTTACACTTAGGAACCCCTGTGTTCACCGTGCTAATGGTTCCTAACTTCCTACGTGGTAGTGACAAGCACCCAGCACAGGACCCAGAGATATCAGGGGCTTCGTAAACAGGAGCTATTGGTCTCAATTAATTTGCGATGAACTCTCAACAGTTCTTGTCCTATATATATAACTAAGTGCATTTTCATGGTCCTAAAGGGCAAATACCTCAGTTTCAGGACCAAGTAAGCCTGTATCATAAAAACAGGGCTGGTTGAAGCCCTCTGTCAGCACTCCTACATAAAGAAATCTCATTCCCTTATATTTACAGCCGAATCAATATAGCCACACCCAACACAAAATACGTTTTTGTGTATTTTGAAACAACTGAATTTTTATTGTCGAAAGTGTGAATTTAAGTCTGATTTGATTCCTCAGCAACCATCAATATCTTCTTATGATCTGAGTTATCTGATTTATCATCGTTTTCTAAATGTGATACAATGTCTATCCTAATAAATTTAATGATTTCTGCAGATGAGGACCAACCCTGAGAAAGAAATCATTGACTGCTTGTCCAAGACTTTAAATTCCAGCTCCAGCACTTTCAAGCTGGGTGACCTGCATCAATGGCCCCTTTGAGCCTATTCTATGAAATAACATCACTGTTTCCACACCCTTCATCCATGCGTTGTGATGCTTACAGGAGAAAGTATATGTGTAGGTATTTGGTAATGTGTAAAAACAGTAATACTTAAAGAAACAAATGGAACAAAAGCAGTAGTAGCAGCCTCAAAACCGTATCCGGACTCTTTTCCCTCATTTTTCCATATCCTATGTAGTAAGTATGAACACAGAACATCCTGGGTAAGGGCAAGGGGTGTAATAAGACCCCATATCTACTTAGAAAAGGAGCAGATCCAGTGGCTTTCAGCTCAGCTTGGGAGGGGTGGCACAGAGAGGTCTACACAACGTCTGGTGACAACATTCCCTTCTTATGCAGAGAGACAAGCCTCAGGAAACAGGGGTCTCTTATGATGAGAACCCACCCTCCAGTAGCCATTCACACAGAACAAGGGTGGGCCCCACAAGTGGCCTGCTCTGACTCCCTGGAATCTTCTGTGGCTTTCATCAGAGTTTATGACAGTGAAACAGAGGCCAGACATCTTTCCAGGGCCAAAAAGGTTTGGAAACAAAAATATGCTGTACCGCAAACCCACCTAAGCCAAGGCAGCTGAATAAGCACCCAGAACGCAGCACAGGAAACCGGGCTGCCCTGTAAATAAAATTAACGTAATGAAACTCTGTCGCCATCCCATTTCTGAGCTAAAACATGACTTCTGCCAAGTCCTGCATCCAATCAGATAATTGTGTCTCTGAATAAGCATGAGACTTTTGGCTAGAGACTTTCTAGTGGAAATCTGGAGCACCCACGCAGCAAAATTACTATTTATTTATTCTTTACAATCCATCTCCCTAAAGAATTATAGCATAGAAAGAACTTCTCTTATTCTGTGATTTTAGGAGCCAATTAATGACACCAAATTCTGTTTTAACTGAGAAAGGGCTATAAGAGTGAATATGTAAGAAACAGGAAGACAGGGAGGGAGAGATAAAGAGAAAGAGAAGGAGAGAGACAGGTTTTTACTAAACTATTTTTCCTATGCTATGGTCCCCAAGCTAATGACAACCATGCCACTATTCTTACCTAGGAAATCCCATGGACAGAGGAGCCTGGTGGGCTACAGTCCATGAGGTCACAAAGAGTTGGACACAACTCAGTGACTAAATAACAATAACAAACATACCAGTTATGAAAAAAGATATTTTATATCTTTTTATTTTATATATTCTATATATATTAACAACATATTTTACTTAAGGTTTTTTTTTTAAAGTATAAAAAAATTAAAATTACTCATCCTGGATTGCCATTTGCAATCTTAAGCTGTTCTCCTCCCTCTATGAAAATTCACTCTGCTGGTGAGGAAAGCCTTGCAATTATTGGGAGAATAAAGTTGAGTTGACCCTTAAACAAAAAGAGAAGAACTAATGACTTAGCTATATCTCTGGCCCCTTTGTAATAGGGTAGCCAATTAGACTCTCAAAGGATTTATCCATGAGGAAAGCAAATTCAGTCATATAAACAAGAAAAGGGAAGAAAATTGCTACAGATATGTCACAGCCTTATCTCAATAGCTTGGCTGTGTACTCAGATACTTGGCTGAATTAATATACCCCACTAAGTAACCTTGCTGTCTCCTGTCGCCTGCTCAGTGAACAAGAGAAAGGCAATCAACAGCAGGTGATGATATTGTATGTGGTCCTTGTTGCTGAAATCAATGACTAATCTTGCATGGCTGGAACGAATGAAAAATGTAGGGAGTCTGCTCTGACTGAATAATGCCTTTTATAATATTTGCATTGAAAACCTTTAAATAACACACTCAGCCATGCTCATCAATGTTCCATAGAAATACAACAGATTAGCTAGTTGACCCCTACAGTGTGATCAATTTATCCCTGCTCCATGTATATCCTTCTGAATGTGTGCTTGCCTGACTTTTTGGTTCAGTAAGTTGAAAATCTTCTCTTCCCTGGGTTACTCTCCATGGCAACTGGGTCATGACTCTACCCATTGTAGGCTCCATCCAGATTGGCTGTTGTAGGTGAAACTTGGAGACATTTCTAGGGAAGATGATGACTGGAAACACTGCATAGTTTAAAATGACCTGAGTGCAAAAATCTCACAAACTATACTTTGGAAGCAGGCCTAAATGTTTAGAACTAAAATTTGTAAATAGGCTGGGTATAAGAAATAATTAGACAAAAAGCCAAAGCCTGTTTATTTTTTTTCCATGCCTATCAAAAAGTAGGGGGGGGGGTCAGTTTAAAGAAAAATTCAGAAGTGTTTGCTCCTGAGTGGCTAAAGTGGGTGAGTGGAATGAAACTGCAGATTCTTGTGTATGCAAAATAAATCTTGCTATACTATGGTGACAACATGACCAAAACCAGCTCTCAGTCACCATAAAATATAGCTTACAATCTCTAAATAGTAGTCTCCCCATCCATAAGACAGGAGGGTTACTTATCAGAATTTTTGTAAGGCTTAAACAAGATAAAGCACATAAAGTGACCATAACTATGTCCAGCAAAGGATAAAATATACAACAAACATGGCAATAACTATAGCATTAAGGTAGAGTATAAACATGCCTAACGATGTTGTCTACGTGCCCAGGCTACGAAAGTTTACACTAACGGTCCATGTGCCACTTAGAATTACAATTCAATTCAAATACAGAACTCTTGTTCCAGTTATTTAAAAACATACTGAGATGTAATGATTTAAAGTTTTTCTTTATTGCTAGAGCTAACTCTGAGGGGAGTTAAAAGAAAGATTGGAATACGCAAAGAGCGACAGCACTATATACAAGCAAAACGTAACAAGCAAGAGTAGAGACAGAACCCGACACACATATATGCCATGCTTCCTGTCGGTCTCAGCTAAGACCTATCAAAGAAGAGCAAGCCAAACGCAGTGTGTCTCTTCCCAATGGATTCTCTTCACTGTCTTTAGTGAGGCATCTTGTAATATAAGGGTGATTTTAAGATATTAAGTTAGCCTCTGGAGTTAAAAAGTAAACAGAATTATAAGCTCAGACCACCTCCAAGTTGGAAGTCTTTAGATTACCATTTAACTTTCACTCCAAATAAAAATCCCCACCTGGAAAGCTGTCAGTTACACATCTGAACACTAACAACCAGGGGAGCTCAAGGCCTCCTAAGGGTTTCTACCCCAGTTTCACACAGTTCTAACAATTAATAAGTTCTTCGTGATGAATTGCATTCCACACTCTTATTATGATTTCTACCATCTACTAGAATAATGCAAAATTATTCTTTGCTCTGTATAAAAGCCCTTTATAAATAAAAATTATCAGAGCAGCCCTAAATCTTTCTCCCTTAAGCCAAATAACCAGAGTTCCATCAGAGAAGTTTTGGTTTTTGTTTTAATTTCAGGGAAAGTCTCTGATCACTCTCCTTTTGGCTTATCACTGAAGCAACAACTAGATATTAATACCATTCTCTGGTGTGAACTGGGAAGCCCAGCATGCAGGAAAGGATCATCCCTTGGACTTCATGTTAACCTGCTACTGATGCCATCCAAAGAGTAATCAGAATTCTTAACAGCTACATCCTTCTGTTCCCTTACAGGAGACTTGATTTGCATAAAAATCTGTTCATGTATATGTTGACAGCAGCCCAGATAGGTCGCCTCACCTCTGTTCCTTCTTGTTTTCTAACCCTAACAATGGTACCTGAATTTAATCATGATAAGTGGCGTTGGCTTGGTTTGGGCTGTTTGTTCCAACCTGCCTAAACCATTTTGAACTCCACACTTGCTATGCTACGTGATCCTTGGTTTTCAGTCATTTGCACACCTTTTCAATCCAAATTTGCCTTTACGAAAGGGTCAGGGACTAGCGTAGGGCATGGAGGCTGGGCATCCTTTGGCCACCCTCAGAGAATTGCCTCGTGACCACATTCTTTATTGACAGTGTAGCCATTTGTCAACAGGAAATCAGTGAAAACTGTTAAATGTCTTGCTGAAATTAATGATGACCTTGATTTTTTTAAATCACCTGATCTAGAAGTCTATCAAAAAAGAAATCAATAGTAAATTTTATGCATGCCCTAAAGACCTAAATATAAGGCATGATACCATAAAACTCCTAGAAAAGCACATAAGAAAACATTCTCTGACATAAATTGTACCAATGTTTTATTGGTTCAGTCTCCCAAGGCAACAGACATAAAAGCAAAAATAAACAAACGGGATTTAATCAACTTATTTGTTCTTCAATCAACGTATTTAATCAACTTATATGTTTTGGGACAGCAAAGGAAGCCATAAATAAAGCAAAAGGACAGCCTACGGAATGGGAGAAAGTATTTGCAAACAATGTAACCAACCAGGGCTTAATTTCCAAAATACGCAGTCCATGCACATCATCAACAACAACATCAAAGCCACCCAATCAAAAACTTGTCAGCAGACCTAACAGACATTTTTCCAAAGAAGACATACAGATGGACAATGAGTACAGAAAAGATGTTCATTGTCACTCATTATTAGAGAAGTAAGATTCCCCTGTGGCTCAGCTGGTAAAGAATCTGCCAGCAATGCGGGAGACCTGGGTTCAGTCCCTGGGTTGGGAAGATCCCCTGGAGAATGGCTACCCACTCCAGTATTCTGGCCTGGAGAAGTCCATGGACTGTATAGTCTTTGGGGTCACAAAGAGCTGGACACAACTGAGTAACTTGCATTAGAGAAATGCAAATCAAAACTACAGTGAGGTATTACCTCACACAGATCAGAACAGCCATCATCAAAAAGTCCTTGATTATTTCTCATAAAAAAAATATCTTAGGAAAACTCATAATGTTTATAGCACTATTTGGGACATTTTCACCTTTGTGTTTTATCCATCCCTCTTTGCTCTAGCATATTAGAGGATGTGATTTCCCTTATCCTTAATTTATTACATGTAATTTTTCATGTATAGATAGAGAAGCAGAGAGATAGTGTCACCACTGTTTGCTAACCAGACAAGATATTAAATAAAAACTGTATAATGATTTTAAAACCTGTATCAGCAGCATCTCTACTTAGCACGTTAATATCTTTGCTCATTTAGATAATTCACAAATCATCTGGCCAGAAATGCATTTTGGAACTTCTTCTCTCCCCCTTGAGCCATATATAATTTTACATTATTTGTCCATAGAAGCACTTTCTTCTGGATTCCAAGATCCAAGGAAGACAGATCATGTCTGTTACATGTCACATCTAGTAGCCACACCTAACACACCACTGGGCTCACAGTATATGCTCAAAATCTACTGTTTGACTGGAATATTACTCTGATTAAAACATAAATATCTACTTTATTTCCATGACACTAGTCAGCTGATTATGCTCAAGTCATTAGATTCTGGTAGAGCCATGGAAAGAGCTAAGAGTTCTAGAGAGAAAGAATACAGTTTCTTCCCTCAAAAAAGAGGGAAACAAACAAGCAAACTAAACATTGAGATAGATGCTGGAGCAGAGTAGATCATGAGCTGTTAACAGAAACCCTAAAAGGGGCACCTCATGTTACTGAAAGTAACATTGAAGAAAGAAACTGAAAGAAACATTGCTCTCTGGGGGTAAGGATTCTGAAAAAATTATTGTATTAAGGCAGATTGCTCTAACTGCATATGCAAAAAAAAATCAGCTTTTGGAGTTTCAAAAGAGTTTTATCTTAATGAGTTTTCTCCACTCTAAATAATACTGTTGCCATGTATTGTTCCCATTTTACAGAAGGCAGCAAGAATACCAGTCACACAAAGAGAACACACAGTCACAAACCAGAAGACAGAATTGTCACAAACGCCCAGAGGATATGGCAGAGAGGCAATGGCATTCCACTCCAGTACTCTTGCCTGGAAAATCCGATGGACAGAGGAGCCTGGTGGGCTGCAGTCCATGGGGCCACTAAGAGTCAGACACGACTGAGTGACTTCACTTTCACTTTTCACTTTCCTGCATTGGAGAAGGAAATGGCAACCCACTCCAGTGTTCTTGCCTGGAGAATCCCGGGGACGGGGGAGCCTGGTGGGCTGCCGTCTATGGGGTCGCACAGAGTCAGACACAACTGAAGCGACTTAGCAGCAGCCCCAGCAGCAGCAGCAGCAGCAGCAGCAGCCCAGAGGATATGGAGTCCCAAACAAACAATTCCCAACAGAAATGGGCCTCTATGTCAGATACATGTCAGAACCAACCACCAAAGACACGCAAATGACACTCAGTGCTCATAAAGGGTCCTTAACAGCAAGGACATATCAGAACGAATTGGCAAAAATGCCCATATAGCACTTCGCCTTAGAGGTTAGCTGGATGTACACCGGTGGATTGACTGGGTCTTGGACCTCGTCACCTTGTCCAGAGGCATCTGTCCGTTTGATCAAGGTAAAACGCAGGCTGGCACTCAGTGCTGAGCAGGGGAGAAACAGGGAGGATTCCCAAAATAAATGGTTTTGGCAGCTGCTGGGAACGACCCCCCAAAGCCCTCCTCAGGGCCAGTGAGCCACGAACTGCGGTTCCTCACAGCCTCCCAGGTGCATCATCACGGCGGCAGCTTCACTTGGTACCACCGCCTGCAGCCGGACATTGCCAGAGCACAGCCTCATGTGGGTGTCAAAATCTGTTCGCAAAAGTGGGCTCAGGGACTTGAGGCTCCAAAGCTAATGAGGCAAAGTTAGTGGAAAGGAGTTTGCTTTATTTCCAAGGCCTGCAACCGAGAGGGCAACTTCCGTCCGAAAGCTGACTCCACCCCCACCAATTAGTAAGCAAGAGCTTTTCAGGATGAGGGAAGGGGGCTACATGCAGAAACTTCACAGTCAGCTCTGATGGTCATCCTGAAATTGGTCATCAGTGGTCTGATCAGTGTCATCTTGAGTGTTTTAAGTATAGCCTTCAGTTCCAGGGTCAGTCTGTTCCCGTTTCTTCGGAGCCAGTTCTCCGAATTGTGGCAGCTTGTCATGGCTACTGACTTCCCTGGTGGCTCAGACAATAAAGCACCTGTCTGCAATGAAGGAGACCCGGGTTCGATCCCTGGGTTGGGAAGTTCCTCTGGAGAAGGAAATAGCAGCCCACTCCAGTACTCTTGCCTGGAGAATCCCATGGACAGAGGAGCCTGGTAGGCTGCAGCCCATGGGGTCGCAGCGTGCAGGGGTTTCAGTATCTGTAAGAGAGCTCCAAGGACATGTCTCTGAATACTATCTATAGCTCTTGTGGAACTAAAAGTCCTTGACTTTGCTTAGTAACTAAACTGTTAACTATTTGGTCATGTTAGACTGTTTTCCTGTGTCTCTGCATTTTCTTGCTTCTCTGATTAAAGTTACTGTTTGTCTAAAGTTTCTCCACAGACAAAAGGAAGGTTAAGGACATGGGAGGAAGGACCGTAGGGTCCAGATCCATTAGTAACAGGGCCTGGCAGAACATGGCCAGGAAAGGAAACGTGATAATCCTAAACGGAGACGCCAGGTTTCATACTCTTTAGAGCTGCAAAAACATCCATGACAGTTCCTTTCCAGTCTTTATCATGCACACTTGAAAAGCTCATAATCCTCTGGTTTTTGACCCAGAAAACTCACCTTATCTGTTCCCCCTATTATGATGAAATTCAGAATATATTTGTTTCCCTCAATGCCAAAAAGAGTATTTTAGCACATCATAAGAGGTTGTTATATGCTCACAAAATATAATATGTACTAAGGCAAGAGAACCATCTTTCAAATGGTCTTTGTTTTTGATCTATAGAGGATCCATAGCTGAATTTAGGGAAACGTTCTTTCTCCAAATAATTACAATATTTATCTAATTCTAGCTGAAACAAGCTCTTGTCAGTCTGCTTATTCACACACCTACATGAGCAAATGCAATTTCCTTGAGATAAAGTATATTGCCTGGATTGGTAAGAAAGAAATAGGGAAAGTAATTATTCAAAAAAACACAGAAAACAAAGGAACCCGGGGCTTGCTTATTAGTTCTTTGGTACAGAGCCATGATTCGAGGTGGGGGGCTTGTATAAGTGCACATCTTATGCTTGGCTTGGAAACAAATAAGGAGCAAACACATAGCTTATGGAGGAATAGGTACAGGAGATTTTCTTTTGATGATCAATTACTGCACATATTATGGTAGCCTTACATATATCCATCCATAAATATGAAATGATACTATGTCAACTTGCTTTTTACTGATGTTGTTGCTGTTCAGTCATGAAGGTGCGTCTGATTCTTTTTTTTTTTTTTTTAACTGATAGACACAACAAATTTCCCTGATGATTCAGTTGGTAAAGAGTCTGCCTGCATTGTGGGAGACCCAGGTTCGATCCCTGGATGGGGAAGATCCCCTGGAGAAGGAAATGGAAACCCATTCCAGTATGCTTGCCTGGAGAATTCCATGGACAGAAGAGCCTGGTGGGCTGTAGTCCATGGGGTCACAGAGGGTTGGACATGATTGAGTGACTAACACTTTCACAAGAAAATCACCAAAGAGGAATATGATACCTTCCACTATCTGCAACAAGTGGTCTTGGCTGGCCAGTGTCTGAAATCCCTTCCTACCTTTGGAGAATTCACCTCACTTTATAAATTATATATATATATATATATAAGGGAAAAAGAGACCTACTCCAATTTCAGAAGCTGTCCCAGCAGCTTCTCACTCCCCAGCTCCCTTTGCAGTGAGAAAGAAAGGATGAGACCTACATTAGATCAAACCAGCGCAGGTGGCAGAAGCCTTGAGTCCAGGGTGGACTGATGGGCAGCACCCAGGGCTGGTGGTTGCAACAGCTGAGGACAGTGCTGATATTCAGTGGGGACAGCCACGCCATCCTCAGCAGATGGACTCAGTGGAAAGATCTGGTCTGGCATTTTTTGCTTCCATTTTCTGCTGTTTTGCCAACTAGTTTTCTGTTCCTCCGAGCATTTCAGTGATCTACCTGATGGGGTCTTCCTCTTCAGTTTAAAGGACCCACAAGAGATTTCTGTTGCTGACCTCCAAGAACCTCATTAACATAATGGTTTTATCAATGAGTCTCCTCCCTAATGCTAATGTCTGGGCTTCTATTGTTGTGTCCACCCCGTACTATAGCGATTCATATTTTATATACCTAATCCTTTCCTGTGAAGTCCTTGAGGGTAGGCATCACTTTGATTTTTTTCTACCTATAACTTCAGTCAACAGCACAGTTCCTCACATAGAGCAGGCACTTCAAAATGTGTGCAGAAGTGAATGGTGCCATTAAAATCCTTTTATTGTTTCCCAGGTAGGTAATTCACCTCACCCTTCGCAACGGAAATGACCGTATACTCTTTCATGTCTATTCGGGGAGAGATTTTCTTATGTGCTTATGAATTTGTCTTCGTTAGTAGATGATTAGCTTTGGTGCAAAGACTGAGTCTTAGTCGAATCTGGATCCCATAACCCTTGAATGGATTCCTGGTGAAGAAGGACACAGCTGAGGAAGCACAGAGCCATGATGAGCGTTTACATCTGCCAGCTCTTGCCCCAGCCACCTTCAATGCTCAGAAGCAACATCACGCCCCGAATGGAAGTCCATTCTTTTCGTAAGTTATGTTTATATCACCCATTTGGCCTATTGGAGCACAGACAATCCTCATACAAAACATTTCTTCCAGCTCCTTCATGTAACCAAACAGGCCCCAGAGGATGAAGGAAGCTTAGAATAGCTAATTTTAGAAAGATCCGTTGAAATTCTAGCATGCATAGAATCTGTATCAAATGATTCTAGCTAATTATGCCTAGTATTTTATAGCATGCGTAGCTATCAGCTAAACCATCTTGTCCACATACTTGAAGAAAATAATAAAAATCTCTATCATCCCCATGCACACATTGAGACATCCACTGCAGTCTCCCCCTTAAACCATGCTCCTAAGACCAACTGGCCTTTCAAGTAGTCGAGATACTCAAGTTGTTCTATAGGGATTACAAGGAACATAATTTTTTATTCTCTCTCTCTCTTGAGCTAATAGTGTCTGCCCAGCTGTCTTATATCTCCAGCCTGTCTGTAAGGTGGCCCAGCACAAAGAGGGCCAGTTTTGCTGCTAAAAAAAATCTAGGTTTGAATCTAGGCTACCCCCCTCAGTCCCTGGGCAAGTTACGAATTTCACTTCCCCTGTTTCCTGCGAAGATGAGTGTGGTACCTTGCAGAGGTTTGTTCACCGGAAGATTGTATATGATTTTATATCTATAGGCACCCAGCAAGTGGTCACAGAAGTGAATGTGGTTATTATTACTGTGGTTGTTTTCAGGTACTAGGCTCAGTATTTTAATCCACATTACTTTTATGAAAATGTTTATTTTATTTTTTGCTGTACTGCACAGCATGTGAGGTCTTAGTTCCCCAGCCAAGGACAGAACCCACACTGCCCGCAGTGGAGGGATGGAATCTTAATCACTGGATCGCCAGGAAGCTCCAATCCACATTAATTTTTTTGTTAACTTTGTAAATATTTCATTGAATTTTAGTTGATTTACAGTGTTGTGTAAATTTCTGCTGGACAGCTAAGTGATCCAGTTACACATTATTCTGTTGATTACGTACCACAGGCTTTACGCAAGGCACTGTTCTCATTCCCATTTTACTGACAGGGAAGTCGAGGCTCAGAGAAGTTGAATAGCCTGTCCTGAATCTCCCTGTTCATCTGGGATCCACACGCACCTCTCTTCACTCCCGAGACCTCCTGCTCTGGGGCTCTTGCTACTTCCTTTCCCATCACACGCTTCCTGCCCCCTCACCAGGTTCTCACTTCTAGATGGATGGGGCCACCGCGTTGCAGATCATGAAGTCGCCTCCAGCCTGTCACTTCATTACTCAGGTGCTGAATCATAGGCCTGAGCCTCACCTCACCCCCTCCTCTGCCCACACGGTCCTGATGGTACACTGAGCCCCAGCACCAGCTCCCTCAGCTCTGAGAAGAGAATGACAGACCTCCCAGTTTACTTATCAGAAGAACCATAAGCCTTTAATAAATGACCACTTCAGAAACACAATTTCAGCGATCTCAAACAGGGCTATAACTGGAGATGGGATTGTCACTGGTGCTGATGGAGGGCTGACTGTATTTGCTTCTCCATCCTCTTGTGTTCCCTTCAAGACCACAGAAATACAGTTAAAAAATAACTTAGCCATGCTGAGATCTCCACAAGAGTAAGCATTTCTGTGTCATTCCCTGCAACAAGGCTGAGGCCATCCTTAAAATGGAAATGCCTCCTGCAATGACCCACTGGTGGCTTCCTAATGACCTGTTTCATTGTTAAATGTCTCCTTTTACCTGATAAATTATTGAACCATAGCATCAATTGTGTGCGAGGCTAAAAAAAAACACCATGCTGCTGATCTTTCCTGAAACAGCTCTACCCCTCACACAGCGCTTGTTCTTTATTCTGCATTCTGGATTAGGTAACGTGCCTGCTGACTCCAAGCTCCTTAGGGGAGGAACTTTCTGTTCTTTGCGCGACACACTTCATTATCTGAGAAAGCTCCGTGTACCTCGAGAGTAGCACATAAATAAAACTACTTGGGAGCTAAAGTAAAAGAGAGCAGAGGAAAATGTCATGTTTTGAGAAGTAACGATACCATGGCTTCATGAATCTGAACATCACATTCATTTTAAATTAAAACAAAGGTATATTATCATACAGAGTGAAGTAAGTCAGAAAGCAAAAAACAAATATTGCATACTAATGCGTATATGTGGAGTCTAGGAAAACGATATAGATGATCTTATTTGCAAATCAGAAACAGAGATGCAGGTATAGGGAACAAATATATGGATGCCAAGGGGGAGATAGGAAGGGGGAAAGTTGGGAGATTGGGATTGACACATTGATATTGGGATATACAATATCAATTGGGATATCACAATTGTGATATACACTATTGATACTATGTATAAAATAGGTGACTAATGAGAATTAGTTGTGTGTTAATTCTGTAAACAGAATTATATACTGTATAGCACAGGGAACTCTACTCAATGCTCTATGGCGACATGAATGGGAAGGAAGTCCAAAAAGGAGGGGATAAATGTATACATATGGCAGATTCACTCTCCTGTACCTGTGAAGCTAACACATTATAAAGCGACTATACTCAAATAAAAATTCATGTAACAAATAAACTATATTTTTAAACTCTGATAATTCACTCCAGGAAAGGCACTGGAAGAAAAGCTTTGCATTGACAAACAAAACTAGATGTGCTATAATAACTTCTATGAAAAGAATGTCTTCAAGATTAGAGTACTCAGCTTTTGAATGGAGGTATTGTGGAGCCAATAAAATGATCCTTATGGAAACTATATGACGACATGGGGCAGAAAGCAGTACATAAAATATTATCTGTTCTTGAAAGTATGGCCACTCTTATATAGAAAAATGCAAATAAAATTTCCTAGATTTAAAGGACCTTACACTAACCATGTGGAGTGGAAGCAGCAGCTGCACAGCACTGGAGTGGCCAAGAGCAGATACCCCACATCCAAGGTCAGGAGCAGCAGCCATGAGGAGTTACCCCATGTCTAAGGTCAGGAGCAGCAGCCGTGAGGAGTTACCCCACGTCTAAGGTCAGGAGCAGCAGCCGTGAGGAGATACCCCACGTCTAAGGTCAGGAGCAGCAGCCGTGAGGAGTTACCCCACGTCTAAGGTCAGGAGCAGCAGCCGTGAGGAGATACCCCACGTCTAAGGTCAGGAGCAGCAACCGTGAGGAGATACCCCGTGTCCAAGGTCAGGAGCAGCAGCCGTGAGGAGATACTCCACATCCAAGGTCAGAGAAACCCCAGTAAGATGGTAGGTGCTGAGAGAGGGCATCAGAGGGCAGACAGACTGAAACCACAATCACAGAAAACTAACCAATCTAATCACATGGACCGCAGCCTTGTCTAACTCAGTGAAACTATCAGCCATGCTGTGCAGGGCCACCCAAGACAGATGGGTCATGGTGGAGAGTTCTGACAAAATGTTATCCACTGGAAAAGGGAATGGTAAACCACTTCAGTATTCTTGCCTTGAGAACCCCATGAATTATATGAAAAGGCAAAAAGATAGGACACCAAAAGATGAACTCACAAGGTCAGCAGGTGCCCAAAATGCTACTGGAATCAGTGGAGAAATAACTCCAGAAAGAATGAAAAGACAGAGCCAAAGCAAAAGCAACACCCAGCCGTGGATGTGACTGGTGATGGAAGCAAGGTCCGATGCGGCAAAGAGCAATATTGCCTAGGAACCTGGAATGTTAGGTCCATGAATCAAAGCAAGTTGGAAGTGGTCAAACAGGAGATGGCAAGGGCGAATGTTGACATTTTAGGAATCAGCGAGATAAAATGGACTGGAATGGGTGAATTTAACTCAGATGACCATTGTATCTATTACTGTGGGAAAGAATCCTTTAGAAGAAACGGAATAGCCATCACAGTCAACAAAAGAGTCCAAAATGCAGTACTTGGATGCAATCTCAAAAATGACAGAATGATCTCTGTTCGTTTCCAGGGCAAACCATTCAGTATCACAGTAATCCAACTCGACGCCCCAACCACAATGCTGAGAAGCTGACGTTGAACACTTCTATGAAGATCTATAAGACTTTTTAGAACTAATACCCAAAAAAGATGTCCTTTTCATTATAGGGGACTGGAATGCAAAAGTAGGAAGTCAAGAAACACCTGGAGTAACAGGCAAATTTCGCCTTGGAGTACAGAATGAAGCAGGGCAAACGCTAATATAGTTTTGCCAAGAGAATGCACTGGTCATAGCAAACACCCTCTTCCAACAACACAAGAGAAGACTCTACACATGGACATCACCAGATGGCCAACACCAAATTTAGATTGATTATATTCCTTGCAGGCCAAAGATGAAGAATCTCTATACACCTAAAACAAGACCGGGAGCTAACTGTGGCTCAGATCAAGAACTCCTTATTGCCAAAGTCAGACTGAAATTGAAGAAAACAGGGAAAATTATTAGACCATTCAGGTATGACCTAAATCAAATCCCTTATGATTATACAGTGGAAATGATAAATAGACTTAAGGGCTAGATCTGATAGAGTGCCTGATGAACTATGGACGGAGGTTTGTGACACTGTACAGAAGACAGGGAGCAAGACCATCCCCAAGAAAAAAGAAACACTAAAAGGCAAAATGGCTGTTTGAGGAGGCCTTACAAATGGCTGTGAAAAGAAGAGAAGTGAAAAGCAAAGGAGAAAAGGAAAGATACAAGCATCTGAATGCAGAGTTCNAGCCTTTTGATGAAAGTAAAAGAGGAGAGTGAAAAAGTTGGCTTAAAGCTCAACATTCAGAAAACTAAGATCATGGCATCCAGTCCCATCACTTCATGGCAAATAGATGGGGAAACAGTGTCAGACTTTATTTTGGGGGGCTCCAAAATCAATGCAGATGGTGACTGCATCCATGAAATTAAAAGACACTTACTCCTTGTAAGGAAAGCTATGACCAACCTAGACAGCACATTAAAAAACAGAGACATTACTTTGCCAACAAAGGTCTGTCTAGTCACAGCTATAGTTTTTCCAGTAGTCATGTATGGATCTGAGAGTTGGACATAAAGAAATCTGAGCACCGAAGAATTGATTCTTTTGAACTGTGGTGTTGGAGAAGACTCTTGAGAGTTCCTTGTACTGCAAGGAGATCCAACCATCCTAAGGGAGATCCAACCATCCTGATCTCCCATCCTAAGGGAGATCAGTCCTGGGTGTTCATTGAAAGGTGTNAGTTGGACATAAAGAAATCTGAGCACCGAAGAATTGATTCTTTTGAACTGTGGTGTTGGAGAAGACTCTTGAGAGTTCCTTGTACTGCAAGGAGATCCAACCATCCTAAGGGAGATCCAACCATCCTGATCTCCCATCCTAAGGGAGATCAGTCCTGGGTGTTCATTGAAAGGTGTGATGCTGAAGCTGAAACTCCACTACTTTGGCCACCTGATGTGAAGAACTGACTCATTTGAAAAGACCCTGATGCTGGGAAAGATTGAGGGTGGGAGGAGAAGGGGACGACAGAGGACGACATGGTTGGATGGCATCACGACTCAATGGACATGAGTTTGAGTAGACTCTGGAAGTTGGTGATGGACAGGGAGGCGTGGCGTGCTGCAGTCCATGGGGTCGCAAAGAGTCGGATATGATTGAGCGACTGAATTGAATGACTGAGACTAGCCATGAGGCAAAAAGAAATTAGGGAGCTTTGGTATACCAGGAGTTACAGTCTTCCTTATTAATCGGAAGCTGACTTCCTTTATTATCCTACAGTATAGGGTAGGTTGTGCTGCAGTAACAAAACAGCCCCGTAGCTCTGACCACACAGACACTGTTCCTTAACCCAAGTCCTCTCCAGTCCCACTGTCTGCCAGGGTAGTGCCTTCCAAGAGCCATGGTTCAGCGCTCACATCCCTTTCATCTGGAACAGCTGTACCACCTGGGCACAGAGCTTCCAGGGTTGATCAGGCAAGTTGGACGATGACCCAGAAGATGTGCCCTGCTGTTACAGATCAAACCGTGTCTCCTCAAAATTCACATGTTGAAGCCCTAGCATCCCTGTGACTGTATCTGGAGGAATCTTTATTTTGACTAATATGATATGCGGTCCCAAGGATGGGCCCACCTCTGATGAGGATGGTGCCCTGATAAGGAGCAGAAATAGCACGAGGACTCTTGCTGGCTCTCCTGCTCTGCCCACCTGTGGGCCCAGTGAGGCCACAGCAAGCAGGTGACCAGCTACACCCAGGAGGATGGCTCTCTTCCGAAACCCAGTTTGCCAGCTCCTTCTACCATGAGTATGAGGAAACAGACGTATATTGTTTTGTATTGTTTTTAATGTCCCACACTTTTTTTTTTTAATGTGGATGATTTATACAGTCTTTACTTAATGTGCTACAATATCACTTCTGTTTTAAATTTTATTTTTATTTTGGCCACAAAGTATGTGCGATCTCTGCTCCCCAAGCAGGGATTGAACCCTCACCCCTGCAGTGGTAGGTGGAGTTTTACCCACCAGACCACCAGGGAAGTTTCAGAAGTCTGTGGTATTTTGTCCTGGTGGCCTGAGCTAACTGATAACACAACTGCCTCAGCTCCAGGATGACAGACAATGTATCTGACCCCAGACCATCCATGGGAACTAGTGACCTGGCTCTGCCTCATTGCAATGAGGCCAAAAGTTGTGTTGCTCGTTCACCCAAAAGGGAAAGGGGAGCAAGTATCAGTGAGCACTGACAGGGGCTCCCACACCTCCACACACTCCTCAGTGAGGCCCAAACTCGCTCTGAGCTGGGGAGAAAACAAACAGGATTTCAGGAAAATAAGAAAGGGCAGGAACCTGTAAGGAATTTGTGTCACTTCCAATCCTCTTGGATTTGGACCCCAGGTACAGGAAGTGTGTGAAATGAGTCTTGAAATTGTGGGTACTTCTGAAAATAGATGGCTTGATTGTGAATATACTCTGAGGTTTTTGAACACAGGAGTTTCCCAAGGTCCCAGGCGTGGTCAGGACATGAGGAAGCCACACCGGGGCATATGAGGAACTGATCTCCAGACGCTTACAGGGATTTGGGTAGAAGATCGAAGAACATTCAAAAATCAGTAACACCCCAAGACTGAACATAAAAATAAGCTCAGGACAGAGTAAGCAGGTGGACACTCCATTCATGAGGGGACCTCTAGCATGTTTTCCAGGCTCCCTGGTGCTGGGTCCTGCGGGACAACATTAACAGTAGAAGATGCTGACAAGGGCTGGGATTTATAGCTTCAATAAGGACAGTGGGAACCATGATCGCAGAGGCCATGTGGCATTATTTAACAGACAGAGGCAAGATGGATGAAATTACTGTGAGGAGAAACAAAGCTAAAGCAGCAACCAGGGAGGCTTGACCCGTGAAAATCTGAGACTACAGAGCACAGACCACAGCATCTCAGGAACAGGGTCTGCCATGGCAGGACAGCCTCCCTTAAGCAGAGAAGACATCGCTGCCCTTATTCCTTAGCTCTAAAAATGATGTATAGCGTTTGGTGAGTCTCTGTGAATTTTAGAGGCAACTCATACCACACTTGGGAATATTGCTCTGAGCCATTTATCAGGTGATGCAGAAAGGGGTGTTCAGAGCAAGAGAAGATTGTGCAGCTGTTCCAGGGTGTAGGGCGAGCTGTCCTGCCACCGAGGCCATAAGACTAACAGATGTCATGGTGTTAGGGACACGCTTGCTTAATAACAATGCAGTGTATCATCCCTGACAAGCCTCGATAGAAGAGTCTAGTGCATATACCTTGGATTCTAGAATAAGGCCATGTTTTTAGAAGGAGAAACTGTCGGAAAACAGTTCCTAGAGTGCTAAGAAGCCCTGAAAGGGAAAGTGTGAGTCACTCAGTCATGCCTGACTCTTTGTGACCCCATGGACTGTAGCCCCCCGGGCTCCTCTGTCCATGGGATTCTCCAGGCAAGAATACTAGAGTGGGTTGCCATTTGCTCCTCCAGGGGATCTTCCCAACTCAGGGATGGAACCCAGGTCTCCTGTATTGAAGGAATATTCTGAAGCCCTAGGAGAATCTCAACAGCCTGACCGGAGAACACCAAGAAAGCATGTGTCTGGGTTGCTCATTATGAACTGATACTATCAGATCCATCAAACCATAATGCAGAGTGGCTGTGGCAGTCCTTCATATGATGAAAATGGTGCCTCCAGGATCAGGCACAGATGGGTCTTGGAGGCACAAAGAACTTGCAGGAGAGGGTTACGTCCTCAGGGGGACACTGATCCTAGAAGGAGACACGTGGGCCAGGTCCCTGACAGATGGGCTCTGGGTACTGGTGCTGATGCTGCTGCCCTACAGAAGCCTGGTCTGAGGTGACCTGGAGGGAAATCCTCCCAGTGGACAAAAGTAAGGCCAGGAAATGTGGTCTTTGCTTTGTATGCAGAAAGAAATGACCCGAGTTGAAACGTACAATAATATCCAATTCTGGGCATTGCTGAATGTCTCTTCTTATTGGTCAGCTGTCAGGAAAGAGTGAGACCAGAAGAGCAGAAACAGACATGGGGGTGAACTGGTTGCAAAGGACACAAAACAAGCTCGTTCGTGCTTCGTGCTGGAGCTGACTCTAACGTGACCATTGCCGCAGAGCCTGGGCAGAGGGCCCAGGAAGAGAGTTGTTATGTGACGGCGACAGCAGTGGACGGGGGCCCCACAGCAAGGCGCTCCTCTTCCCACGGTCACCATCGAATACTCAGCCTGCCACGAGCAGCGTCTGATGCACTGGCTCCTGATGAGAGCTGCCAGCCGCTTCCTGGTAGACTGATTTCTTCGATGACTCCTATCTAGAACTTTACTTACTGGAATTGATGCCTACTCCAGACATGAAATCACCTTCCTGGCCTGGTCTCTCTGCTGGAACCTGACAAGCCAGGCTTTGGGCTTGCCAGGTGGTGCAGGTGGTAAACAGCCTGTCTGCCATTACAGGAGACAGAGAGACACGGGTTTGACCCTTGGGTCAGGGAGATCCCGTAGAGGAGGCCATGGCAACCTGCTCCACTTTTCTTGCCTAGAGAGTCCCATGGACAGTGGGGCCTGGTGGGCTACGGTCCTTAGGGTCACAAAGAGTCAGACACAACTGAAGTGACTTAGCGCACACACAGCACATTTAGACTATTACTTCCTGGAACCGATACCACCTCCAGACACGGGGTTGCCTCCCTGGCCTACAGTCCCTCTGTTGGAACAGTGCACAGACTTACAGAACATCTTTACAGCTGCCTATGATACCTATCATCGCCAACTAGAAGACACTTTTTATGGTGATGGGCATTTGATCACTTGACCCACCATATATCACATCTCAAAAGCAACTGGCCTGACAGCATTGGAGTGGCTCACTGAAGTCTCCCATAAGGCCCGCCTCAGGGACAACAGCCTGGGAGTCTTGGACACCATGTTCTGAGGGTTGGTGCTGAAGCCGTGGCTGATACTCACGATGTTATGTCCCCAAAAGCCAGAGTCAGTGGCCTCGATGGCACCAAGGGGCGCAAGCCAGGTAGAGAACACTTCCCATGCCCAGTTTCTATTTTCTGAAATGTGTTCTTCTTGCTGGGTAGAATTCCACATAACCTTAACCTACAGCTACCACCTTGCCACTTGGGGGCTCCTCATTATAGTAGAATATCAAGTGAGAAAAGGCATTATTATGTTGGCAGTCCTAACTGATCCCATTACCACGCAGGGGAAGGATGTTGTTACACAATGACGAGCAGAAAGGAGCACAGTACGGTACCTCGGGGCTTCACTGGGGCATCGTTCAGTGCTTTTGCGCTCTGTAATAACTGTAAATGGGAAACTGCAGAAACCACAGTTCAGGAAAGGTAAAACAATTGAGGACTTACATCCCTCAGAGATGAAGCTCTGAGCTACCCTACCAAGCAAGCAACTTGTCTGCACTGAAGTGCTGACTAAAGGTGAAGGAAATAAATAATGAGAGAGAGAGAGATAGGCAATGAATGTTAATTGTGGCCCCAGAAGGAGTTGCAGAAATAACAGCTGAAGCTAATTCCACAGATCCTCATGTTTAAGCATTTTGTAGACTTGGAGGGGTGACCACAGCTTTGAAATCTCTGTGAATGTTAAAGATGGTGGAAAGCATGAGGAGACTGAGGTACTTCTGTGGACACACTATATTGAGTAGCTTTGTACCCTAATTCACATCTTCCATCAAACCATTTACTCCAGTCATTGGCTCAACAACAGGCTTCTACCTGGAAGCTTTACCTGCCACGACCCATAACAGCACATCACTTCAGCTGCCCAGCTGCTCCCCTGAATCTGCAGTATAGACCAGCTGCAAGAACTCACTTGGGACTCAAGCATGGAAATCCTGAAAGTGCAGGGGAGCTAACATTTTACAAGGAAACACGAGAGGTGGGGGATGGGAAGTGTGGCTAGAAAAATACTCCTCTCTCTCTCCTTTGCTGGACAATTCTGAAACACCTGATCCTTCAGAGGGATGTGGCAGAATTCATCGCGGATAGACTGGAGAATGCACACTTCCATGGTATAATCAGGTTCTGATGATTCAGTGTTCAAAAGACAAATAATTGAAACATAGAGAAAGGGTCTAAATTGACATTTTCTCCAAAGATATACTAATGGTCAACAAGCACACAAAAGGTGTTCACCATCATTAGCCAGGAAAGGCAAACCAAAGCCTCAATGTGGTATCACTTCACACCTCCTACAACGGACAGAATAAAACAGATGATAACAAGCATTGCTGAGAATGTCAGGAAATGGAAACCCTCATTCATTGCATGTTAGAATGTAAAATGGTATAACCGTTTTGGAAAACAGGCCAGAAGTTCCTTAGAAGGTTAAACATAGAGTTACCATATGACCCAGCAAGGCCACTCCTAGGAATACACCCAAGAAAATTGAAAACATGGGTCCACACAGAACCTTGTATACGGTACCAAAGCTCCTGGCATCCTTACAATAGCCAAAAAGTAGGCACAACACTAATGCCCACCAGCTGGTGAATGAATAATTAAAATGTGGTTTGTTCATACAAAGGAATGTTATTTGACAATAAAAAATGTGCAAGGCTGACACATTCTGAAACATGGCTGAACCTTGAAAACATGCTCAGTGAAAAGCGGGTCTCATGTGCTTCCCCCTACAGGGAACAGGCAAACGCATGGAGACAGAAAGTAGATTGGTGGTTACCAGGACCCGGGAGAAGGGACTAGTCAAGGAAACAGACTTCTGTTGGGATACTGAAAATGTTCTAAAGTCTGACTGTGGGGAAGGCTGCACAACTGTTAGGGAAATTAAATAAATAGTCTTCTTTAGGCATCAGAGACCAAGCAGAGCAGGCCTCCGACCTCGCTGCTAACCTGCCTGGAGACTGCGCTGTGAGTGCCCTGCCTGCCTGCTGTGAGAGCACCATGGATAAGATAGATCTTGAGACTGTTGAGATCCTGGAGGGGGTCTGGCCAACCAAGCCCCAGGATTAACATTCCAAATTTTACAGGACAGAACAAACTGCGTTAACATGAAACCAGAGTGGTGGTTTGCTCCCAGACTGATGATGATATCACACTGCACCCTGGGATAATAAGCAGGGACCCTGAACTGCAGTTCTAAAAGTCTCACCCATGGAGCGGATGGGCTGCCCGGGATCTTTTCAAAATTGCCAGCTCCAGATATACTGTGACACCGGACTTCCCAACAATGTTTCAGTCTGGATGTCGGTCAAAACCCAACTTGGTGATGTACCCTCTGCTCTTTCTATTTCTCTTTTAATGTTCACATAATGACAGTAAGCTAGCTAATTCTCTAATATATATTGGTATTACTTGTATATAACGAGTGGCTTATCTTGTTAACAAATCCTTTGAACCTGAGATGAAAGTGGAAACTCTGCAAAACAGCAACTTTGACACAAAAACTATGAAATTATACACTGCAAATGGAGGAACTTTATGTTACGTGGATTATATCTCCAAAAAAAAAAGGCATTTTTTAATTTTAAGAATGAAGACACTAAAGAATTGCACCCTTGTCTTGGCTTTTCCTCTAATACTGTTTCCTCTCTCTCGAGTCTGTTCCCTGGATAGATTTCATAATGAACTACCTGCACACAAGCCCTGGTTCAGACGTTGCTTTCTGGGAAGAAGGCAGGATGGACATAGGTGTCTGTGAGTGAGTATATTTCTCCTTGGAGACAAAAGTGAACAAGTGGCCCCACTACCGACATAGTCACCTAGGGAGACTCTCAAGGTTTTTGCCTGTTTTACTTTCTTATATCAATGGGATAAAAAGCAAACCTCATATCCATTCCTATTTACTCACAGCCTTTCCTCTTGAAGACTTTATGAACCCAGGCAAATACAATATCATTTATATGTGCAGTCTAAAATATGACACAAATTAACTTATCTACAAAAAAACAAACAAACAAACAAACAAAAAACAACAGACTTAGATAATAGAGAAGAGACTTGTGCTTACCAAAGGGGAGCAGGGGTGAGGGATGGACGGACTGGGAGTTTGGGATTAGCAGCCAACTAGTATATACAGGATGGCTAAACAACAAGGTCCTACTGTATAGCTGCTGCTGCTGCTAAGTCGCTTCAGTCGTGTCTGACTCTGTGTGACCCATAAACAGCAGCCCACGAGGCTCCCCTGTTCCTGAGATTCTCCAGGCAAGAACACCAGAGTGGGTTGCCGTCTCCTTCTCCAATGCATGAAAGTGAAAAGTGAAAGTGAAGCTATTCAGTCATGTCTGACTCTCAGCGAGCCCCCTTCCAGGCTCCTCCATCCATGGGATTTTCCAGGCAAGAGTACTGGAGTGGGGTGCCAAGAAATTAACACAGCATTGCAAATCACCTATGTGCTTTGTTGCTTCAGTTGTGTCTGACTCTTTGTGTCCCTATAGACTGTAGCCTACCAGGCTTCTCTCTCCGTGGGATTCTCCAGGCAAGAATACTGGAGTGGGTTGCTATTTCCTTCTCCAGGGGATCTTTCCAACCCAAGGATCGAACCCTCGTCTCTTACATCTCTGCAGGGGCGGGGGGTTCTTTACCACTAGTACCACCTGGGAAGCCCTTTAATAAAATTAAAAATAAAAAAGAATTAGGGTAAGAAAATGTACTGACATTAATTTAGAGGGTTTTTTTTTCCTTTTTTTTTAATCCTGGGATAGGAATAAATAAAAGATACTTTTCCCTTCTTCATCTCTACAAGTCTTGAGTTCTGAGCCTGAGTAATGTACCCCATTTTAAGGATACATTACTTTTCTGTTGCAGAGTTCTCAGGCATTCAACCACCAGTTACCAAAGTTTTCCTTAGGGAAAGGACAGACGGAAGATAGAATCTATTCTAGGGAGGACTAGGGGAAGGGGCCTGTCTGATTCTGGACCTAAGACATGCAGAATGCACTCATCTCCTGCAGAGTCTAGAGCAGGAATCTATATGCATTTTCTGCAGAACAGTTTCTTTGTTTTGACTTTCTGGGCTACAAAGTCTCTGTCACAACTACTCATCTCTGTCCTTGGAGTGGGAAGGCAGCCAAAAGCCGCTGTAGACAATAAAATGGAATGAGCATGGCTGTGTTCCAATAAAACTTTATTTATGGAAACTGCCTTTCCTAGCATGGAAATTTTAATTTCTTATCACTTTCATGTGCCATGAAACATTATTCCTGTTTTGATCTTTTTCAGCCATTTAAAACCAAAACCACTCTCCACTTGCGGGCCAAACGAAACTGGTAGTGAGAGAACTTTCAGGAGGAAGTACGTGTCACTATCCTTAGCCAAGCTGCAAACTGGGGACCAAAGATAGGGCCTCTTGCTCATGCCTGGCATGGAGCAGGACGCTCACTCCAGATGGACAGGGGAGCCTGGGACAGGGTCCTGACTTGGGTACTTGTGTCTATGCTGGGGGCTGGTTCATGGCCCATGCCATGAACCCCAGGTTTTACTAAGACCTCCAGTGAAAGGAAACATCACCCAGGCTGACTTTGAATTATTTCCCTCCATGAAGACAACAGGTTTAAAGTATATTTAATTTCCTTCATTTATTTTAGATTTTATTGAACTGTACTTGATATTGGGCTTCTGAGGTGGTACTAGTGGTAAAGAACCCACCTGCCAATGCAGGAGACTTAAGAGACGTCGGTTCAACCCTTGGGTCTGGAAGATTCTCTGGAGGAAGGCAGGGCAACCCACTCCAGTATTCTTGCCTGGAGAATCCCATGAACAGAGGAGCCTGGCAGGCTATAATCCATGGGTCGGCAAGGACTTGGACACGACTCAGTCACTTAGCACACATGCATAGTTGATATACAATGTTGTGTCAATTTCTTCTGTACAGCAAGGTGAGTCAGTTATATAGTTACATACATTCTTTTCCATATTCTTTTCCATTATGGTTTGTCATAGGATATTGATACAGTTCCCTGTGCCACTATTATATGTATATATATATATATACACACATAATTTTTTTAATTTGAAGTTTATACCATCCAGTTCTGAAAAACAGTAATGTCAAACAAGTTTCTATATATCCTCAGAAAAAGGTCGATGTACCTGGTCCTGAAGGAATATCAGGTCAGGGAGAGACTAGAATGTGAACCCAGAAACAAAAACTCACAGCTCAAGAAAGTATTTAATATCGACATAAAGTGACCTCTTTTTTTTTTTTCCTCGGCTAAATCCTGTCATTGCCAGAGGACAGCCAACTTGCACCGTCTGAGACTGGAAGCACAGCTTAAAGCTGCTTACCACAAAGGCAGACTTGCATTGAAATCTACAGCTTTATTTAGGAATGCATATCAATTTGTATTCTCCTCTAGAGCTTAGTTATGTATGTGTGTTTTAATATAAAAGCTGCATGTTAAACTGCTTACCATCAAAGAAAACCAGTGCTCCTGGAAGGTGCATGGTGTTTACCCTGTAGCTTTCAGGACCCCTGGACAAACCACCTTATTCCCCAAGTATTCCCCAAGGGCACACACCCTGTATCTGAGGCGCAATAAAGCACTTCAGGCTACAGATTTCAATCAGGCCCTGGAAATTCAGTTTTTATTAACAGAGCATGATTGACGTGGGTTTCGAGACCCCACCCTCTGGGACAGGACACTGGTTCTCGAAGTGTGGCCCAGGATCACCTGGAGACTTAAGAGACGTCGGTTCACTGGAAATGCAGTCTCGACTACTCCACAGGACCCCTGGATCATCAGGTCTGAGGGTGGAGCCCAGCACCCCCCTCCAGGGGACTGTGATGCCCTCTCAAGCCTGAGAACTGCTTCTGCAGTGGAAGAAGTTGGAAAGAGCCATAGAAACCTTGTAAAATTTCATTACTTCACCACTCAGCCACAAAAAACAGGAAAATGTTCCATTTGCAACAACATGGATGGACCTGGACATGATCATACTCACTGAAGCTAGTCCGAGAAGGAGAAATCATATTGGTACCACTTACAGGTGGAATATAAAGGATGGTGCAAGGAGAGCTCCTTACAAAACAGAAATAGACCCACAGACACAGACAACAAACAAACTTATGGTAACCAAAGGGGACAGCTAGGGAGGATGTTAGATAAATTAGGAGAAATGGGTTTATCAGAGACACAGTACTATATACAAAAGAGATAAGTGACAAGGATTTGGTGTATAGCACAAGGAGCTATATTTAACACCTTGTAATAAGCTACAATGGAAAAGAATCTGAAAAAGTGAGTGTGTGTGTGTATATATATATATATACACACACATATATATATTCACATATATGTATATATATATACATATACATGCACGCACACGCACACACACGCACACACACACACACACACCGGCATATATACATACATATGTACCCTGGTGGCTCAGTGGTAAAGAATATGCCTACCAATGCAGGAGATGCAGCTTCAGTCCCAGGCTCAGGAAGATCCCCTGCAGAAGGAAATTGCAACCCTCTCCAGTATTCTTGCCTGGGAAATCCCATGAACAGCAGAGCCTTGAGGGCTACAGCTCAGTCAGTTCAGTTCAGTTGCTCAGTAGTGTCCGATTCTTTGTGACCCCATAAACTGCAGCACACCAGGCCTCCCTGTACATCACCAACTCCCAAAGTTTACCCAAACTCATGTCCATTGAATTGCTGATGGCATCCACCCATCTCATCCTCCGTCATCTCCTTCTTCTCCTGCTCTCAAAATTTCCCAGCATCAGGGGCCTTTCAGATGAGTCAGTTCTTTGCATCAGGTTGCCAGAGTATTGGAGTTTCAGCTTTAGCATCATTCCTTCCAATGAACACTCAGGGCTGATCTCCTTTAGGATGGACTGGTTGAATCTCCTTGCAGTCCACGGGACTCTTAAGATGCATGGGATTGTAAAAGAGATGGACATGACTTAGCAACTATAATAACAACAAAAACAGTTATATATTTGTGTATGTGCGTGTTCAGTTGTGTCTGACCCTGCGATCCAATAGATTGTAGTCCACCAGACTCCTCTGTCCATGGGATTCTCCAGGCAAGTATACTAGAGTGGGTTGCCAGTCCCTTCTCCAGGGGATCTTCCCAACACAGGGATCGAACCCGAGTCTCCTGCACTGCAGGAAGATTCTTTACCATCTGAGCCACCAGGGNTCTGAAAAAGTGAGTGTGTGTGTGTATATATATATATATACACACACATATATATATTCACATATATGTATATATATATACATATACATGCACGCACACGCACACACACGCACACACACACACACACACCGGCATATATACATACATATGTACCCTGGTGGCTCAGTGGTAAAGAATATGCCTACCAATGCAGGAGATGCAGCTTCAGTCCCAGGCTCAGGAAGATCCCCTGCAGAAGGAAATTGCAACCCTCTCCAGTATTCTTGCCTGGGAAATCCCATGAACAGCAGAGCCTTGAGGGCTACAGCTCAGTCAGTTCAGTTCAGTTGCTCAGTAGTGTCCGATTCTTTGTGACCCCATAAACTGCAGCACACCAGGCCTCCCTGTACATCACCAACTCCCAAAGTTTACCCAAACTCATGTCCATTGAATTGCTGATGGCATCCACCCATCTCATCCTCCGTCATCTCCTTCTTCTCCTGCTCTCAAAATTTCCCAGCATCAGGGGCCTTTCAGATGAGTCAGTTCTTTGCATCAGGTTGCCAGAGTATTGGAGTTTCAGCTTTAGCATCATTCCTTCCAATGAACACTCAGGGCTGATCTCCTTTAGGATGGACTGGTTGAATCTCCTTGCAGTCCACGGGACTCTTAAGATGCATGGGATTGTAAAAGAGATGGACATGACTTAGCAACTATAATAACAACAAAAACAGTTATATATTTGTGTATGTGCGTGTTCAGTTGTGTCTGACCCTGCGATCCAATAGATTGTAGTCCACCAGACTCCTCTGTCCATGGGATTCTCCAGGCAAGTATACTAGAGTGGGTTGCCAGTCCCTTCTCCAGGGGATCTTCCCAACACAGGGATCGAACCCGAGTCTCCTGCACTGCAGGAAGATTCTTTACCATCTGAGCCACCAGGGAAGATATATATATATATATATATATATATATATATATATCTCTGAATCACATTGCTATACACCTGAAACTAACACAACATTGTAAATTATTGTTGTTGTTCAGTCACTCAGTCATGTCTGACTCTTTGTGACTCCATGGACTGCAGCACACCAGGCTTCCTTGTCCTTCACCACCTCCTGAAGCTTGTTCAAACTCATGTCCATTGCTTCAGTGATGCCGTCCAACCATCTTATCCTCTGTTGTCCACATTTCCTCCTGCCTTCCATCTTTCCCAGCATCAGAGTCTTTTCCAGTGAATCAGCTCTTCACATCAGGAGGCCAAAGTATTGGAGCTTCAGTCTCAGCATCAGTGCCTCCAATTCAGGGTTGATTTCCTTTAGGATTGACAAGTTTGATCTTCCTGCAGTCCAAGGGACTCTCAAGAGTCGTCTCTAACACCGTAGTTCAAAAACATCAGTTCTTCACCACTCAGCCTTCTTCACAGTCCAGCTCTCATATCCATACATGATCACTAGAAAAACCACAGCTCTGACTATACAGACCTTTGTTGGCAAAGTAACAGCAACTGCAAATTGACCACACTTCAACTTAAAAATGGTGATTAAAAGACCTTCATTGTGAACGACTCCCTCCAGCTTCTCTGCCCCACCTTTCCCATCAGTAGAATCAGGGTATCACCTAGCTCTCAAGATTGCCTTGAGAATTAAATCAGATCTGCCCAGACATCCAGAAAACACGAAATACAGCACCTGATGATCAGAAGCCCAGCATGAATGTTGTTTTCCTCCTTTTCCAACTGGAATCACATGTTAAATTTGAGGTATATAAGTGCAATTGCAAGTAATGATCTATTTCCATGAGACGATATGAGAGATGCGGCTGAAACATTTCCCCAGGAGACACCTTCACCACATCCATCCCTCCCATCTCCATTATTTGCATATTCCTGACGTTCCGCAAATGAAATTTTAAATCAAGTCATTATCAAAGTTGAAAAACATTTAGGCTAAAATGTACTGGTGACAAATCAATTTTCCAGCAGCATATTTTTTCTTTGATTTGAAGAGTTCCTTTGGGAGCATTCATTTATAAATTATCCAATTTAAAGCACAAAAAAATATTCTCTGAAATACCAGCTTCAAAGAATAGCAAATTGTAAAGGGCACCATTTGCTTATACATCCCGAACTGAGAAAAATCTTTTAAAGTTGCCTTCTGGTTTCTCACAAAATCAAGCTATACCCACTTGTCTTTATTCTCACTCTTTTTTCCTCATTTATTCAGCCAAACTGTTCAAATAAACTTCGAATAGCTGTCACAAAACAATTCAGATATACAGAGAAAACAAATATGTGAACTGACAAATAAAGAAAACCTCTTTATGCATAGGGGAGTTACATAAACGTGTTTCTCCAGTCTTCCTCTTTTTAATAAGAATATTTTTGTATGGAATGTGGTAATCTACATGACAGATACATAAGAATGCATACATATGCGTTCCTATGCCTGGTCTCTGGAGAAGGCAATGGCACCCCACTCCAGTACTCTTGCCTGGAAAATCCCATGGACAGAGGAGCCTGGTGGGCTGCAGTCTATGGGGTCGCTAAGAGTCAGACACGACTGAGTGACTTCACTTTCACTTTTCACTTTCATGCATTGGAGAAGGAAATGGCAATCCACTCCAGTGTCCTTGCCTGGATAATCCCAGGGACGAGGGAGCCTGGTGGGCTGCAGTCTATGGGGTCGCAAAGAGTTGGACATGCCTGAGCAACTTCACTTTCACTTTTCACTTTCATGCATTGGAGAAGGAAATGGCAATCCACTCCAGTGTCCTTGCCTGGAGAAGCCCAGGGATGGGGGAGCCTGGTGGGCTGCCGTCTATGGGGTCGCACAGAGTCGGACACGACTGAAGCGACTTAGCAGCAGCAGCAGCACGACTGCTCTCACTGACAAACACATGCACACAAACTCTACTTTCTGTATAACAGATAGAGTAAACCTTAAGACCACAGGCTCTCAAATATTGGACTTTCAATTACTTGGGAAAGAATGAAATGGAAACGTATGCATAAAAACTTGGCTCTGAAAATAAATGAAATAACCCAGATAATTTTGAGGTTATGACCTAGGGGATAATTTGAGGTATGGGCCTATTTTAGTTTACTTAACAGTATAACCTGTTTTCAAGATTTTTTTTAATTTTTGAATTTTTTCAGTACCACCACACCCTGGAGTAGAAACTATTTATAAATCATCAGTGAATTGGTTAATTTTGAGTCCTTCCTTTAGAACAGGCTCTCAAAGGGCCTTCATGAGGCAACATTTTGCTGACCTGCTTCTGATGACTGTACACTCCTATACAGAACTTGGACTCCATTTTTTTTCATGTGGACCATTTTTGAAGTCTTTACTTATTGAATTTGTTACAGTGATGCTTCTGTTCTATATTTTGTGTTTTTGGCACCAAGGCATGTGGGATCTTAGCTTCTTGACTGAGGTTTGAACTCACAGCCCTTGCAGTGCAAACACAGAGTCCTTCTTAACCAATGGATCACCAGGGAAGTTCCTAGACTCTGCATTTATAAAGCATTATCTTATGTCATTTTGTCTCACCTTGACTAGATTTTCTCCATGTCTCAATCTATATGAGATTATGATATTTCAGAAGCAAAGTTCAGTTCAGTTCAATTCTATTCAGTCGCTTAGTCATGTCCAACTCTTTGCAACCCTATGGACTGCAACATGCCAGGCTTCCCTGTCCTTCACTATCTCCTGGAGTTTTCTCAAACTCATGTCCATTGAGTCGGTGATGTCATCCAACCATCTCATCCTGTTTTGCTCCCTTCTCCTCCTGCCCTCAATCTTTCCCAGCATTAGGGTCTTTTCCAACAAGTCAGCTCTTCACATCAGGTGGCCAAAGCATTGGAGCGTCAGCCTCAGCATCAGTCCTTCCCATGAGTATTCAGGGTTGATTTCCTTTAGCATTTGTTGGTTTGATCTCCTTGCTGTCCAAGAGACTCTCAAGAGTTTTCCTTAGAACCACAGTGTGAAAACATCATTTCTTTGTTGCTCAGCCTACATTACGGTCCAGCTGTCACATATGACTACTGGCAAAACCATAGCAATGACTATATTGACCTGTTGGGCAAAATGATGTCTCTGCTTTTTAATACACTGTCTAGATTTGTCATGGCTTTTCTTCCAAGGAGTAAGCCTCATCTATGAAGTGAGGGCAAAATAGTACTCTTTGATATGATGTATGTGTGTGTGTGTTAGTTGCCAGTCATGTCAAACTCTTTGCAACCTCATGGACTGTATAGACAGGCTCCTCTGTCTATTGGATTCTCCAGGCAAGAATACTAGAGCGGGTTGCTGGCTCCTTCTCCAGGGGATCTTCTTGACCCAGGATCAAACCTGAATCTCCCACATTGAGGCAGATTCTTTACCACCGTCTGTGCCACCAGGGAAGCCCTGATATGATAGTTATGAGATTATATTAAATCATTTGTCCATATGTATTACTTAATAAATGTAAGACATTATTAGAAATAGCTTTCCTGCTGTTGATGGATACACTTTGTCATTTTTCTATCTCTCCCAAGAGAAATTAAGATTCTAGGCTGACAACTGATACAAACACTCGCCTGACACTGATTCATGCATTCAATAATTTGTGTTTGTGGAGTGCCTATCGGGCACCCAGTCTGGTAGAACTCATAGTCTAATGGGGAACACAGACACACAGGTAATTAAGAGTTCGTGTTGGGAGGAGAATAAATAAGGCATAACGAGAAACAGAAATGGTTTATTTCACAGAGGAATTGGGGCTGTTGAGGTAGATAATTTTTTAGGAACCTGAGATAAGGTGAGCTCAGCTATAAATAAGAGACATTCAGGTAAAATGTTCTGGGAATATCCTCATGGTTATATTTCCTGCCCAATTAGCAAATATTTTTGAGAACTTCTTTTTGCTAAGAACTGCAAATATGTGCATTTCTGCTCTAACATTTTACACTTTACTAAAAAACTTTGCATCCTGTATTATGGAAAAAAAATAGGAGTGTGGGAAATTCAATCAAAACTTAAGAAATTTTGGAATAGAACTTTAACACACATGCTAATAATCTTAATAAAAGTTACTAGTGGAAGTAAATCCCCAGCATCACTTGAACTTATCCTCTCTCACAAGCCCTGTACCTTGGAGTTTGTTCTCCTCTCCCACACCCTCTTCAGAGATGTAGGGCCTGAAAACATTTAAGAGGCCAGTTTAATCAAAAGTAAAACCAGAGTTTGGGCCTTGGGCTTGCAGGGGTGCCCAGGGCTACCCAAGGGTGGTGGGAACCAGAGCAGGAGCCACGGTGGGGCTGAACCCCACAGAGCAGGTGGGGTTCAGGCCTGCTCGCAATCCACACCCAAGCAGCCCTGCGCAGCCTTGCACACCCCCACCCTCAGCCTGCAGGACGCACCATGTGTTGAGGACCTGGGCTTTGGGGACCGTCCCTGACCTACCCACCGAGGTCTTCCCATGGCGCTGGGCACCAGCATGATGGTGCTCAGTCCCCTGCTGCTCTGCGTGAAGCTGCTCACCAGGTGGGTCGTGAGCCCCACCACTGGGACCAGTGTGCTGGGGAGGAAGGTCCTTTACCCTCCACACTTCCTCACCTATGCCAAGGACACTGCAAGTGGACCAGAGGATAGGCTCTTCCAAGGCCTGAGCCTTCTGCTGAGACATCTACCAGCCTCTCCACTGACCTGGGGAGCACGAAGGTTTTTCCTCCAGATGAGATGGAGAAGGCGTCCAACAGGATGACACGGGGACTTCTCTGAAGAGGGGAGAGGAGACCTCCTAGATGATGCTGGTACAGACCATGTCCTGTGCGTCATCCCACCCCCTGGGTGTCATCTCAACAGCTGCTTGGTCCATTTCATGGGGCCAGAGGCCAAGTACAGCAGAGAGTTGAGCTCCATTGGCAATATTTTCAAAGGGGGTTGCTGAGATTCTCTGTCAGCTTAGTCCCTCACCTGCTGGGAGACTCGGTTTTCCTGCAACACAATAACCTGCTGGCCCCTCCCTCAGGGCCCCTCCCCATCCACCATTCCCGGTGGATGATCGCTCCAGTCATACTGACCGTCAGAAGCCAACCCAAATTTGTGATGGGGATGCCAGTGAGCACGCTGACTTCTCTCTTCTTGCTGGTGGGTGGATCTCATGGCTGTGAGCAACTGTGGGCCATAGGCGGGGCCTCCCCTCTCACTCCACAGGGCTCAAGTCTGGATCCATGCTGGAAGGACCTGAGGGGGTGGGGCCAGCAATTTTGAAGCACCCCCCCCCTCCCTGACACCTTTCTACCACCAAGTGTCATCAGAATCCTGCTTTGCCCAGAATAACGTGAACCGCCTGAAAAAAACACTGCAGCCCTAAACAATAAGGACCTAGAGGAAAGCACAAGAACTAATTCAATATCTTGTAATAAACTATAACGGAAAACAGTCTGAAAAAGAATATATACATAGATATAATCGAACCACTTGCTATACACTTGAAACGTAACATTGTAAATTGACTCTATTTCAAGTCTTTGTTTGTTTTTTAAATACACATACAGACAAACCCACACTGTCTCAGCCTGGTCACCATGGATGAGGTCTGATAATCTCTGAGCACCTTTAAGACCTCCACCCCAGTTGGTTTCCAGGTTCCACGTTTGCCCTGTGCCTGCACAGATGCAGGGGCTGGGTGGCGGTTAACCTGAGCTCATGTGCCTAGGCCACCATTACACCTGGGGAAGCGAGTAGGGCTGGGAAACTGGGGCAGAATCTCCTTCAGTTCAATTCAGTTGCTCAGTCTTGTCCTACTCTTTGCAACCATGTGGACTGCAGTTCGCCAGGCTACCCTGTCTATCACCAACTCCCAGAGCTTGCTCAAATTCATGACCATTGAGCTGGCGATGTCATCCAATCATCTCATCCTCTGTC
The DNA here is from genome assembly GCA_006410615.1 of Neotragus moschatus. Classification (NCBI taxonomy): domain Eukaryota; kingdom Metazoa; phylum Chordata; class Mammalia; order Artiodactyla; family Bovidae; genus Neotragus; species Neotragus moschatus. The sequence goes on along the minus strand of SJYA01002721.1, from coordinate 1,720,799 downwards.
ATCCCATTCTTCTCCTGCCTTCAATCTTTCCCAGCATCAGGGTCTTTTCCAATGAGTCAGTTCTTTGCATCAGGTGACCAAAGTAGTGGAGTTTCAACTTCAGCATCAGGCCTTCCAGTGAATATTCAGGACTGATTTCCTTTAGGATCGACAGGTTTGATTTTCTTGCAGTCCAAGGGACTCTGAAGAGTCTTCTTCAACACCACAATACAAAAGCATCAATTCTTCAGTGCTCAGCTTTCTTTATGGTTCAACTCTCACATCCATACATGACTAGTAGAAAACCCATAGCTTTGACTATACAGACCTTTGTTGGTAAAGTCAAGTCTCTGATTTTTAATATGCTGTCTAGGTTGATCACAGCTTTTCTTCCAAGGAGCAAGTGTCTTTTAATTTCATGACTGCAGTCACCATCAGCAGAGGTTTTGGAGCCCAAGAAAACAAAGTCACTCACTGTTTCCATTGTTTCCCCACTTATTTGCCTTGGGACCAGACGCCATGATCTTTGTTTTTTGAATGTTGAGTTTTAAACCAGCTTTTACACTCTCCTCCTTCATCCTCATAAAGAGGCTCTTGAGTTCCTCTTTGCTTTCTTCCATAAGGGTGGTGGTCACCAGCATATCTAAGGTTAATATTAATATTAATATTAATATTTCTCCCAGAAATCTTGATTCCAGCTTGTGCTTCATCCAGTACATCCATGCACGATGTACTCTGCATATGAGTTAAGTAAACAAGGTGACAATATACAGTCTTGATGTACTCCTTTCCCAACTTGGAACTAGTCTGTTGTTCCTTTTCTCGTGCTAACTGTTGCTTCTTGACCTGCATACAGATTTCTCAGGAGGCAGGTAAGGTGGTCTGGAATTCCCGTCTCTCTCAGAACTTGACACAGTTTGTTGTAATCCATACAGTCAAAGGCTTTCACGTAGTCAATAAAGCAGATTTTTTTTCTGGAATTCTCTTGTTTTTTCTATGATCCAACAAATTTTGGCAATTTCTTCTCTAGTTCTTCTGCCTTTTCTAAATCCAGCTTGAACATCTGGCAGTTCTCTGTTCACATACTGTTGAAGCCTGGCTTGGAGAATTTTAAGCATCACTTTGCTTTGCTAGTGTGTGAGATGAGTGCAATTGTGCAGTAATTTGAACATTCTTTGACATTTCATTTCTTTGGGATTGGAATGAAAACCGACCTTTTCCAGTCCTGAGGCCACTGCTGAGTTTTCTACTTATCTGATGGTAAAAAAAAAAAATCTGCCTGCAATGTGGGAGACCCAGGTTTGATCTCTGGGTTGGGAAGACCCCCTGCAGGCAATGGCTACCCATTCTAGTATTCTTGCTTGGAGAATTCCCTGAATTGAGGAGCCCAGCAGTCTACAGTCCATGGAGTCACAAAGAGTCACACAACTGAATGACTAACACTTTCACTTTCCCCTTACTTGAAGATTTACCAAGTCTGCCTTGTGTGGGGGCAGGTCTGGAAAGGCAAAAAACTCATGGGATCAGGTGCCATGATCCCATTCAAACCCCTTCAGCTAGCCCTGGCTCTCAGCCTACAGCTCGGCTGGGAATGTTGCTCTCCTGCTTTGTAAATAATGCATGACCCCCTTTCAAGAGCCACCACCATGTCCGGGCTTGTACTGAAGTTCTGGTCAGATTCTGCCTTCATTTTCCTCAGCACTACTTTTCTGATAAGAAAAATGTAGCACTTTCTGAATGGGACATCATGCGAATGCGCAGAACGTCCTCCAGTCATTGTTTTAAAGATGACGCCTCACGTGCAGGATCTGGTCTCCCATGCAGCTGTGTCCACAGGATCTGCCAGGATACTAGGCAGATCAAGCTCTCTGGTCCTACCCAGTTTAAAAGTTCCCAGTAAGATTCTGATGTTTTCTCCCTCAAATAACTGTAGTGGTAGTGATTTGGGGAGAAAAAATCCTTACACTCTGAACGGGAGCAGAACATGCCAGCCCCAAATTGCCACCCTGCCATGTGGATGATTTTGAGCTGCAAGTACTTGACAAACAGCAGACGCGGGAAAGGCTCTCTGATCAACCTCATTCTACCTAAAAATAGGACATAGGATTTCCTGTGAGCAAAGTGCCCACCATGCACTAAAGAAAAGAGAACATTCTTCTGTCCAGACATGAAATATGGATGCCACAGTGAATCTGTGCAAACAAACCTACTCAAATAACCTTTACCTCTCATTAATCCCACATATTTCCTAACTTGCCCAGCCCCTTGGACATGTATGATCTCCACAGTGAACTGTTCTTTGTTAACATGGCATGGAAGTTCCCAGGTCTATCCCATTCCTACACCATTTTTCTTCTCTATGAAGGCTTTCAGGCTACATAAAATATTAACATCAAGTAAAATGTGCATGTATTTCTCCTGTTGATCTGTCTTTTGTAGGTTTCATTTGCAGGCCTCTGCACACAATCTATGAGGATAGCTGAAAAGTCTTAAGCTTCACTAAAAACCTAATAGTATCAGAAATTCTGCACTCACAATTTTTTTTAAAACATGGGAAAATATCTTTGCAACATCTTTATCTACACTTGAAATCTCTTCTTTGAATAAAGATAGAGAGATTGCTTTGTTCACAAGTAAAAGATAGATTCTTCACTTGATTTCTTAAATTTGCTTTTAATTAGAGGATAATTGCTTTATAATATTGTGTTGGCTTGTGCCATACAACAACATAAATCAACCACAATTACACATATATCTCCTCCTTCCTGAACCTCCCCCTACCCTCCACCCCATCCCACCCCTCTAGGTTGTCACAAAGCACCCAGCTGAGCTCCTTCTGCTCAATCAGCAGCTTCCCACTGGCTATCCATTTTACACGTGATAGTGTCTATATGTCAGTGCTATCCTCTCAATTCATTCCACCCTTTCCTTCTCCCACTGTGTCCAAAGTCTGTTCTCTGTGTCTGCATCTCTATTCCTGCCCTGCAAATAGGTTCATCAGTACCATTATTCTACATTCTGCATATATGTGTTAATAAATGAAATTTGTTTTTCTCTTTCTGACTTACTTCACTCTACGTAACAGGTTCTGGGTTCATCCATCTCACTGGAACTGACTCCTATCATTTTTATGGCTGAGTAATATTCCATTGTAGATATGTGTCGCAACTTCTCATAGGCAAAACGCTCTTTGATATAAGTCACAGAAATATCTTCTTTGACTCACCTCCTAGAGTCATGGAAATTAAAGCAAAAATATACAAGTGGGACCTAATTAAACGAAGAGCTTTTGCACAGCAAAGAAAACTATAAACAAGATGAAAACACAACCCTCAGAATGGGAGAAAATAATTGCAAATGAGAAAGGAACACATTTGAGTGGTTCTGATGAGGTGGATGAAACTAGAATCTGTTATACAGAGTGAAGTAAGGCAGAAAGAGAGAAAAATATCATATATTAACACATATATATATATATGGAATCTATAAAGATGGTACTGATGATCCTATTTGCAGGGCAGCAAAGGAGACACAAACATAACAGACTCTGGTCACAGTAGGGGAAGGAGTGAGAGAAAGAATAGCAGTGAAACATACACATTACCATATGTAAAGCAGAGAGCCTGCAGGCTGCATCATGCAGGGAATCCAAATCCAGGGCTCTGACAATGCAACGGGGTAGGAAGGGGTGGGAGGTGGGAGAGAGGCTCGAGAGGGAGGGGATATATGGATACCTATGGCTGATTCATGTTGATATATGGTAGAAACCAACACAATATTGTAAAGTAATTATCCTCCAAACAAAAATAAAATTAAATTTAGAGAACAATAACTGCAAATGAAACAACTGACAAAGGATTAATCTCCAAAATATGCAAGCAGCTCAATATCAGAAAAACAAACAACCCAACCAAAAAGTGGGCAGAAGACCCAAACAGATACTTCCCTTGATTGTTTTTTTGCTCTCTTTAAAAAAATGTTTTACTGGAGTATAGTTGCTTTACAACGTTGTTAGTTTCTACTGAACAGCAAAGTGAATCAGCAATACCTATACATATAACCCCTCTGTTTTAGATTTCCTTCCTATTTAGGTCACCACAGATCACTCAGTGAAGTTCCTTGTGCTGTACAATAGATGCTCATTAGTTATTTATTTTATCTATAATGTAAAATAGATACAATGTATATTACATTATACCTAGTAGTATATATATATGTCATACTCAAACTCCCAATTCATCGCACCCCAGAAAACACAGATGTAGAAAACAAATGTATGGATCTCTTAATAACTTAACATACCAGAAAGTTATCAGTTCCTGAAGCCACCAAATCATCTGTTTCTTAGAAAAGAAAGGTACATTGGCCAAAGTTTTAGGCATTTTTCTTACCTGCAGCTAGATGTTCTTCTTTAATTATAAGAAAGCTTATATCTGATCACTTCAAAACATGAACATTCTAGGCCAACTCACATAGGACTCAACACAACTTCCTCTTAAATGCTATCTTTCTTTAATTTACCAACCACTTTAAGAAACCCACATTGCTTCAGAATAAATCCTGTCCCAAACTGCAAATAATTTGCAGTTTAGCAGGAAAGGTAGACACAGTCAAATTGTACTGTCTTAAAGTAATGACTTTATTAGAGAAAGAAGGGCTAGAAGTGATGAAATTCCTGGTGCTAATTTTGAAAGGTTTCTCAAGTCGTTTGTAACAGAAGAAACACCAAAAGAGGAGGAGGAGGAGGAAGAAGGGGAGGAGCTGCAGAAACGGGTTTCTAGGTAGAAAGGAGTCTGCGAATGCATTTCAGGGAGAACAAACTTGAGATGTAAAGATGTAAAGTCCCTCCTTAGAGTATAAAAGAAGGCCACGTCGTCTCTCAAGTCTCAACAAATTCTTAATACTTTACCCCTTACTCCTCTGGTTCTAATAATCACTGAGAAACTGTGGCCAGGCCTTCTTGAATCAAACTCAACTTTTCTGCTTTCCTGAAAAGATATTTTGGGGAATGGAAATGAGCTAGGATGAAGAAAATGGTCCCCAAGGCTGGATTTGGCCATTCTCCTAGGTGAGGACTGTAAACAATTTCTCACCAGAGTGGGTACAGGACTAGATGTAAGGAGGAGATATCTTTACTTGAGAAATTATCCCTATGGTGTAGAAGATGGCTGTGGGCCTGTGGGCTGGCAGAAACAGAGACCACAAAAGCTGAGTGATAAATCCTCACCAAGAGACAAGGAGGATTTTAATACAGCCCACAGAGGAAACAGGAAGATGCTGAGGCTTCTGCTCCAAGTGCTATAGGATAAAGTGGTGCTGGGGGAAAAAAAGTGCTTCGATAGAGGTTTTTTGGTTTGTTTTTAATACTCTAGTTATTTGTTCTATACCATCTAATGTAGCCCTTCCCCATAAACCTTACAACATACAATAAAACTCTTGATTTGTAGCTACTTTGGAGGGAGGATTAGGAGATATGCCACGTGGAAGATGAAAAATTCCCATTTCCACATAATAGCAATAGAATAAGAGAGAACAGCTGGCCTTCCCGGGTGGCAATGGAAGTAAAGAATCCATCTACCAACACAGGAGACGTAAGAGAGGCAGGTTCCCTCCCTGTGTTGGAGAGATCCCCTGGAGGAGGAGTTGGGAACCCGCTCCAGTGCTCTTGCCGGTGGAGTACCATGGACAGAGGAGCCTGGAGGGCTGCGATTCATGGAGTCACAAAGAGTCAGATACCACTGAGCGACTAAGCAGCGGCAGCAAGAGGGAACACTTAAGAAGAGCTTTAGTGGATGACAGATTTAAATTCCCGAAAGACAAAAAAAATTATCAAGAAAGGATCCTATATCAAACAAAAGTATTCTTCGAAATTAAAAAAAAAAAATTTCAATGTGAAAAAAAAAAGAACTTTGAACTTCTTCAAGACCACAAACTTAGGTGTTGTGATCAATCTCCTCTAGATTTTAAGAACTAGGAGACTCCAGATAACACGACATGGAGTTAAACTTGAGATCTTTGTTTACGTTCACTTTTAATATTTTATGTGTGTCCCTCCTGGAAGCAACGTTATGCCCTTTTAACATAAATATGTTGACTTTTGGATGTATTCCTTAGATAACCAATTGCCCAAAAGCAGCTACAGGAGTCAATATATGTTTAATATGTGTTCTAGAGAGAGGACCTTCTGCCTTCAGATAGTGATAAAGAAGGAAGTGAGCGGTCCCTATCTGTCCTCCAAGGTAAGGTACTTAAAGCTCAAGTTCACAGCTTGTATATTTTTGTATTTTCGGCGATTAGTCCATTTCCTAGCTCGTAGCTTACAGGAGCAGTTTTAGTTCATGTGATTGTGGAATGTATCAAGTCCAAAATTTGCAAAGGAGGGCTGCTGCTGCTGCTAAGTCACTTCAGTCATGTTCAACTCTGTGCGACCCCATAGACGGCAGCCCATCAGGCTCCACCATCCCTGGGATTCTCCAGGCAAGAACACTGGAGTGGGTTGCCACTTCTAGCCTGCAAACCCAGGGAGGAGCTGATGCTTCATTTTGAGTCTAAAGGTTTCTCCTAGCAGAATTCTCTTTTTTTAAAAAAACTCTTTTTAAAAACTTTTTTTTTTTAATGAAGTATAGTTTATTTACAATGTTGTGTTAGCTTCTGGTGGCTCACAAAGTAAAGAATCTGCCTGCAATGCAGGTTTGATCTCTGGGTCAGAAAGATCCCCTGGAGAAGGGAATAGCAACCCACTCCAGTATTCTAGCCTAGGAAGTCCCATGGACAGAGCAGCCTGATGGACTATAGTCTATGGGTTGCAAGGAGTCAGACGGTTTGAGTCACAATCACATTAATATAGCATATTTATAATACACTAT
>SJYA01002721.1:1672735-1713854 GCA_006410615.1 Neotragus moschatus | reverse complement strand
TAATGTATATACTATATAAATATATACTTATAGATAATGTATATTTATGAAATATGGAAAATATGTAATAAAATTTATATTACATAACATCTTATGGAAAAGCCCAAATGAACATCTTGGTCAACACAATATATAATACATATTTGCATATACAATAGGCTAATATATTATATAATTATATATATAAACTGTTATATGCAAATTAATATATAATTACATATACTTGAAATAGCTCATCTCATTCTTTTGTTTATGTAAATGTCACTGCTTGAAATTAATACTATTCTTATTGTAAAAGGCAGTAAGCAGTGAGAACATTTCTCATCAAGAGAGAGCTGAAAGCGCTATCAGAGAACAGGTCACAGGCAGCAGCAAAGGGAAGCGCTCTATCTGCTGCTCACATCAGCACCGGCTGGATTCACACCCACCGGGGCTTCATTACACTCCCTCGCTCCACAGACCACAGAACCAGAATCGGGGCATTCTCAGTGGACCCACATATTCTTTCTGATGCTTCTCCCAAAGACTTAAGGAAAGGGAAACTCCCCCCCAAGACATGCTATGCAGCCACCATCACTCTGATAACCAAAATCAGACAAAGATACCACCACCCAAAAAGGTATCACCAATAGAGAAAATTACAGGCCAGTACCTTTGATGCATATAGACAAAAATTCTTAGCAAGTTGTTGGCAAACAAAATTCAACAACACATAAAAGAGATCATACACCATGACCATGCTGAGTTAATCTAGGGCCATAAAGATGTTTCAATACACGCAAATGTGATACACCACCTCAACAGCAAAAAAGACAAGAATATCATGACCATCTCAATAGACACAGAAAAACCGTTTAATAAAATTCAACATCCCTTCCTGATAAAAACTGTTACAAGAGTGACTACAGAGGGAACGTATCTCAGCATACTAAAAGCTATTTATAACAAACCCACAGCCAATATGATACTTAACAGTGGAAAGCACTTTGCCTTCTTTCTACATCTAGAGGAAGACAAGGATGCCCATTCACACCATTTCTGTTCAAAATAGTATTGAAAGTTCAGTTCAGTCGCTCAGCTGTGTCCGACTCTTTGCGACCCCATGAATCGCAGCACGCCAGGCCTCCCTGTCCATCACCAACTCCCAGAGTTCACTCAGACTCACGCCCAGCAATTAGACAAGAAAGAAAGAAAATGTATCCAAGTTGCAACGGAAAAGGTAAAACTGTCAGATGACTTGAGCCCTAAAGACTCCACACACAAACTAAGAGCTGATAAACAGACTCAGCAAGGTAGCAGGATCCAAAACCCAAACAAACAAACAAAGTAAAGGTAAATGGTCTGTCAGGTTTTGAACCCCAGCCATATGTCACCAAAGCCCAGTGCTGTGAACCCATGACATTAAACTGCCCTGCCTGGCTTCTTATGTGTGGTTGTAAAAAACGAATGAAGCCTTGGCTCACTTCACTGGAAAGCTGTGAGCGCTTCGGCTAATTCATGACATCGCTGTGCCAGGGAGGAAAAGCATTCTCTCCTCACTGTATTTCCAGAAAGACAGCTGTACAGTGATTCCTAGGGTTTTAATATATGCTTCCTGGATAAACTGAAAGACAAAGGAATGAATGAATGCCTCCATGCAAAGAAAATAACCTGAATGCTAATATTAGCTTCTGCTAAAGATACCACCCGTGTCACAACAGGCTTCTCCGCATACCAGGTATTGTGAAGTCATTCAGAGTTCACATGTCCACGAAGACATCAAATGAATTATTTTAAGCTGTCGCTTCTGAGACTAAGCTCTGTGCTGCCGAAAACAAGTGAGTAGAGCGGCAGCGATGAAACACGCCCTGGATCCTGACATGGGCTGTGCCTGCGAAACAGAGCAGGAAATTTTAACAGCCGGGAGGAGATACAGCAGGAAGCTAGCTTCAATCCTCTTGACTTCAGCAAAGAGAGGCCAGGAAAACACTAGCAAATGAACCTTGCGAGGGACAGGTAACACCTAATTTAGCCCATCCCAACAAGGTCCCAGGGGCTTCCCTGGTGGCTCAGATGGTAAAGAATCTGCCTGCAGTGCAGGAGACCCAGATTTGATCCCTGGGTCCAGAAGATCCCCTGGAGAAGGGAATAGCAATCCACTCCAGTATTCTCGCCTGGAGACTTCCATGGGCAGAGAAGCCTAGCAAGCTACAGTCCATGCAATCGCAAAGAGTCGGACATGACTGAGTGAGTTTCATTCCACTTCAACCATGTCACACACATATATTTTGGTGTGTAAGCCCTAGAGGTTTTCTATAGCATAATTACACAACCAGGGCCCCAGTACAGCAAAACTCAGTGAAACAGTGTGGCACAGTGATGCTGAGAAGGGCTGAGGGCCTCACCTATCTGTGGAAACCAGTGTCATTAAGGCTCAAGCAAGCTATAATGAAACAGCCATTTGAATAACTAAAGATCATGTTAAAAATTAAGAGGATCCCTGGGGGGGGGGGCCACTCAGAGCATTTTGATGCCATCTCTATTTTGACAACATTCTTGCCCTGTCACCTAGAAAAAGTTATCAATTTACCCTGTATTTCAATTTAGCCAGCCATAAAATGAAGATGATATTCCTTTTTAATCTATAAGCCATATAAAATTATCTAATTCCAGTAATAGGCTAGAGGTCATAGGTCAATAATTCCTCAAAGGTATTCCAAAATTCAAAATGCTGGGAAAACTTTTTTTTTCATAAGGCATTTTACAGTAAGAATTTATCTGACATGAACAGATTTAGTGGTGAAAACTGACCTGACATAATCTGAAGCTTTTTATTTATTTAGCCCCACGCTACTGTGACTGATTAAGGACATTGTTCAAGACTCTTTTAGGACTGTTATAAAGTATATGGAATATAAGCTGTCTTAACATTCTAAAAGAAAAAAAAAGTTTGAATTTTAAAGTATCAATACTTCTGGTCATAGGGATTAATATTCGACAAATATAAATAGCTTTTACAAGTCAACATCAAAAAAAAAAAAATTAGCAGAAGATCTGAATAGATATTTTTCCATAGAGGAAAATGTAGATGGCCAACAGGCACATGAAAAGATGCTCGACATCAATAATCATCAAAGCAATGCACATCAACTCAAAATCAAAGACATATCACCTCACACCTATTAAAATGGCCATCATCAGAAAGAACACAGATAACATATGCTGGAGAGGGTGTGCAGAGAAGGGACTCCTCCTACACTGTTGGTGGGAGTGCAAATTGGTACAGTCACTGTGAAGAACTGTATGGAGGTTTCTCAAAAACTAAAACAGAACTACCACATGACCTAGCAATTCCATTCCTGGGCATCTATCTGAAAAAAAAAAAAAAACCACCCCAAACACACTACTAAAAAAGATGTATGTACCCCAGTGTTCATAGCAGCATTATTTACTGTTGCCAAAATATGGAAACAACTTCAGTGTCCTTCAACAGACGAATGGGTAAAGAAGTGGTATAGCTAGCCCGACAGGTAGACAGACAGACAGATACAATGGAATACTCCTAACCCGTAAAAACAGAAATTTTGCCATTTGTAGCAACATGGATGGACTTCTATGAAGGTAAGTCAGACAGACAATGAACAAATACTATATGATGTTATTTATGTATGGAATCTAAAAAGTACAGCACACTGCTGCTAAGTCACTTCAGTCGTGTCCGACTCTGTGCGACCCTAGAGACGGCAGCCCACCAGGCTCCGCTGTCCCTGGGATTCTCCAGGCAAGGACACTGGAGTGGGTTGCCACTTCCTTCTCCAATGCACGAAAGTGAAAAATGAAAGTGAAGTTGTTCAGTCGTGTACGACTCTTAGCGACGCCATGGACTGCAGCCCACCAGACTCCTCCATCCATGGGATTTTGCAGGCAAGAGTACTGGAGTGGGGTGCCATTGCTTTCTCCAATACAACACACTAGTGAATATTTAGAAAGAAAAGAGCAGATCTACAGATATAGAGTACTGACTAGTGGTTACCAGTGAGGAGTGGGGCAGGAGTAACGGCTAGATTTATTTTTTTCATGGTTCAAACTGATTTAACCTTCAATAACACCAAATCTACAAAATGTAGACCACAAATATCAATGAAACTTAAAACCAGCTGTTTCATCAGTGGTTAAATTTAGTATTCATAAAATATCCTTGCATTTGAAAATAATTTAGATTCAATTTTTCTCACTTTGCAAGAATGCTCATGCATGCACAGTAATTGAGAAATGAGAGCCCCTTAGAAATTGTATTTGTTCTTGTAGTGAAATGATTTCAAAGCAAAGTAATGAAAATTCTTCCAAATGTTTATAGAAAAAAAGAGTATGGTTCGTATGAGATGGAAATCCAATTTAACATATTTTATATAAATTGGAACTTATAATAGTCATAATGTTCATGTTGGCCACAAAGAAAAGTGTCAACTCTGTCAATATAAGCTTGAAAGAAGAACATAAATATTGATGTGGAGAGTTCTTCGCTAGGTATGCTCAGCATCAACTACATCTTTTAGTCTCCTTAACAGTCTGCATTTTTCTGTCCTCAGAGATGAGCATCACCAGACATTCACCAGTCAGAAGACGTACTCTGGAAAGTGACTGTCATACTAAGTGTCTAGTTAAGCTAACCTGTGGCTCAAAAGAATTCATCACTTAGATTAATAAACTGATTCCAACCCAGTCTCAAATAGTAACAAGTGAATGTGGGTCTAAGTCTCCGATGGTCTATGCAGAAACACTAGTTCAAAGGGCATGAACAACGATACAACAGCCCTTACGCACGGAAATACCATTCATTGCCAAATTGTGGAAATGGCTTAGCTATCATCATGGCATGCTTCACATAGAAAACTGAAATTCTAAGGGTTTTGCTGACTGAAACTTTAATACTCATAACCCTCTATAAGTTAACGTCAATCACTTCCTCCATTTTACAGACACAAAAGCAAGTGCTAAGAGATTCAGAGACATCCCAAGATCAAGCTAGTGACAGATTTGGGATAGGAATCTAGCTTTGCATGTCTCAGGGTCCCAGTTCCTAACCACTATTGTTGTGAGAACTCCTTGCCTTTACCACCCAAAACAAGCCCAACTGTCTCATCATTTTCTTTCTCCCCCCAGTATGTAAGATGTTAAATATACACACACTCTATAAAACAAAAAGATCTCTCATCTGATAGAGCCGTATCTCACTATGGAACTAAAGGCTTTTCATACTAATCATATCATTCTGAGGTCAAGTCTTGTATCTTTTCCCCCAGGTTCCAAAGAGACACACTCTGAGAGTCTGCAGTCCTAAAAGAGATCAACAGGGTATCATGCTCCATCAAGAAGGCATCAGCAGGGACTTCCCTGGTGGTCCAGTTGGCTAAGACTTTGCATTCCCAATGCAAGATGCTTGGGTTCAATCCCTCATCAGGAAATTAGATTCCACACACCCCAATTAAGAGTTTGCATGCCGTAACTAAGACCCAGTGCAGCCAAATAAATAAATAAAAAGTGGTTTTTTCAGTTTTATTACTGTACAATATTGTATTGGTTTTGCCACACATTGACATGAATCCACCACGGGTGTACATGTGTTCCCCATCCTGACCCCCCCTCTCACCTCCCTCCCCATCCCATCCCTCTGGGTCATCCCAGTGCACCAGCCCCGAGCACCCTGTATCATGCATTGAACCTGGACTGGCAATTTGTTTCACATGTGATAATTCACATGTTTCAATGCCATTCTCCCATATCATCCTGCCAAAACCCAGAAGAACACTGATGACAGAAATTAAAGACAAAAAAAAAAGAAAAAAGGAAGCAACTTCAGTGACAGAGCAGAGACTGCAGTGCAGCACAGCAAAGCCAGTGAAGCCGCTGCTGGGATTCCACGCAGCAATCAGTAACCAGAGAAGAGATACCAAGTCCATCTCCACTGAACCACAAGTCACTAAGAGCAACTACCTAGGTTTTAGTGTCTTATTTTCCAGCTTTGTCCCTGCTAATATCAGGCAGAGGCTTCTGCCCTTCAGGAATTCATATCTAATTTGCTAATGGGCATTTAGTTTGCTGAGACTAAAGCCAAGGCTCCAATACTTTGCCACCTGATGCGAAGAGCTGACTCACTGGAAAAGACACTGATGCTGGGAAAGATTGAGGGAGGAGGAGAAGGGGATGACAGAGAATGAGATGGTTGGATGGCATCACTGCCTCAATGGACATGAGTTTGAGCAAGCTGTGGGAGATGGCGAAGGACAGGGAAGCCTGGCATGCTGTAGTTCACGGGGTCACAAAGAGCAGGACACGACTGAGCGACTGAATATCAGCAACAATGGTCTCAACAATACTGAGGAGCGGCTCAATAGAGAAGTAAGATCACCAACTTATTTCGTATTCCACAGTCGCCAAAACATCAGGACATCTCTCCATTTACTCCATGGAGAATTCCCCCAAGGCTGAAACACACCACTGACCTCTGAGGTAGCCATGCTTCCCTTGAGATGGAAGTGAAGAAGCCATGTGCTCCAGGGGAGAGTCCATCACACCAATGTGGATGTCAGATGGACACAGAATCTCTTCTTGCTCTGCTCATGGCTTTTTCCCACAGCAAACATTGATTCATAAAAGAATAAACATTTTTAATTCATGTTTATATCACGTGGTCTCTAACACCCACTCACGCTCCAGTAATAGCCCCATTCACAGCTGATCTAGTAATAGGCCCTGAAGGATCTTTTTTTGTGAGGAAATGATCAATAATAATACAGAGCCTCATTGTTTTCAAGCCTCCTTTTTCACTTATGTATTAATGATGCATCATAAACCCTGTACAGAAATCTTTTTCCCTTCTTTGACACAAAATGATCAAGAAGAAATCTAAGATTACTCCTTGAAACAAAATAGTTGACTATTTGACTGCTAAAGGAGTACAGCTCCCTCAGTAACTTCTGTCTTCCACAGTAACTATTTTCAAAGAACTCACAGGAGTTTGGGCCCATGTGGGTTCTTTCAACTGAATAAATATGTTTATATTGAAGTGAGTGGAGACTTCCCTTAACAGTTCCATAGACAGTAGAAGGCAAAACTGAATGTCATCAAAACTACCCTTGAAATTCCCTTTGGAAATCATCACATTGGATATCAATACATATTTCTCAATACATTCAACACCTTGAATGTGAGACCAGGAAGGAAGTTTTAGAGTGAATGAAACTAAGCTAGATCCAGAGGTAAGCCCAAGAGATCCTCAGGGTTCAAGCTCAGGCTTATCTTGGTAGGTGTAGTAATTAGGGGAGAAGGTACAGTTGAGCCAGTGCATCCAGAAGAGAGAAGTCCAAGGTGACAGAAGGGAATGCAGAGAGCAGCGAAAGTGAACCGCAGTCCCTGGACATACGCTTATAAATGACCAGCTTCTATTCCTGGGAATCCAGACAGGAGTCTTGGTGGGGACCCTGCCAAGAGTCAGCTAAGCCATGAGGGTTAAGTGTCAGAAAAGGAGAAATTATAATTCCTCATTCTGAAATCAAGCACATTTGTGTTGGATTCTGGTTCTGCTGCTCATAAAGTAATAGCAAATGATCACAATGGTAACACTAACCAGACAGGCCAGCGTTCAGAACGATCCAGAAGGATTTTTTAAAAGCATTTATTTGGCTGCACCAGGTCTTAGTTGGACACCTGGGGTTGATGGTTGCAATGCACAGGCTCCTCTCTAGTTGTGGTGTGTGAAGCTTCAGCAGTTGTGGCATGCAGGCTTAATTTCCCTGCAGCATGTTGGGTCCTACCTAGTTCTCCAACCAGGGATCAAACCCGCATCCCCTGAATTGGAAGGTGGATTCTTAACCAATGGACCACCAGGGAAGTCCCTATTGAGAAGGACTGAGGGTAAATCGACCATATGAACAGCAGAGGGTCAAGTACAGGAACACATCCTGAAACTGTCAACCTGGGGACTTAGGTAAGGGGGCGGGGGTAGCGGGCCCAGGGCTGGCTTCGCAGCTGAGCCTCCTTTGCTGCTACCATTAAATCAAGGGCACCACACTTGGTTTAACGATTTGCTGTCACCATCTTGAAATTCTCAATAATATTTTAACATTTTGCACTGGGCCCCAGGACTTATGTGGCCATTATGTGATGGCTATTATGGATGCCAAAGACATTTTGAACACTGAAGATATTGCAAGGACCCATGAATGTTGGGATAAGGCTCCACTGATTAGGACTGGTTTAGACCTGTTGGAAAACAGTAAAAAAAAGACACAAATTTGACAGAGGAATGGGCCTATCTGTTTAATAACAATGATAACTATATAATCTTCTCTCCAGCAATTGTGAATGAGAATGTAAGTGGGTGCTAATAGTAAGATACAACACAAGGCGTGAACTGTGACTCTCCTGGTCAGACTGGGAGAAAAGGTCCCCCTCTAAATAAGCCATTCTAGCAAAATAGTTTAAAGTTATTCTTCAAGGGCACAGCTGGAAATAAATGAGGAAGATGACTACAAAGCACATGTGTTCATAGAAAATTCAGGTCTATTTTTGGAGGTGGAGGGAAAAAGTAGTTATTTTCTAATATTTGAAAGGGTAATCAATCAGAATAAAATTTTGTGTAGCCAAAAACTCTCTTTGAAAAACTGCCCACATGTTGATCACTGCTAAGGAACATGGAGTTCATTTCACTGTTCTCTCTCATGCATTTGGAAATTTATATTAATTGAATAAATATTTAAGTCCTTTAGAATATTATTTTATTAATAATCTGCCATAACATTACTCTGAAAAATAAAAAGGATAACAACTTGATTTGAGAATGATTTTCATGTCAAGTGTTCTCCAATCACCCAAGTAAATAAATAGTGTTGTTGTCAGAATTTCTAAATTCAGGGCTTTAGGGATATGAATCTAATTGCAGAAATAATCAAAAAGTCTGTCTTGAAGATCTGTTTACATAGAAATCACATTATTGTTATTTAGATTTCAAGTTGATTTTGAATGGCTTGGATGGTAGTGATGGAGAGCTTATGGGGCATTAAAGCCTCCTGTATTACTCCCAATAGATGAGACTGTACTGCAGGTTCAAAGAAACCCCAAATCACAATGGCCTAAGAATAATTAAGGGTTTGCTTCTGGCTTGTGCTACTGTCTGTTGAGAGTTAACAAGGTGCTCTGCCCCTCTCACTCACTGAAAGATCCAGACCATGGGGACCCCACTATCTTGTAACTGCAACATGTGGCCCTTTGTCCTGTGTTGGGAGATGGAAGCTGCAAGGTCACACAGCCTCCAAACATAAGTGACATGCCACCTCCACCAGTATCTCAGCTGAAGTCTGTCTTGTGGTACCATCTGATGGCGCAGGGAAGAGCAATGCAGGGAAGCAAGTGGAATATTTGGTTAGTATCACTGTTTCCCAAACATACCCTATGGACAGCACTGCAAAAAAGTAAGGCTCATGATTTCTGGGGTCTTAAGTCCTAAGAGTCTGAGCTGAGCGCCAAATGAAAATGAAAATGGCATTGATCAGTTTGGGACATATTTGTTTGCCAATGAATAACAAAAAGACTGCAGGGTGAAATTTTAACTTTGTAAATCACTAAATAGTGTTTTACTTTCATATAAGAGGCATGCTTAATCAAATGAATGTTAACAGAATTCATTCAAACCAGCAGAGCTGGTTTCTGTAACTGCCAACACTTTCCTAGCCATTGCCACAGACAACAGTCATGTTTATAGTAACATCAGCGATGACTTTAGCTACCTTTTGCATGCGTGCGTGCTCAGTCACTGTCAAGTCCAGCTCTTTGCAACCCTCTCATGTGCTTAGCCAGCTAGGCTCCTCTGTCTATGGGATTTCCCAGGCAAGGATACTGAAGTGGGTTGCCATTTCCTCCTCCCAGGGATCGAACATACGTCTTCTGACCCAGGGATCGAACCAGAAGATGACCCAGGCATCTTCTGCATTGGCAGGTGGATTCTTCACCACTGAGCCAGCCGGGAAGCCTTAGCTACCTTTGCCTGCACAGCTAACCACCAGCCTGGCTCAACTGGGTGGTTTCACGTGGGGTCTTTCCTTGCGGTTAGATGGCGGCAAGAGTTAGCATCATCTGATGGCATCTTTTCTCCCACGCTCACTACTTCCGCAGGACACTGGGACCAGGTGGCGAATGCCTGGCCATCTCTCTCTTTTCATGCCTCTTCACAAGGTGAATCCAGGCTCCACATAGTCTGTAATCTTAGGGTAATGGGGCCTCTGCGTGGCAGACAGCTTCTTCTAGAGTAAGCATTCCAAAAGCGTAAGGCCCAGACTGCAAGGTTTCCAGGCATCTCGGCTTGCAAGCCCCAGTGTCACTGTACGGCACCCCACTGGTCAAAGGCGCAAGAGAGGGCCAGCTGAGCTCAAGAGAGGAAGGAAGGCAGAGGTGTGAGGACTGGGAGGCTTGACTCACTGGGGGCCATGTTGAGAGACAAGCTATTATTCAACAGACCTTTTAACTAATCAGACCCTAACTTCCCATACTCTAAATAGTTTATTTCCAATGCAAGTCCACATTTGTAAGGTTTATATTAGTCAAGTTTGTTTTCCCCCAGTTTTGTCCTTATCCTTTAAAGAAACTGTGAATGGCCGTGACAGTTTGCAAATACATAAGAACTGGTATCAGGTTCCCTGATCTCTGGATTTAAAATACTAGTATGTCAACTCTAGTTAAGAACATCACTTTGCTATTATGGCCAGATAGTCAAATATCTGAATGCAAGTATCAGGATGAATGGAAGGATTAGAGAGGGTAGCTCAAGGTTTCTACCTCACATACACAATCAAACAAATAATGGGGTTGGGGTGGCTGTGAGTGGTTGGGTGTGTGTGTGAATATGGAAGTGGGTGTGTGTAGGGGAGTGTGTGTGAGTGTGGGTTTATGTATGGGGTATTTGTGTATATGTGTGTGTGAGTATGCATCTGTCTGTAGGTACATATAACACAACCATCTAACGTTCATGGCTTAGCATTAGCTGCAAGGCCAATGAACTCCTTACTTAGCAAAAACAACTCAGGTTAGACAAGGTTCCTCTGTAACCATTACTGAATAAGACAAAAACAAGATGACTCCATAATTAGATCTAAGCATAGAGGAAAATAAAAACCATTATCCGCATCAAACGGACCAAACATTCCCCAGACAACATGACTGCACCTCCCAGCAGCACTCAATCCACAGCAAACCCACCTCCTCGCCTCTTACCAAAACCTCCCAGCCCAACGCCACAGCTCACTGTGAGTCCCTCCCAACAGCAAGTCTCTCTTACCCCAGCACCTCATCCCCCACCTCATGGATTTCCTGGTCTATCATGAGGATAATATCAGCATGCAACATCAGAATGACCAGGACGGGAGTGTGGGTTCTCCTGGCCCCTGGCCATCTCTCCTCCCACCACAGTGATAAAAACCAACACCAGTGATGAAGAGAAATGTGTTTTACCCCATTTATCAGCTCTGATGAGCCTCAGGGAAGGAGAAGGTGGAAACTAATGACTGAGAGCTTCCTTCTAGCATTTACGTATAGTGTGTCCATTCATTCATGCCATAGACATTTCAGGAGCTGAGGACTGAGTTCAACCACAAACTGAGCACAGGGCGTTTTGTAGGCAGGTATGAAAACAATACATAATCCAGGAAAAACACTCACTGTAGCCGTTTATCAGCAGGCCTCTTCCTTCTCTTACAACAAAAACACAGTAAATGAAATGCTTTTTTCCTTCTTCCTGGGACATCAGTCTCCTCTGATCATTCCGACGTCTGCTCTCACCCTTAAATGCTGTCAGTTTTATCTGCCACTAAAAATGACAACCCTGGGATACCTGGTTAAATTCTCAACTGTTACTTCTTAACATATCTTTTCTTTTTAATTCACTGGTTTTCCATATTAAGGAGATTAACTATAAGGTTCTCACCTACCATGGTTTACTAAAGACCAAGTTTATGAAAGGGTTATCTGTGTTCATGCTAAGTTGCTTCACTCGTATCCAACTCTTTGTGAACCCATGGACTGTAGCCCACCAGGCTCCTCTGTCCATGGGATCATCCAGGCAAAGATACTGGAGTGAGTTGCCATGCCCTCCTCCAGGAGGATCTTCCTGACCCAGAGATCGAAACTATGTCTCCTCAAACTCCTGCATGGCAGGCTGATTCTTCACCGTTGAGTCACTGGGGAAGTCCATGAAAGGGCTAGTTCTGAATAGTTGCTCAGCTGTAACTGACTCCTTGTGATCCCATGGACTGCAGCAAGACAGGCTTCCCTGTCCATCACCAACTCCCGGAGCTTGCTCAAGCTCATGCCCATCAAGTCAGTGAAGCCATCAAACCATCTTATCCTCTGTTGTCTCCCTCTCCTCCTACCTTCAATCTTTCCCAGCATCAGGGTCTTTTCCAATGAGTCAATTCTTCACATCAGGTGGCCAAAGTAGTGGAGTTTCAGCTTCAGCATCAATCCTTCCAATGAATATTCAGGACTGGTTTCCTTTAGGACTGACAGGTTTGATCTCCTTGCACTCCAAGGGACTTTCAAGAGTCTTCTCCAACACGACAGTTCAAAAGCATCAATTCTTCAGTGCTCAGCTTTCTTTAACTCTCACATCCATACATGACTGCTGGAAAATCCACAGCTTTGACTAGATAGATCTTTGTCGGCAAAGTAATATCTCTGCTTTTTTAAATTTACTTTTTTTATTGAAGGATAATTGCTTTACAGAATTTTATTTTCTGTCAAACCTCAACATGAATCAGCCGTAGGTATACGTATATCCCCTTTCTTCTGAACCTCCCTCCCTTCTCTCGCCCCATCCCACCCCTCTAGGTTGATACAGATCCCCTGTTTGAGTCTCCTGGTCCATATAGCAAATTCCTGTTGGGTATCTGTTTTACATATGGTAATGTAACTTTCCATGTTACTCTTTCCATACATCTCACCCTTTGCTCCCCTCTCCCCATGTCCATAAGTCTATTCTCTACGTCTGTGTCTCCATTGCTGTCCTGTAAATAAATTCTTCAGTACCTTTTTTCTAGATTCCATATATATGCGTTAGAATACAATATGTATCTTTCTCTTTCTGACTCTCTTCACTCTGTATAATAGGTTCTAGGCTCATCTGCCTCATCAGATCTGACTCAAATGCATTCCTTTTTATGGTTTAATATTCCACTGTGTATATGTACCACAGCTTCTTTATCCATTCATCCATCAATGGGCATCTAGGTTGTTTCCATGTTCTAGCTGTTGTATATAGTGCTGCAATGAACAATGGGATACATGTGTCTTTTTCAACCCTGGTTCCCTCAGGGTATATGCCTAGGAGTGGGATTGTTGGGCATATGGTAGTTTTATTCATAGTTTTTTTAAGAATCTCCATACTGTCTTCCACAGTGACTGTATCAATTTACATTCCCACCAATAGTACAAGAGTGTTCCCTTTCCTCCACACCCTCTCTAGCATTTATTGTTTGTAGACTTTTTGATGAAGGCCATTCCGACAGCTGTGAGCTGATATCTCATTGTAATTTTGATTTGCATTTCTCTAATAATGAGCAATGCTGAACATCTTTTCATCTATTTGTTAGCCATCTGTATGTCTTCTTTGGAGCAATGTCTGTTTAAGTCTTTTTCCCACTTTTTGATTGGGTTGTTTGTTTTTCTGACATTGAATTGTATAAGCTGCTTATGTATTTTGGAAATGAATCCTTTGTCAGTTGTTTCATTTGCTATTATTTTCTCCCATTCTGAGGGTTGTCTTTTCGCCTTGCTTACAGTTTCCTTTGCTGTGCAAAAGCTTTTAAGATTAATCAGGTCCCACTTCTTCACTTTTGTTTTTATTTCCATTACTCTAGGAGGTGGGTCCTAGAGGATCTTGCTTTGATTTATGTTATCAAGTGTTCTGCCTATGTTTTCCTCTAAGAGTTTTATAGTTTCAGGTCTTACATTTAGGTATTTAATCCATTTTGAGTTTATCTTTGTGTATGGCATCAGGAAGTGTTCTAATTTGATTCTTTTACATGTAGCTGTCCAGTTTTTCCCAGCACCATGTATTGTAGAGGCTGTCTTTGCCCCATCATGTATTTCTGCCTCCTTGGTCAAAAATAAGGTATGCATAGGTGCGTGGGCTTATTTCTGGACTTTCTATCTTTGGATAGAAAGTTCCACTGGTGTATATTTCTGTTTTTGTGCCAGCACCATACTGTCTTGAGGACTGTAGCTTTGCACTATAATCTGAAGTCAGGAAGGTTGATTCCTCCAGCTCCATTCTTCTTTTTCAAGACTGTTTTAGCTGTTTAGGGTCTCTTTTGTTTCCATATGAATTGTGAAATTTTTTGTTCTAGTTTGGTGAAAAATGCATTTAGTAATCTGATAGGGATCACACTGAATCTGTAGATTGCATTTGGTAGTACAGTCATTTTTGCAATATTGATTCTTCCTACCCAAGAACATGGAATATCTCTCCAACTGTTTATGTCATCTTTGACTTATTTCATTAGTGTCTTATAATGTTTTGTATACAGTGCTTTTGTCTCCCTAGGTAAGTTTATTCCTAGATATTTCATTATTTCTGTTGCAGTGGTGAATGGATTGATTCCTTAATTTCTCTTTCTGATTTTTCATTCTTAGTGTATAGAAATTCAAGTGATTTCTGTGTATCCTGCAAGTTTGTAAAATTCCCTGATTAGCTCTAGTAATTTTCTGATACTATCTTTAGGGTTTTCTATGTAGAGTATCATGTCATCTGCAAACAGTGACATATTTACATCTTTTTCTCGATACAGATTCCTTTTATTTATTTTTCTTCTCTGATTGCTGTAGCTAGGACTTCCAGAACTATGTTGAATAATAGTGGTGAAAGTGGACACCCAAGTCTTGTTCCTGGTCTTAGGGGGCATGCTTTCAGTTTCTCGCCATTGAGAATAATGTTTGCTCTAGGCTTATCATATATGCCCTTTATTGTGTTGTGGTAGGTTCCTTCTATGCTCACTATTGAAGAATTTTAATCACAAATGGGTGCTGCATTTTGTCCAAGACTTTTTCTGCATCTATTGAGATGATCATATGCTTTTTAAGTTTCAATTTGTTAATATAGTGTATCACATTGATTGTGTATATTGAAGAATCCTTGCATTCCTGGATTAAACCCAACTTGATCATAGTGTATGAGCTTTTTGATGTGTTGCTGAATTCTGTTTGCTAAAATTCTGCTGAGGATTTTTACATCTATGTTCATCAGTGATACTGGCCTGTAGTTTTCTTCTTTTGTATTGTCTTTGTCTGGTTTTGGTATCAGGGTGATGGTGGCCTCACAGAATGAGTTTGGAAGTGTTCCTTCCTCTGTAATTTTTTGAAAGAGTTTTAGAAGGATAGGCAGTTTTTCTCTAAATGTTTGATAGCATTCCCCTGTAAAACCATCTGGTCCTGGCTTTTTGTTTTTTGGGAGATTTTTTATCACAGCTTCAATTTCAGTGTGTGTAATTGGATTGTTCATAATTTCTATTTCTTCCTAGTTCACTCTTGGAAGACTGAACTTTTCTAAGAATACGTCCATTTCTTCCAGGTTATCCATTTTATTACCATATAGTTGTTCATAGTAGTCTCTTACAATCCTTCGTATTTCTTCATTGTCTGTTGTAACCTCTCCTTTTTCATTTCTAATTTCGTTGATTTGATTCTTTTCTCTTTTTTTCTCGATAAGTCTGGCTAAAGACCTGTCAATATTGTTTATCTTCTCAAAGAATCAACTTTTAGTTTTATTAAGCTTTACTATTGTTTCTTTCATTTCCTTTTCATTTATTCCTACTCAGATATTTATGACTTCTTTCTTTGTAATAACTTTGTTTTTTTTTTTTCTTTTTCCAGTTGTTTTAGGTATAAAGTTAGGTTGTTTATTCAATGCTTTTCTTGTTTCTTAAGGTAGGATTGTATTTCTATAAACTTCCCTCTTAGAACTGCTTTCACTGTATCCCATAGGTTTTGAGTTGTTGTATTTTCATTGTCATTTGTTTGTAGAAATTTTTCGATTTCCCTTTTGATTTCTTCAGCCACCTGTTTGTTATTTAGAAATGTGTTGTTCAGTCTCCATGTGTTTGTGTTTCTTACTTTTTTTTTTTCTTGTAATTGATATCTAGTCGCATAGCATTGTGGTCAGAGAAGATGCTTGATGGTGATTTTAATTTTCTTAAATTTACTGAGGTTTGATCTGTGACCCAAGATATGGTCTATCCTGGAGAATGTTCCATGTGCACTTGTATTCTTCTGCATTTGGATGGAATGTCCTGAAGATATCAGTGAAATCCATCTCATCGAATGCATCATTTAAGACTTGTGTTTCCTTATAATTTTCTGTTTTGATGATCTATTGATTGCTGTCAGTGGAGTGATAAAGTCTCCCATTATTATTGTGTTTCTGTCAATTTCTCCTTTTATGTCTATAGAGTTTGTCTTATGTATTGAGGTGCTCCTATGTTGGATGCATAGATGTTTACAATTGTTATGTCTTCCTCTTGGATGGATCCCTTGATCATTATGTAGTGTCCTTCTTTACCTCTTGTAATATTCTTTAAGGTTTATTTTCTCTGATATGAGGATTGCTACCCCATCTTTCTTTTGCTTCCCATTTGCACGGAATATATTTTTCCATCCTCTCACTTTCAGTCTATATGTGTCTTTAGATCTGAAGTGAGTTTCTTGTCAGTTCAGTTCAGTCACTCAGCCGTGTCTGATTCTTTGTGACTACATGAATCGCAGCACGCCAGGCCTCCCTGTCCATCAGCAACTCCTGGAGTTCACTCAGACTCACGTCCATTGAGTCAGTGACGCCATCTAGCCATCTCATCCTCGGTCGTCCCCTTCTCCTCCTGCCCACAATCTCTCCTGGCATCACAGTCTCTTCCAATGACTCAACTCTTTGCATGAGGTGGCCAAAGTACTGGAGTTTCAGCTTTAGCATCATTCCTTCCAAAGAAATCCCAGGGTTGATCTCCTTGCAGTCCAAGGGACTCTCAAGAGTCTTCTCCAATACCACAGTTCAAAAGCATCAATTCTTCAGTGCTCAGCTTTCTTCACAGTCCAACTCTCACATCCATACGTGACCACTGGAAAAAACATAGCCTTGACTAGACGGACCTTAGTTGGCAAAGTAATGTCTCTGCTTTTGCATATGCTATCTAGGTTGGTCATAACTTTTCTTCTAAGGAGTAAGCGTCTTTTAATTTCATGGCTGCAGTCACCATCTGCAGTGATTTTGGAGTTTCTTGTAGACAGCATATATATGGGTCTTGTTTTTGTATCCAAGACACAGTTGGTGTCTTTTGGTTGGAGCATTTAATCCATTTATTTTAAAGTAATTATTCATATATATGTTCCTATTGCCATTTTCCTAATTGTTTGAGGTTGATTTTATAGATCTTTTTTCTTCTCTTGTATTTCTTGACTATATAAGTCCTTTTAACATTTGTTGTAAAGCTGGTTTGGTGCAACTGAATTCTCTTAACTTTTGCTTGTTTGAAAAGCTTTTTATTTCTCCATCAGTTTTGAGTGAGATTGTTGCCGGGTTCAGAAATCTTGGTTGTAGATTTTTCCCTTTCAGGACTTTAAGTATATCCTGCCATTCCCTTCTGGCCTGCAGAGTTTCTGCTGAAAGATCAACTGTTAAACATATGAGGTTTCCCTTGTATGTTACTTGCTGCTTTTCTTTGGCTGCTTTTAATATTCTTTCTTTGTGTTTAGTCTTAGTTTGACTAGTATGTGTCTTGGTGTGTTTCTCCTTGAGTTTATCCTCGATGGGACTTTTTGTGCCTCTTGGACTTGATTGACTATTTTCTTCCCCATGTTGGGGAAATTTCAACTATAATCTCTTCAAAAACCTTCTCATACCCTTTCTTTTTCTCTTCTTCTTCTGGGACCCCTATAATTCGAATGTTGCTCTGTTTGATATTGTCTTAGAGGTCTCTGAGACTAGCCTCAGTTCTTTTTATTCTCTACTTTATTTTGCTCTTCAGAAGTTATTTTCACCATTTTATCTTCCAGCTCACTGTATTCTTCTGCTTAAGATATTCTGCTATTGATTCCTTCTTGAGTATGCTTAATTCCAGTAATTGTGTTGTCTGTTTCTGTATGTTTATTCTTTAATTCTTCTAGGTCTTTGTTAATTGACCCTTGCATAGTCTCCATTTTGTTTTCAAGGTTTTTGATCATTGTTACTATCATTATTCTAAATTCTTTTCCAGGTAGTTTGCCTATTTCCTCTTCACTTATTTGGACTTCTGTGTTTCTAGTCTGTTCCTTCATTTGTGTAGTATTTCTCTGCCTTTTCATTATTTTTTTAGCTTATTGTGTTTGATGTCTCCTTTTCTCAGGCTTTAGGGTTGCATTCTTTCTTCCTTTTGGTTTCTGCCCGCCTAAGGGGGGGTCTGGTGGTTTGTTCAAGCTTGTACAGGATGACATTTGTGCTGAGTTTCTGTTTGTTTCTTTGTTTCTCCTCTGTGGGGCAAGGCTGAGTGAGGTGGTAATCCTGTCTGCTGAAGACTGAGTTCATATTTTCATTTTAATTGTTGTTTAGATGATGCACTCTGTACCGGGTGCTACTGGTGGTTGGGTAATGCTGGGTCTTGTATTCAAGTGGTTTCCTTTGTGTGAGTTCTCACTATTTGATCCTCCCCAGGGTTAGTTCTCTGGTAGTCTATGGTCTTGGAGTCAGTGTTCCCACTCCAAAGGCTCAGGGCTTGATCTCAGGTCAGGAACAAAGATTCCACAAGTGGTTTGTTATGTCATTAAGTGATACTAAAACAAATATCCAAAAATGAGAAACCAAAGATGAACACCAGAGAAATTGCAATTACAAAAGCAGGTAAATAATAATTAAAATAATGGAATATACACAACTACATATACACCCATGAGCAAAGTGAAAACAGTCCAGCAAAAATAAAGTACAGTAACTGATCTGACAAAGTAAATAAAAAAGTATATTTACAAGTTAAGAATAAAACTAATTAAAGCACAAACTGGAAAACAAAAATAAAGCAAGGTGCCAAGTGGGGAGTAAAGCAATGAAAACCAAACTAACAAATATGTTGAGAGGAAAGGACAGAAAGAAAAGAAAGAAGGAATAGATATGCAAAGTTAAAGAGAGCTACATGAAGATTTATATACATTAAAGATTAACTGCAATGGGAAAAGAACAGTAGGAAAGGGAAAGAAAGGAATAAACACAGAAAAAAATATAATGGGTTTAAAACAATTAAAATTATAGGAAAGAAAAAAATGGAAGGATAAATAAAACAGGAAAAACAAAAGCAAAACTCCACAGAACTGCAAAAGTCTAACAGAGAGGCAGAGATATGTCTCTGCTTGAAAATATGCCATCTAGGTTGTCATAACTTTTCTTACAAGTAGCAAGTGTCTTTTAATTTCATGGCTGCAGTCACTATCTACAGTCATTTTGGAGCTATAAACATAGTTTCTAACTGTTTTCATTGCTTCTACATGCATTTGCCATGAACGATGGGACTGGATGCCATGATATTCATTTTTTGAATGTTGAGTTTTAAGCCAGCTTTTTCACTCTCCTCTTTCACTTTCATCAAGAAGCTCTTTAATTCTTCTTTCCTTTCTGCCATAAGGATGATGCCATTTGCATATCTGAGGTTACTGATATTTCTCCTGGCAGTCTTGATTCCAGCTTGTGCTTCATCCAGCTCAGCATTTCACATGATGTACTCTGCATATAAGGTAAATAAGCCAGGTGACAACATACAGCCTTGATGTACTCCTTCCCCAATTTGGAACCAGTCTGTTGTTCCATGTCCAGCTCTAACTGTTGCTTCTTGACCTGTATACAGATTTCTCAGGAAGCAGGTAAGATAGTCTGGCATTCCCATCTCTGGAAGAATTTTCCATAGTTTTTTGTGATCCACATAGTCAAAGGTTTGGCATAATCAGGAAAGCAAAGTAGATGCTGTTCGGGGATTCTCTTGCTTTTTTGATGATGCAGTGGATATTGGCAATTTGATCTCTGTCCTCTGTCTTTCCTAAATCCAAATTGATCATCTGGAAGTTCATGGTTTCCTGTATGCTAAAGCCTGGCTTGGAGAATTTCGAGCATTACTTCTCTAGCATGTGAGATGAGTGCAATTGTGCTGTAGTTTGAATATTCTTTGGCATTGCCTTTCTTTGAAATTGGAATGAAAACTGACCTTTTCCAGTCCTGTGACCACTGCTGAGTTTTCCAAATTTGCTGGCATATTGAGTGCAGCACTTTCAGAGCATTATCTTTCAGGATTTGAAATAGCTCATCTGGAATTCCATCACATCCACTAGCTTTGTTCACAGTGATGCTTCCTAAGGCCCACTTGATATTCCAGGATGTCTGGCTCTAGATGATTGATCACATGGTCATAGTTATCTGGGTCATGAAGATCTTTTTTGTACAGTTCTTCTGTGTATTCTTACTACCTCTTCTCAATATCTTCTGCTTCTATAGGTCCATACCATTTCTGTCCTTTATTGTGCCCACCTTTGCATGAAATGTTCCCTTGGTATCTCTAATTTTCTTGAAGAGATCTCTAGTCTTTCCCCATTCTATTGTTTTCCTATATTTCTTTACACTGATCCCTGAGGAAGGATTTCTTATCTCTCCTTGCTATTCTTTGGAATTCTGCATTCAAATGAGTATATCTTTTCTCTTCTCCTTTGCCTTTAGCTTCTGTTCTTTTCTCAGCTATTTGTAAGGCCTCCTCAGACAACCACTTTGCCTTTTTGCATTTCTTTTTCTTGGGGATGGTCTTGATCCCTGCCTCCTGTACAATGTCATGAACCTCTGTCCATACTTCTTCAGGCACTCTTTCTATCAGATCTAATCCATTAAATCTATCTGTCACTTTCACTGTATAATCCTAAGGGATTTGATTTAGGTCATACTTGAATGGTCTAGTGAAGAGTGAAGTCCCTCAGTCATGTTCGACTCTTTGCGACCCCATGGACTGTAACCCACGAGGCTCCTCCATCCATGGAATTGTCTAGGCAAGGGTACTGGAGTGGGTTGCCATTTCCTTCTCCAGGTGATCTTCCCAACCCGGGGATCAAACCCGGGTCTCCCGCATTTCAGACAGATGCTTTACTGTCTGAGCTACCAGGGAAGGTGGTCTAGTGAAGGAGGTCTCCATTATCTTCATTACCCCCACCATAGTTTGGTCTCAGGTCAAACAACAGGGATGGAACGCAGCCCCACCCATCAACAGAAAATTGGATTAAATATTTACTGAGCATGGCCCTGCCCAGCAGAACAAGATCCAGTTTCCCCTACAGTCAGTCTCTCCCATCAGGAAGCTTCCATAAGCCTCTTATCCTTATCCATCAGAGGGCAGACAGAATGAAAACCACAATCACAGAAAACTAATGAAACTGATCACATGGACCACGCCTTGTCTCACTCAATGGAACTATAAGTAATGCCATGTAGGGCCACCCAAGATGGACGAGTCATGGTGGAGAGTTCTGCCAAAATATGGTCCATCTGCTGGAGAAGGGAATGGGAAAACACTTCAGTATTCTTGCCTTGAGAACCCCATGAACAGTATGAAAAGGCAAAAACATGACACTGAAAGATGAATTCCCCAGGTCGGTAGGTGCTCAATATGCTACTGGAGAAAAGTGGAGAAATAACTCCAGAAAGAAAGAAGAGATGGATCCAAAGCAAAAACAACACTCATTTGTGGATGTGACTGGTGACAGAAGTAAATTCCAATGCTGTAAAGAGTAACATTGCATAGGAACCTGGATTATTAGGTCCATGAATCAAGGTAAATTGGAAGTGGCCAAACAGGAGATGGCAAGAGTGAACATTGACATTTTAAGAATCATTGAATTGAAATGGACTGGAATGGGTGAATGTAATTCAGATGACCATTATATATACTACTGTGGGCAAGAATCCTTTAGAAGAAATGGAGTAGTCTTCATAGTCAACAAAAGAGTATGAAATACAGTACTTGGGTGCAATCTCAAAAATGACAGGGAAAAAAAAAAAAAAAAAAAGACAGAATGATCTCTGCTCGTTTCCAAGGCAAACCATTCAATATCACAGTAATCCAACTCGATGCTGCAACCACTGAGGCTGAAGAAGTTGAAGTTGAACAGTTTTATGAAGACCTATAAGACCTTCTAGAACTAATACCCAAAAGAGATGTCTTTTTCATTATAGGGGACTGGAAGACAAAAGTAGAAAGTCAGTAGACACATGGATTAATAGGCAAATTTGGCCTTGGAGTTCAAACTGAAGCAGGGCAAAGGCTAACAGAGTTTTGCCAAGAGAATGCACTGGTCATAGCAAACACCTTCTTCCAACAACACAAGAGAAGACTCTATACATGGACATCACCAGATGGTCAATACCAAAAATAGATTGATTATATTCTTTGCAGCCAAAGATGGAGAAGCTCTATAAAGTCAGCAAAAACAAGACCAGGAGCTGATTGTGTCTCAGATCATGAACTCCTTATTGCCAAATTCAGACTGAAATTGAAGAAAGTAGGGAAAACCACTAGACCATTCAGGTATGACCTAAATCAAGTCCTTTATGATTATACAGTGGAAGTGACAAATAGCTTTAAGGGACTAGATCTGATAGAGTGCCTGAAGAACTATGGACAGAGGTTCGTGACAATGTACAAGAGGCAGTGATCAAGACCATCCCTGAGAAAAAGAAGTGCATAAAGGCAAAATGCTTGTCTGAGGAGGCCTTACAATAGCTGAGAAATGAAGAGAAGCTAAAGACAAAGGAGAAATGAAAAGATATACCCATTTGAATGCAGAATTCCAAAGAGTAGCAAGGAGAGATAAGAAAGCCTTCCTCAGTGATCAAAGTAAAGAAATAAAGGAAAACAATAGAATGGGGAAGACTAGAGAGCTCTTCAAGAAAATTAGATACCAAGGGAACATTTCATGAAAAGGTGGGCACAATAAAGCACAGAAATGATATGGACTTGACAGAAGCAGAAGATGTTAAGAAAAGGTGGAAAGAACACACAGAAGAGCTATACAAAGAAGGTCTCCATGACTGAGTTAACCACAATGGTATGATCGCTCACTTAGAGCCAGACATCCTGGAAATGTGAAGTCAAGTGGGCCTGAGGAAGCATCACTATGAACAAAGCTAGTGGAGGAGATGGCATTCTGGTTGACTTATTTCAAGTCCTAAAAGATGATGCTGTTAAGGTGCTGCACTCAACATGCTAGCAAATTTGGAAAACTCAGCAGTGGCTACAAGACTGGAAAAGGTCACTTTTCATTCCAACTTCAAAGAAAGGCAGTTCGAAAGAATCTTCAAACTGCCACACTATTGCACTCATCTCACATGCTAGAGAAGTCATGCTCAAAATTCTCCAAGCCAGGCTTCAGCATACAGGAACCGTGAACTTCCAGATGTTCAATTTGGATTTAGAAAATGCAGAGGAAGCATAAATCAAATTGCCAACATCCACTGGATCATTCAAAAAGCAAGAGAATTCCAGAACAACATCTACTTATGCTTTCTTGATTATACCAAACCTTTGACTGTGTGGATCACAACAAACTATGGAAAATTCTTCAAGAGATGGGAATGCCTCCTGAGAAAACTGTATGCAGGTCAAGAAGCAACAGTTAGAGCTGGACATGGAACAACAGACTGGTTCCAAACTGGGAAAGGAGTACATCAAGGCTGTATGTTGTCACCCGGCTTATTTACCTTATATGCAGAGTACATCATGTGAAATGCTGAGCTGGATGAAGCACAAGCTGGAATCAGGACTGCCAGGAGAAATATCGATAATCTCAGATACACAGATGACACCACCATTATGGCAGAAAGTGAAGAGGAGCTAAAGAGCCTCTTGATGAAAGTGAAAGAGGAGAGTGAAAAAGCTGCCTTAAAACTCAACATTCTAAAAATGAATATCATGACTTCTGGTCCCATCACTTCATGGCAAATAGATGAGGGAAACAATAGAAAGAGAGAGAGACTGTATTTTGGGGGCTCTGAAATCACTGCAGATGGTGACTGCAGCCATAAAATTCAAAGACGCTTACTCCTTGGAAAAAAAACTATGATCAACCTAGACAGCATTTAAAATGCAAAGACATTACTTTGCTCACAAAGGTCCATCTAGTCAAAGCAGTTTTTCCAGTAGTTATGTATGGATACAAGAGTTGGGACTATAAATAAAGCTGAACACCGAAGAATTGATGCTTCTGAACTGTGGTATTGGAAAAGACTCTTGAAAGTCCCTTGTACTGCAAGGAGATCAAACCAGTCAATCCTATAGGAAATCAGTCCTGAATATTCATTGGAAGGACGGATGCTGAAGTTGAAACTCCACTACTTTGGCCATCTGATGTGAAGAACTGACTCACTGGAAAAGACCCTGATGCTGGGAAAGATTGAAGGCAGGAGGAGAGGGAGATGACAGAGGATGAGATGGTTGGATGGTATCACCAACTCAAGGAACATGAGTCTGAGCCATCTCCAGGTATTGGTGATGGACAGGGAAGACTGTCTTGCTGCAGTCCATGGGGTCACAAAGAGTCAAAAAGGACTGAGTGACTGAACTGAACTGAGCCTATCCCAGCCCATCAGAACAAGACCCAGTTTCCCCCACAGTCAATCTCTTCTGTCAGGAAGCTTCCTTAAGCCTCTTATTGTTATCCATCAGAGAACAGACAAGATGAAAACCACAAATGCAGAATACTAATGAAAGGGCTAAAATGTCATCAATTCATCAACTGATCATTCTGCCCAAAACTTTACACTGACATTTTTTAAGACAGAATGCTTGGATTTTTGACAATTACCCAAAGAAAAAAACTTCCTATTTCTAAATCATAGGCGGATAGCTGTTTGATATTTAGAAGAAATGTTCTCAATGTGAAAGGGAAAATTAAATGGGAGGGTTGAAATTTTTCTAAAGAGAAGTTCACAATATACATTTAAAAAATGATCACACTTCCAGTTTATCAGTTTGTATTCCAGATTTGAAGATAGTCACCATTCTCATTTGTCTGTTTCCTTTATTCATAGTGCAATATACAATGATTTTTATTTGGTAGATATTTTCAAAGCATGTAAAACTTTATGTGTTTTCCTTACAAAGTGCAAAGCAATGGGAGAATTCACGTCCTTCTTACAAATATGTTTTCAGATTATTCCAAATGAAAGATGAAATGGTGCATTTTTAACTAAAACAATAAATATTTTATAGTCTATGCTTTAATGTTGCCTATTTGCAAATCGTGGATATAAGACCATATTTAAACAACAACAACAACAAAACCCTTAACCATGCAAAATCATTTCAGAGGAGAAATAGTACCTAGAGGCCGAAAAGTTGTGTTCTGCTCAGCTCAAAATGGAACTATTGTTAAAATGCTTTTCAATTGCCTTAAGTTATTTTAAATACATTAGAAATAGTATTGCCCACCAGTTAAAAGCCTCGGATCCTGGAATCTGATGAAACTAGCCCTATGTTACTGGATAAGTTAATTAAAGTTTCAGGCTGTCAGTCCCCTCATTTGTAAAATACTGCATTCTATCCTAGAGACAATGAAAGTTTTAATGAAATAGTACATGTAGGTATA
This sequence comes from Neotragus moschatus, assembly GCA_006410615.1. Classification (NCBI taxonomy): domain Eukaryota; kingdom Metazoa; phylum Chordata; class Mammalia; order Artiodactyla; family Bovidae; genus Neotragus; species Neotragus moschatus. The sequence goes on along the minus strand of SJYA01002721.1, from coordinate 1,688,207 downwards.
TTAGCAGATACCACGTAGTGAGTGCTCAATAAATGTTAAGTGTGATGATAACAATTAAGAAGGAAAGGTGATGATATTAATTTTCAAATGAGTAGCTGTCTTGTCATGTGTACTGATTTACTCATTACTATATCTATGTGTGTGTCCATCTCAGGTTTGCAAATAGTGTTTTGAAAACAAATAGGAAATGACCCATTGGCTTCATAGCAAGTATTAATATAAATACATGACTCAGTATTTTCTCTGAATGTTCTGCTGACAACAAACATCAGAGAAAGATACAAGACTGGAATCCAGGAGTGAGCTGCAATTGTATCTTCTACATCAGGCTGAGAACTGGTAGAAGGGAAGTGAAGTGAAGTTGCTCAGTCCTGTCTGACTCTCTGCGATCCCGTGGACTGTGGCCCGCCAGGCTCCTCTGTCCATGGGATTCTCCAGGAAAGAATACTGGAGTGGGTTGCCATTTCCTTCTCCAGGGGATCTTCCTGACCCTGGGATCGAACCCCGGTCTCCCGCATTGGAGGCAGACGCTTTAACCTCTGAGCCAGAGGGACTTTCAAAGACAGAAGCCAATAAGCTTATTATAATGCAAACAGAAAAGACAAAGGTTTTTATAATAAACACAGGTTGAAAGGGAAGGATTAGAGGATGAGTAACAAAGAGAAGTAATTATCCTGAGTGGGCTAAGGGTGTAAAAGGATTACCACCCACCAGGCCAACTCAAGAGAATAAATCTCACAGCTTTCAGCAGGTGATCCTGTAAATATTCACATAATATTTCTAAAATGAAATGCTGCTGGTAGAGAAACAAAAGGATGAAACGGCTCATGCCATGTAGGTGTATCTGTCGGAAAACAATCAGAAAAACTGCTGGAAACCAGGACTCGAACCAGGCGGTCCAATAGAAGGTATTTAAGTACAGAGCACTAGTTAAGGGTGTTGGTAGAACTAAAACAGAGCAAATAAAACAGGGGAAGGTGAGAAAGCTGCTAGCCCTCTAGAGCTGGGGAGGATGGGGGCTGAAGCAAAAATGGGAGTCAAATCCACATAAGGGCTCAGACATGGAGAGAAACTGCCTGAAGCAAACACAAATCCTGTCTCTAGTTCACCAAAATGCCTGCCATTGGGAGAACCTATATAGCAGTTAGTTAGCAAGGGAGCCTGGGAGAACAGGTATCAAGGCAAAGGCATGGAGTAGATTTGAAAGCAAATGCTCAAATGACCAGCACAACAATCAACCACCAAGGACACCTATGAAATAGAGAAAAAGAGACCACTCCTTCCACTTAAAGTTAAAGGGAACCCTCAACTCAAAAGAGATGACATCAACATTAGTTTTCCCCAAGTACCATTTGGAAATAAGGTTGCGTTATGTCCCTCACCAAAAAGGCACCATTAATACTGGAAATCTCCCCACATAATCAGACTTCTTTCTGCATGCAAGAGGGTCAAAGGAAATCCATTTTTAGTTGTTAATCTATTCTTAGCTTTTATAGTTCTCAAAGAATTCAAGGAAAAAACATAGGGAAATGTGTGCAGAATGGTCTTAACTTTAATTTTTCTAAGATACTATAACTTATACAAATACCATCTAGCAATTTCCTACTTTTATAAAATAAGGATATTGTAATAGCAAAAACAAAGACTGCCTTGTCTTTGCTTTTCTCATTTTGTTGCAGCCTCTGAAAAGTGTTCAGATCCTGTACAGAATCACAGGACAACATCACCTTATCTCAAAGGGAGATTCCCAGAAGGATCATATTGACTTGTAAAACTGAATGAGCTCTGCAGGGAAAAACACAGACTCCTGGACCAACTAAATCTGTACAAACTTGATCAGTGTTATCTCTGGGCCCCACCTCCCCTAGGCTGTGAAGATTAGGTTAAACCAGCTCTCTATCCTCAGGGCGAGCACAGAGATGTAAGCGCCGACTTGCTCAGCTCAGTCTCACTGAACTGTGAGAAGAAGGGAACCAGCAAACCCAATTCCTGACCCAGTGTGCAGGCTCAGGTCTTACCCACCAAGTGGGTGGTAGAGGACTCCGAGCACTCCAAGCAGCTCCCCTGCCGGTCCTTCAGCCCTCTCTCTCTGCGCCACCATTTTTCTCAGCTCACATTCTCGAAGCAATATATCCTCCAAATTGACCAGAAGAGATCTCATCCACCCATGATGCCCATGAGGGTGGAGCCAGCACCTCACCATTTTTCTTTCCACCAACTAGTTTAATATAAAAACAGCATGGTGATAAAAGATAGCCGAATAGAAGATTTCATTCTTCTCTTATTAAATTTAATCATTTTATTGACAAACGTCAATCTATAATTGCAAAGAAAACAAAAGATGGAAAGAAAAAGACATAAAGAGTTCTCTCATTATGCTGATGCTGGATTACATTATCAGCAATACTAAATTTCTACAGAAAATTAACAAAATGGGGTGGGATGGGGTAGCATGAATATAAACCATTGATAACATCCCCTCATGTAATCACTGCAGCAAACCCAAGTGACCTGAAAAGTCCAACAGAGAACTCTGATTGATAAAGTAAAAGACAAGTGGGGGGTTATTTCTCTTTGGCTTCTTAATAGGTAATTTAAATGCAAGTCCAGCTCAGAGCAGCTTCAAAAAGAAGCCCGTGTGGTCACAGGGTGTCACCAACAGCAAAGGTCCTGCTTTGTTTACACACAGGGCCAGGACAGCACCTGCTGGCTTCATTGCCCCAGAGAGGTTACATGGTGCTCAGTACTGCTTGACTTGAAGCGAGGTTGGTTATCACCCTGAGTAAGTAGGCAAAAAATACAGCAACAAAGTGATTCTTTGCAGTATTAATGCATCCTTTGACACATCAAGGTACATGTTCCTGTGTCCAGGAACACACACAGGGAGTGTACCCAATTTCCTGGAATAAAAGGGCAGAAGGGATAAATCATGGGCTGAAGAAAAAAGGCACAATTCACTTCCAATGGTTCCTAGATTGATTTCATCAGCTTCCTCTGAGAAGAGCTTTGCAATACTTTTCTGTCACTGTCAGAGCCCTGACCCAAAACTTGAAGTCTAGAAAAGTCACCAGTGCGGAACCACACAGCCCTTTTTCGAGGAAGCCACCTGCAAGGTGCGCCTGGATAACAGCCTGACATCATCCACGCTTGCCCAGAGACAGCACAACTGCAAGTCTGAGCACACCTCCAGGGAAACCAATCTGTAAAGGTTCTTAAAAGGAGCATCTTACCTGATGCGGCTGTGAGCTGGACCATCTGCTATAGGAAGGGACACTGGACGGCTTGCTGGCTGCGGTTCTCTAAAGAGGGAAAGAAAAAAAATGTCACGCTGTCACACAGACTGAATACACTTTATATTTACATTTCTTTAAATGAAATGAAAGGTTTACAGTTCCACACTTAGCGCATGGCTACCCCACGTCTGAGGTCAGGGGCAGCAGCCGAGAGTGCCAGGCTGCGATGGCACAGGAACGGCAGAGAGGAGCTACCCCACGTCCGAGGTCAGGGGCGGCAGCTGAGAGGAGCTGCCACACGCCCGAGGCAAGGAGCGGCGGCCGGAAGGAGCAACCCCACGTCCAAGGAGCGGTGGCTGCGCAGGCGCAGAAGGGCCTAGAGAAGCTATCCCTCATTCAAGGTCAAGAGGAGCAGAGGTGAGGAGATAACCCTCGTCCAAGGTATGCGCTTTGCTGGAGCAGCTGTGAAGAGATACCCCACGTCCAAAGTAAGAGAAACCCAAGTAAGACGGCAGGTGCTGCAAGACGGCATCAGAGGGCAGACACACTGAAACCATACCCACAAAAAACTAGTGAATCTAATCACATTAGGACCTCAGCCTTGTCTAACTCAATGAAACTAAGCCATGCCCACGGGACAACACAAGACAGGCAGGTCATGATGAAGAGGTCTGACAGAATGTGGTCTGCTGGAGAAGGGAATGGCAAACCACTTTGGTATTCTTGCCTTCAGAACCCCATGAATAGTAAGAAAAGGCAAAATGACAGGATACTGAAAGAGGAACTCCCCAGGTCAGTAGTGCCCAATATGCTACTGGAGATCAGTGGAGAAATANGAGATCCAACCAGTCCATTCTGAAGGAGATCGGCCCTGGGATTTCTTTGGAAGGAATGATGCTAAAGCTGAAGCTCCAGTACTTTGGCCACCTCATAGGAAGCGTTGACTCATTGGAAAAGATTCTGATGCTGGGAGGGATTGGGGGCAGGAGGAGAAGGGGATGACAGTTTCCAAAATTAGCACATCTTAGAGTCTATCCTGAATATTTATTGGAAGGACTAACACTGAAACTGAAGCTCCTATATTTTGGCCATGTGATGTGAGCTGACTCACTGGAATAGATCCTCATGCTGGGGAAAGTGAAGGCAGGGCCATAAGGGAGTGACAGAGGATGAAATGGTTGGATGGCATCATCGCCTTGAGTTTGAGCAAATTCAGGGAGATGGTGAAGGACAGAGAAGCCTGGCGTGCTGCAGTCCGTGGGGTCACAAAGAGTCAGACACTACCGAGTGATGGAGCAACAACAAAGAGTCTATCTGAACTAAGTCTGTTCCATTTCTTCTAAAACATAGTCTCCTCAACAAGTATAATCATAGGGACATTAAAGTCAAGATATCTGGAGCCAAGTCTCAGCTTGTACCAGTTGTTTAACTTGGTACAAGTTACCCACCTGCTCTCTGTCTTGACTTCCTCTTCTATGAACCCAGAATAATCATTTTTGTGCCACAGGCTTCCTGTGAGGGTCACATATGATAATAGTTGTGAAGCACTTTGTATAGAAAAGAACTATGAAAGTATAAGGCATCCATTCAACAAGCAGAAAATAAGACTTTGCTATCCATTTCTGTCTGAAGCAAAACTGGTTTACAAACACCCCAGTTAATAAATGAGGTCATGGGACAGTTGTTTATTTTTTTTTAATTAAAAAAAATTAATTGGAAGATAATTGCTTTACAATCGTGTATTAGTTTCTACTATATGACAGTGTGAGTCAGCTATATGTGTATCCCCTCCGTCTTGAGCCTCCCTCACAGCCCTCCATCCCACCCCTCTAGATCATCACAGAGCACTGAGCTGAGCTCCCTGTGGTATGCCGCAGCTTCCCACATGCCAGTGCATTTATGACAATTCTACTCTCTCAATTCAGGTATCCTTGTTATAAAAAGACCCTTTCTCTTACAAGATGACCACACCATGCTGGTCAACCTGGGCTCGCAAAAATGACCCAAGCTCACCATAGAGGAGCTCATGCAGAAACCATTCTCATCACCACTTCCTTTGCTTGCGTCTACCATGGAGGCTAGAAAAGCTACAAGCTCACTCTGAGTAACTCTTCTCATCACTACTGGCCCATGAGACGTGACCATGATTCTGCTGTGGGCAGGGTGATATGGGAGTTCTGGGAAACCTTTAGCTTTTCTGACAAAAGGGGACAGATAGGGCTTATGCTTTCCACATCACTCCTCTTTCTCTCTACATGCAGATATGCTACTAGGGAGCTGCAGCAACCATTTTGTCACCAAGAAGAAAAGGCTGAACTGCTAGCTTTGATCTTGTTAAGCAGCTGAACCATGACATGGCTACTGTCATGTGCTCAGTTGCTTGGTTGTGGCCTTCTTTGTGACCCAACGGACTGTAGCCCTCCAGGCTTCTCTGTCCATGGAAATGTCCAGGCAAGGATACTGGAGTGGACTGCCGTTTTCTTCTCCATTCTGGGTACTACTTTTGCCTAAACCCTCCTTGTGTTGTTGACAATAATCAAGTTTGTCTGCTAACTGCAAGGTGTAATGCAATTAGCTCATTCAGATGAAGAGTCAAATTGTAAGATTTTAATTCTGCAGAAGTTTGTGAATGTTTCAGGCAAAGAGAACAAATAGAGGCATGAAGATGTGAAAGTGATTGATACACTCGAAAAATGATCAATAGATAAATACAGTATGGCCAACTCCTGCTTCCGCCATTTCTGTATCCCATCTGCTGTTCAGGACCGCTGTGTGATTCTGGGCCAGTCTTTGCTGATTACGACAGCTTCCCTGCCTCTCTGCAATGGTGAGCCTGGAGTGCTGGATGCTGCCGTGTCCTGCCTGCTCTGATCAGCTTCCCTCTGCACCTGCCTCTCTGTGGGCACAGGGCTGGGATCAGTTCTCAGGCCCTTCCAGTCTCTCCTGGCTCACTGATGTTCATGAGATCAGACCCAAGAGCAAGTATGAAAAAAGCATCTCTGTTTTCAGCTTAGATGGAAGGAGAATTTCAAAGAGGAGCCAGAAGTTGAACCAAAATTTTCATTATATTTCCTCAGGGAGAAGTAACAGGAATGATCTTACCACTGAAGGACCATGTGTGTTCTCTGATGCTCACCTTCCTAACTGTGAAATAAGGTCTCCATGCTGCCTTCCCATCTAGCCCCAAATCCACTCAATTCAATGATTCTAATATATTCACATTTAGAGTATATACATGATTAGCTATTATAGTGGCAACACGAGCTTTCCACAAAAAGATCTGATTCCTTTCAATACTATGAGCTTAAACTTCTTAAATCTCAGCTAACCAGATAAGGTTCATAATCTAAAATAACTTTTTGCCTGGATATTTTAACAGAGTCCATCTTCTCTACACTTTTAGGAACAAGCTGTCAGCTCGTTTTCCAGCCCAACAGTGAAGTCCCTTTATGTCTCTTTAAATGATAGATTTTAGAATATGCCATGAGACTAATTTTGGAGGTATCATGCCGTAAGAACACAATTCATCACTGTTTAAAGTCACAATATGGGTTTCTAAAACTGTAACAATGAATTTTATATTTATTATAAAAAAAATTGATCTTTGAATTTTTTGATTGAGATATAATTGACACATAACATTAAGTTTAAGGTCTATAGCATGTTGATTTGATACATTTATACTCTTCCATGTGATGATAACTGTAGTGGAACCCCTCTGTCAGATCACACAGTTACCTTCTCTTTTTTGCGGTTGGAACAATTAAGATCCAGTCTATCAGCAACTTTGAAGTTTATTATAGAGTGTTATTGAAGGTGATCACTATGCTGTGCATTAGATATCGGAAACTTTTTTATCTACTAGTTGCAAGTTGGTATCCTTGCTAACTACCATTCTACTCTCTGTTATTATGATCTTGACTTTTTAAAATATGTATTTATTTGGCTGTACCAGGTCCCAGCTACAGCATGTGGGATCTTTGATCCTTGTCTCAACATGCAGGATTTTTAGTTGCGGCATGCGAAATCTAGTTGGGACATATGGGACCTAGTTCCCCAACCAGAGATTGGAACCTGGTTCCCTACATTGGGAGCACAGACTCCTAGCCACTGGACCACCACTGGACACATTAGTTTAATGTCTTCCAAGGCCAACCATGTAGTCGCAAGTGGCAGGATTTCCTTTATTGTGGTTGAACAGTATTCTGTTGTGTATACAGCTTTTGTATCGTAAGTGTTGATGAACACTTACTAGGTTGCTTCCATCTTGGCTCTTGGGAATAAACATGCCTTGAGAGCACAGACATCTAGGCAATATCCTGTTTTCATTCTCTTTGTATACATACCCAGCAGGGATTGCTGGATCGTACAGTGGTTCTAGTTTCAATCTTTTGAGTAGCTCCCATACACTTCTCTGTAGTAGATACACCCATTTACCTCCCTACCAACAGTGTAGGAAGATTTCCTTTTCTCTACATTTTGGTCAGCACTTATCTTCCTGAAATCTTCAGTTTTTACAAGTAAAATTTAAATTGTGATAATTGAACTATAAGCACTGACATTCAAAATATATTTTAAAGAAAAGTGTAATGAGTGACCTGCAGCGTATGACTCAGATCCTTAAGGAACCTTGAGGCAGTAAAGGCCGAAGGTGGGCACTTGTGGAGCTGAAAGCGCTATGAAGTGGACTCTGCCTCCTCCGGGTAGGTATCGCAATACTTCCACGCCCACGCTGTGCTTTTCTCTAAAGGCCACACTGCACGTCAGCGCTGACACAAGCATGATTAACTTCATATTGATAATTGCACTTTTGTGATTTACATGCTTCACGTCTTTCTGGTGCTAAGATGCTCAGAGTAAATGTGAAAGGCAAGAGAGACAACAAAGCACCTGGGCAACATTAAGTACAAATTTAAAAGTCATAACAACATTCAGGACTTCCCTGATGGTCCAGGGGTAAAGAATCTGTCTTCCAGTGCAGCGGGTGTGGGTTTTGATCCCTAGTCAGGAAACTTAATATTCCACATGCCTCGGGGAAACTCAGCCTGCATACCACAACTAGAGAAGCCTGAGCACCCAGCACAGACCAAAAAAAAAAAAAAAAATCATAATAACATTCATAATCACAAAATAGCTTCTGACGGATGTAGCCGTAGTTGAAAATCAGTCTCATGGCAAAAAACATGAAATCTGGCTGGGCTTCCTTCATGTGCTTTTAAATAAAGCAGCCGTAATGTGTGGACTGGATTTCAGCTTAGATGAAAATAAACTCACCTGACCAAGCAGATAACTAACTGTTCATACCCTCACCCTGCTCCTGTTAGAGCCCTGAGCAACCAGTCCCAGATTAGAGTAAATCAAAGGGCAGTCCCGGATTAGAATAAAGAAACTTGTTGGTTTCAATGCAAATTCTCTGATCCAGGGAATTCACAAGTCTCTGAGAGTGGGATCCAGCAATTTGCATTTTTAAGAGGCTCTTCAATGGATTCACATTAGATTTTACAAGCCAAAAAAAAAAAAAAAAAGAATGCAGAATAATCCTAGCATGCCCTTCTCCTGCTGCAGGCATCCACTGAAAGACAAGAACTATGAAGAGTAGAAGCAAGAAGACCCAAGGATATTATTGAGCAGTTTTCTCTCAACAGATAAAACAATCTCTCAGACTCCAGAGAAATATTTCTGGAAACTGTGGGCAGACGTTTGGGGGAAAAGAATCTAATTTTTAAACTACAGATATGGATTAAACTTTGAACCCCCAAACACTGAATTAAATGGGCAGGCAAGGGTTTCCGTTTGGATATCCGCTCCCACCCCACACACCCTGCCCTTGGAAAACCTTTCCTAAATACCAAGCACAGACTCTGCCCTTTGCATATGTTTCTGACTGACTCCTTACCTTGTAAATGCCTTCTCAATGTAGCTTTCTCTTCCCTGGTTGTCCAGTGGCTAAGATTTCATGCTCCAATGCCAGGGGCCTGGGTTCAGTTCCTGGTCAGGGAACTAGATCCCACGTGCCCCAACTAAGATCCAGTGCAGTCAAATGAATGAATAAGTAAGTATTTAAATACAGCTTTCTCATAGATTGTACATCCCACAGGGTTAAAGGGATGGGCAGGGGGAGTAAGTTGGGGCTAGATCTTATTCACCTACCTAACCAGGAATGCCTGTACCTAGCAAATAATAAGTGCTCGGTAAACATGAAGTCAAACTTAACCCTATCACCTGTATGGAGACACTGGTGATGAAAGTGTCGTTTTTAAGGGCAAATATCCATAAAAATTGGTACGATTCAGGACTTTGCTGGTGGTCCAGCAACTGAGACTCCATACTCCTAATGTGGGGGACTGGGGTGGGGGGAGGGAAAGTGGGGGCTGTCTTTGATCCCTGGTCAGGAAACTAGACCCCACATGCCCCAACTAAAGCTCCTGCATCCTGCAGCTGAGACCCAGTGCAGCCAAATAAACATATTAAAAAAAAAAAAAGGTAGGATTCAAGAGCCCCAGTGGTACTTGGACTTCTTAAAAACATACCACTGTCACCTTAGACTTCAAGATATTAGGATGGAGAATTTTCTTAATATGGTTTCATAGAAAACATCCCTCAAGTAACTAGGGCAAGAAATAAGGAGAATGGTAGACACCACTTTGAACTTGAGAGCCTTGGGTGTGGGTTAATCCACATGAAAAGTCTCAGGAACGCACACTGTGAGGCACACTTTGAAAGAATTAGATGACCTGTAGAAGCAGGCTGAAGTTAGAAGTCCAGAAGACACTGAGACTCACATATTTATTCTTTCTTATATCTTTTCTTTCTCCCTTCCCCAGGCTAGTGAGGCTCACCGGAATGTAGGTTACTCACATCACAGAGGTATTCAGGAGGAAAAGAATGTAGAACATTTAGTGACAAGGGCATCAGACAATGCCACGAAGAGGCTTCCTTTTTAACACTGTTCTATTAAACCAAGCAAAAGGAGTGCGATGCAGAAACCTGGAACGCAGACCAAGTTCAAGGGCAGCTCATAATTGAGGAGAGCTGCCAGATGCCGCAACAAGAGAGCCAGCCAGCCAGCCAGCCACGTTTCTCCATCCTACAGCTGTCCTCCAAGGCTAATTGCCCATCGCCAGAAGACAAGGAACCTGGGAACATGAACATTTTCCAGTAGCTGGAGTATTCCTGCGTTAAGCTTTGAGTCTCTATGAAGCATGAAGAAATGAAAAACCAATAAGTAGTATTGGAAGATGCCAATTGGATGTGTGATAATTTAACATCTTAACACAAAAAATCATTGACAAATAGGATCCAGGAATCCACGTGGGTTACTTAGACAGACTAAACTCTGGATAACAGACAAAACTTCTGGGATTTTCATTTTGGATGGAAAAACAATATTTCCAGCTTCAACAAGATGACTCATGCAAGAAACAAGACCAAAAAACCAAATAACCTAGACAGCAGTAACGTTTTTAATAAGTGCAGTATAGAAAGCTGACTCAAAAAGCCTTCCTCCAGAGCAAGAAACTGTAAAGTACAAATGGCAAAGCCTCTACCCAGACATGCCACGACCAAAAAAAAAAAAAAAAAACCAATTCACAAATAAGGACACAGAGCAGGCAAGCCAAGAAAAGAATTGATTTTTGTTTTGTTTTTTTACAGCTGTGTTCCAATAACATTTTTTAAATTTATTTATTTTTAATCGAAGGATAATTGCTTTACAATATTGGTTTGATTTCTGCCATACATGAACATGAATTAACCATAGGTGTATATATGTCCGCTCCTTCTTGAACTCTCTCCCACCTCCCACTCTTTCCCTTCCCTCTAGGTTATTACAGGGCCCCCGTTTGAGTTCCCTGAGTCATACAGCAAGTTTCCATTGGCTATCTATTTTACATATGGCAGTGTATAATGAGAATGATTTAAAAGAGAAAAACGCATGAACAACTTTGCTATTGAAAGGGCCACATAGTTTCCTCATTACAGTTGTGATGTTCTAGAATACACATTCCAGTATGTCCGGCCACAGTGGCTCATCATTTACTAAACGCCTATACAGTCAGTGTCCATGAGACGGTGAAGAGACAGTCTCTAAGCAACTTGTGCCTTATAAACACAATCGCAAACTGATCACCCTCACTTTAACAAGGAAGTGTTGGGCTCAAATATGGAATCACAGAACTCTGCCTCCAATGCAGTCAAGGAGCATCAGCGCATTCCTAATGCCACAAAGAATCCTGAGTTGGGTAAGGGATGCTACCTAAGAGCTGACCTAAATCTTTCCAGTCTCAATAAACCTCAGATCATTAAGGTATATGACCAGCAGCTCCCAGACTCTTTCATCTTAGTGCCAATCACCCTTTGAAGTTATTTTTTCCATTACAATGGTCAATTTGCTTTAACATTTCTCTGTGTGCCCTCTACCCAGGCTTTAAGTCATGTTATTGTCCTACTCGGCCACCCCCAGCACCTCCCAACTCCTCCTTCTGAAGCTGTGAAACCTGAAATTGGATGAGATATTATTCCTTGGGTCCTCATTCCATGACAACATGCAAAATAAAATAAATCTAAGCTAGCCTCCCTGTCGTCTCTGGTGGTTCAGACAGCAAAGAATCTGCCTGCAATTCAGGAAGGTGGGTTTGATCTCCGGGTTGGGAAGATCCCCTGGAGAAGGAAATGGCAACCCACTCCAGTATTCTTGCCTGGAGAATCCCATGGACAGAGAAGGCTGCCAGGCTACAGTCTATGGGGTCTCAAATAGTCCGACACGACTGAGCAACTAACACATGAGGCAGGTTCAGTGCAAAAACTGAGAGAAAAATCTCAATACAATTAAGCACTAAAGATGGCTTTATTAACTGTATTCAATAAGCTTTGCCTCTTAGTTTTATTTACTTTTGAGGAACGGAAGGGAAATAGCTGAGTCTGGTTTAAAGAGACCTAACCAGGTCTTGGCATTTGCTTATAGAAAGTAGATGTAAAAATAATGCAGATTCCATCATTCTCTAAGATCTAAAAAACCATGTGATTTCCTGAAATCAAAATGATGCTCCCAGGATTTCTGTTTGTTCATCTTCCCTACCCCTACTCACCCACGGACTTTAACCTGACAAGCAGTTTTCTGCATACCTAGTGTATGGGGAGCACTCTATTAGCAACAGGGCTTACAAAGATGGAGGAGATTCTCCCCAGTGATGCTTCGCTTCCTCCTAACCCAGCCCAAAGGACCAGACACAAGCCCACACACTGTCGTTCTTTATCCCTGCATTGGGAAGATCCCCTGCAGAAGGGCATTGCATCCCACTCCAGTATTCTTGCTGGAGAATCCCCATGGACAGAGGAGCCTGGCAGCTATAGTCTACGGGGATGCAAAGAGTTAGACACGACTGAACGACTAAGTATGGCAGCTTTTCTGGCAGAAATAGTGAAGTGTCTTACTGAACAAATTGCGGACAGTTTCCCAACAAGTGGAAGTAAAATATCTTAGGAATGTTATTTATTTTAGGTACCTAATTCTCAGCTACAAAAAGGCACCCTGTAGGTGACAATGGTCTGCTACTGGCAAGTCCCTGGCCTTGGGTTTTGAGTCCCAGGCCAGAGGCAGGGACTGAGGATGGAGAGGTTTTTTCACCAAGAGATGCTGCTTTAAGTGACCAGAGCATGGTCTCCAGGCTCCAGGTGGCCTCAGATGACCCCTGGGTCCTGGTAGCCACACTATTTTGAAGCTCCCTCCACAATGTAGCAGCGCTGGTATGTTTAACACACAGACCATGGAAGAGATGAGGGTGGTCACCCACCAGGTTAGGTTCTAACCCGGCTGCTTCCTCACTCTTGGGTCACTTCCCGAGGGAGGAGCCAGATCACACGCCATTCTAAGGAGAGTCCCACCTGCTGCTGCTAAGTCACTTCAGTCGTGTCTGACTCTTCGCAGTCCCATGGACTGCAGCCTACCAGGCTCCTCTGTCCATGAGTTTCTCCAGGCATGAGTACTGGAGTGGGTTGCCATTGTCTTCTCTGAGTCCCACCTGATGAGAAGTCAAAACAGCCACAGACAGCCATGCCGGTAAACTCGAAGGCCAACCCTGCAAGCCCAGGCAAGTCTGAAGAGGCTACAGCCCTGGCTAAACTTGACTGTAACTTCAAGAGAGACTCTATAGAGATGCGGATGAACCCAGAGTCTATCATACAGAGTGAAGAGGCTCAGAAAGAGAAAAACAAATATTGGGTACTAATGTATGTATATGGAATCTAGAAAGACGGTACTGATGAACCTAGTTCCAGGGAAGAAATACAGACACAGACATAGAGAATGGATGTGTGGATACATGGGGTGAGGGGATAGGGGAGGGTAGGATGAATGGTGTCAGTAGCACTGATCTATATATACCACCCTGTGTAAAATAGCTAGCTAGTGGGAAGCTGCTGTTCAGCACAGGGAGCTTGGCTTTGCTCTCTGTGATGACCCAGAGGGCTGGGATGTGGGCGTGGGGAGTAGGCAGGACAGAGGGAAGCTCAGAAGGGAAGGGATATATGCATATATCACATTGCTGTACAACAAAAATTAACACATCGTCAAGCAATTATACTCCAATTTAAAAACAAATAGAGGCTGACCCACACCCACCCAGCTAGTCAGACCACTCACCCCTCCATCAGAAACTGTACAAGGTAATCCATGTTTGTTACTGAGCTGCTAAACTTGGGGGTAATTTGTCACACAGCAATAGGTAACTAATTTACCTTATTAGCAGAAAAACTATTCACCTCTTATACATAAAAGTGTGTAGAAAGCATTAAATAACCTATGAATGATAGCTAAGGGGGAAGAAAACATTACTCTTGTGACTGATGGAAAAAAGAAGTTTCAGGAATTTGTTTTCCCCTTTAGGCTTTTTAAAAAATCTAAGTCCCTGAATTTTCACACNTTCACCTCTTATACATAAAAGTGTGTAGAAAGCATTAAATAACCTATGAATGATAGCTAAGGGGGAAGAAAACATTACTCTTGTGACTGATGGAAAAAAGAAGTTTCAGGAATTTGTTTTCCCCTTTAGGCTTTTTAAAAAATCTAAGTCCCTGAATTTTCACACTGTGATTTAACATGTCTTGCAGTCACTTTCTTCAAGGAGAGAGAACTGTTAATTCCCCAAAGACAGGAACACAAGGTAACCTCCAGTTCCCATCCTGCACAAGACTAAAAACAGCAAACAGGATGCTCAGTAAATAAATGATAAGCTTCCTATTGTCAGGCAGCTTTGTCTGTAACTCAACTTGATCTCACTGTATCTTAAAAACAAGAACAGATTCACTTGAGCTCCTGGGCTCATCTGCCACTCCATGTCTCAGAGACACAGAAACCCTGTATTCACAGCTGCCTAACAGGATGGGGCAGGGAGTCCTGCTTTCAAGGTACTAAGGGGAGGAGAGGCCATGCACAGACTCCGTGTTCCCCAGAGGGTGGAACTCGCAGAAACCAGACCTGCAAAGCAACCTACTGAAAAGTGGTTCTTTGGTCAGTTTGCTTACCAAACTGATCCAGCCCAGGGGTCAGCACAGTTTTTTTGATAATGGGTTGTACAGAAAGTGTTATATGACCACTCAAGTGCTGTGGACTGTGACAGTAGCCATAAATAGTACAATGGTTGCAACTGGGTTCCAATAAAACTTTATTTGCAAAAACAGGCTTCACTTAGACTTGGTCCATAGGCTGGGATTTCTATAGAGTTCTTGTCCCTCCTAGAATGTCTAAAAACCAGGAAAGCAGGAAGGTAAGCACAGAGGTCACTGCTCCAATCTCTCTTTTGAAGAATCGCTGCACATTTTGACATGCAAAAGATATTTTAAGAAGAATTTCTGCTCCAAAGACTTATCTATGGGTCAGTTTGTTCAATCCCATTTAACAATTATTTGTCCAAAGAACCTATTTACTGGGACTTTCTTGGCCATCCAGTGGTTAGGACTTCACCTTCTACTTTGGGGGCAGAGGTTGTAGGTTCCATCCCCGGTCTGGGAACTAATATCCTACATGCTACATGATGTGGCCAAAAAAAGTAAAGAAAAAAGAAAGCTATGAACCTATTTATTTCCTTAACTAGTTCTCTCCTACACTCTCCCTCATCCATTCTCTCCTCTCTCTCATTTTATTATTTTATTTATGTTTTTAATTGAAGTATAGTTGATTTAAATGTTTCATTAATTTCTGCTGTACAGCAAAGTGATGCAGTTATACACACACACACACACAC
>SJYA01002721.1:1625416-1672693 GCA_006410615.1 Neotragus moschatus | reverse complement strand
TATATATATATATGTATGTTTATTATATATATATATATATATATATATATATATATATATATATAGCTTACATCTTTCAACTTGTCTTCTAATTGAATCCCTGTGAATAACCCAGGGATCTAGTCTTCCACAGAACGTCCCTAAGGAGATAAAGAGTTACCTAATGTGTGCAGTGTATATCAGCCTGAGTGAACAATTTGACTCTAACTGCTGAGTCCTGGCTTGGAATGTGAACTCAATGAACGCTTGGAGCAACACCTTGGCTTTTTCACACAGGAGAGCCTCAAAGACAGAAACGTGCAGACGTGTTTGGTTTCCGTTCCCAAGATGGCAGCATAGCAAGATGCTGGGCCCCCCTCCTCTCACAGGCACGTCAAAATTACAGATATTTTATGGGATAAGTATCTATGAAAAAAATACTGGAACCTACCAGCAATGCCCTTCCATGACTAAGACATAAAGAAGGGACCACAAGACTGGTAGGAGGGATAGCGTCATGGTGGAGTCAAGACCCACACCCAAGGGAAGGGGACCCAGAAGTGGGAGGATCGCTACAGCTGCAGAGGTTCTCACCAAGGAGCAAGGCGTCTGAGCCCCACGCTGGGCTCCCCAGCGTGAAGGTCCTGCCCCAGGACGATGAGCCCCCAGAACTTTTGTCTATGAAGGCCGCTGGGGTTCATGTTGAGGAGTCTCACAGAACTGAGAAAAATAAAGACTCATTTTCTTTTCACTGATCAATGTATTTCCTCTGTTAAAAAAAAAAAAAAAAAAAACTTTTCTATTTTATATCAGAGTATAGCCATTAACGATACTGTGATAGCTTCAGTGAACAGCAGAGTGACTCCATATATCCGTTCTCCCCCAAACTCCCTTCCCATCTGGGCTGCCATGTAACACTTAGCAGACTTCCCTGTGCTACACAGGTCCTTGGTGGTTATTCACTTTTTAAAAAAAATTTTCAAGTCACTTTATTTTGTTTTTTAGTTTATTTTTAATTGGAGGATAATTGCTTTACAATGTTGAGTTGGCCTCTGCCATACAACAACACAGATCAGCCACAAGCATACATATGTCTCCTCTCTCTTGAACCTCTCCTCCTATCCCCTACCCCATACCCCGCCTACAGGCCATCACAGAGCACTGGGTTGGGCTCCCTGTGTTTACAGCAATGGCTCATTAGCTATGTATTTCACACATGCTAACGTGTATGTTTCAATGCTACCCTCTCAGTTTGTCCCGTCCTCTCTTTCCCTGCTGTATCCAAAGTCTGTTCCCTATGTTTGTGTCTCTATTCCTACCCAATATAGCAGTACGTGACATGTTGATTTTAAACTCCCTAACTATTCTTTTCCCTCACCTCTCTCCCCTGGTAACCTTAAGTCCCTTCTCTAAGTCTATGAGTCTGTTTCTGTTTTGTACATAAGTTCATTTATTGTTGTTCAGTCACTCAGTCCCGTTCAACTATTTTCGACCCCATGGACTGCAGCACACCAGGCTTCCCTGTCCTTCACCACCTCCTGTAGCTTGCTCAAACTCATGTCCATTGAGTCAGTGATGCCATCCAGCCATCTCATCCTCTGTCATCCCCGTTTCCTCCTGCCTTCAATCTTTCCCAGCATCAGGGTCTTTTCTAATAAGTCAGTTCTTCACATCAGGTGGCCAAAGTAATGGAGCTTCAGCCTCAGCATCACAACTTCCAATGAATATTCAGGATTGATTTCCTTTAGGATTGACTGGTTTGATTTCCTTGCAGTCCAAGGGACTCTCAAGAGTTTTCTCCAACACCACAGTTCAAAAGCATCAATTCTTCAGTGCTCAGCCTTCTTTATGGTCCAACTCTCACATCCATACATGACTACTGGAAAAACCATAGCCTTGACTAGATGGACCTTTTTCAGCAAAGGAATGTCTGTTTTTTAATATGCTGTCCAGGTTTGTCATAGCTTTTCTTCCAGGGAGCGTCTTTTAATTTCATGGCTGCAGTCACCATCTGCCATGATTATGGAGCCCAAGAAAATAAAGTCTGGCACTGTTCCCATTGTTTCCTCATTTTTTGCCATGAAGTGATGGGACTGGATGCCATGATCTTTGTTTTTTGAATGTTGAGTTTTAAGCCAGCTCTTTCACTCTCCTGTTTCACCTTAATCAACTTCATTTCTAGCATTTCTTTTTAGATTCTGCATATAAGGGATGCCATACAGTACTTCTCTTTCTTTAAGACCCTATTCTTAAAGGAGGCACACAAAATCTCACCCACTCTGAGGCCCAGGGAAGAAGTAATTTGAAAACAGACCCACAAGCTGATCTTGGAGAGTCTCCCAGAGAGGCAGGAGGTGACTGGGGGTCACCCTGGGGACACAGACACTGGTGGCACCATGTTTGAAATCTCCTTCTTGTGCTGAAGAAACCACTGTGGAGTCCTCCCCCTAGTGTATTAGCCTGAGGGCCATCCCAGCCTTTCCCTCTAGTCCACAGGCACCAGTACAGGGACACCTCAGGTCAGGCAACTAGCTGGGTGAGGACACAGACGTGACCACCAGGAGACAGATGGCCACAGGACCTTCTGAGCCCACAAGCAGCCCTGGACATAGCTCTGACCACCAGGGGACTCAGGACTCACGCTACACAACCATGCATACATGCTAGACCTAGGATTCCCAGAGATCTGCTTTCAGTGACTCTAGGACCAGCTCCACATACCTGCAAGCCCACTTGGGACAAAGCTTCAATCACTCACATGATGACATCAGTCCTGGGACAAAGACAGCCTGCAGCCTGCTGGGTCAGGACCCAGCCGCCCCCCGGCACCCATCATCAGCCCAAGGGTCAGCTGTGTCCCACCCCTGCCCAAAAGCATGCCAGCACAAGCTTCAGAATACCCAGAACCCTACATTCAGCTGTGTCAGGCACAGGCCAGGCCACTAGTGGGTCAACACTAGCTCTGGGACCCCAGGCACTGCAGTCAGATGACAGGACATGGCTCTGCCTGCCAGTGGGCCAGCACCAGCCCCAGGACCTGGCTGCACAAACTGGTCAGCAGGCACTAGCCCCAGGACCCCCTAGGCCCTGACTGCCCACCAAGGAGCCAGCACTAGCCCCACAGCCACCCAGAGAACAGCAGACAGCTGTCTCATGACCTGGTCTAGCCAACCCAAGACTTGTATCTCCTTCACAAGGCAGGGCCTGGCCACCAACTGGCCATGGAGCCAGTAGTCCCTGTAAGTCTTCCCAGAGCTTCCCTAATAGCTCAGTTGGTAAAGAATCCACCTGCAATGCAAGAGACCCTGGTTTGATCTCTGGGTTGGAAAGATCCCATGGAGACGGGAAAGGCTACTCACTCTAGTATTCTGGCCTGAAGAATTCCATGGACTATTTAGTCCATGGGGCTGCAAAGAGTTGGACATGCAAAGAGTCCCACCCACCACGACTATAGGACCCACGCAGCCCACACAGGGGACACCCCTAAAGCATACAGGTCTACTGACCTGAGGGGAGTATGCTGCTGGGAAGCATGGGACATTGTCTACGAAAGGCCACATTGCCAAAGTTTAGAAATGTAACTGACCTACCAGACACACTATCTGAATTCAGACTATACTACAAAGCCACAGTAATCAGAACAGTATGGTACCAGCACAAAAGCAGACACATAAATCAATGGAACAGAAAAGAGAGCCCAAAAGGAAACCCACACACTTATGGTCAATTAATCTATGGCAAAGGAGGAAAGAATATACAATAGAGAAAAGATAGTCTCTTTAATAAGTGGTGTTGGGAAAACTGGACAGTTACATGTAAAAGAATAAAATGAGAATATTTACTCACACCATATATGAAAACAAACACTAAATGGATTAAAGACCTAAGTCTAAGTCCAGATACTCTAAACCTCCTAGAGGAAAACTCAGGCAGAACACTCTTTGATATAAATTGCAGCAATATTTTTTGGATCTGTCTCCTGAGGCTAATGAAAGAAAGCAAAAATAAACAAAGGATACTGATCAAACTTAGAAGCTTTTAGTGGCAAAGGAAAGCACTGACAAAATGAGAAGACAACCTACTGAATGGGAGAAAATAATAGCAAACCATGTGACTGATAAGGAGCCACAAACTTCCAGATGTACAAGCTGGTTTGAGAAAAGGGAGAGGAACCAGAGATCAAAGTGCCAACATCTGTTGGATCACTGAAAAAGCAAGAGAGTTCCAGAAAAACATCTATTTCTGCTTTATTGACTATGCCAAAACCTTTGACTGTGTGGATCACAACAAACTCTGGAAAATTCTGAAAGAGATGGCAATACCAGACCACCTGACCTGCCTCTTGAGAAGTTTGTATGCAGGTCAGGAAGCAACAGTTAGAACTGGACATGGAACAACAGACTGGTTCCAAATAGGAAAAGGAGTACCTCAAGGCTGTATATTGTCACCCTGCTTATTTAACTTACATGCAGAATACATCATGAGAAATGCCGGGCCAGATGAAGCACAAGCTGGAATCAAGATTTCTGGGAGAAATATCAATAACCTCGGATATGCAGATGACCCCACCCTTATGGCAGAAAGTGAAGAAGAACTAAAGAGCCTTTTGATGAAACACAACATTCAGAAAACTAAGATCATGGCATCTGGTCCCATCAGTTCATGGANCCGGGCCAGATGAAGCACAAGCTGGAATCAAGATTTCTGGGAGAAATATCAATAACCTCGGATATGCAGATGACCCCACCCTTATGGCAGAAAGTGAAGAAGAACTAAAGAGCCTTTTGATGAAACACAACATTCAGAAAACTAAGATCATGGCATCTGGTCCCATCAGTTCATGGAAAATAGATAGGGAAACAGTAGAAACAGTGACAGACTCTATTTTGAGGGGCTCCAAAATCACTGCAGGTGGTGACTGCAGTCACAAAATAAAAAGACACTTGCTCCTTAGAAGAGAAGTTATGACCAATTTAGACAGCATATTAAAAAGCAGAGACAGTCCTTTGCCAACAAAGGTCCATCTATTCAAAGATAGGGTTTTTCCAGGAATTATGTATGGATGTGAGAGTTGGACTATAAAGAAAGCTGAACACCAAAAAATTTATGCTTTTGAACTGTGGTATTGGAGAAGACCCTTGAGAGTCCCTTGGACTGCAAGGAGATCCAACCAGTNTCTTCTATTAATAAATAAATATTTCTTTCTAAGACGCTGATGCCGTTCACGCTTCGAATTCCCTGGACCCACCGGGGCTGGACCCTGGCAGTCCATCCTAAAGGAAATCAGTCCTGAATATTCATTGGAAGGACTGAAGCTGAAGCTGAAACTCCAATACTTTGGCTATCTGATGCAAAGAACTGACTCATTTGAAAAGACCCTGATGCCAGAAAAGATTGAGGACAGGAGGAGCAGGGGACAACAGAGGATGAGATGGTTGGAAGGCATCACTGACTCAATGGACATGAGTTTGAGTAGACTCATGGGAGATGGTGATGGTCAGGGAAGCCTGGCGTGCTGCAGTCCATAGCGTCACAAAGAGTCATATACAACTAAGCTACTGAACTGAACTGAACTGAACTAACTGGTAAGGGGTTAATAGGCAAAATACATAAACAGCTCATACAACTCAACATAGACAAAACATATATCCCAATGTAAAAAAGGAAGAGGACGTAAATAGACATTTTTCCCAAAGAAGACATGTAGATGACCATGAAAAGATGCTCAACATGGAAAATCATCAGAGAAATGCAATTAAAACCACAATGAGCTATCAACTCACACCTGTCGGAATGGCCATCACCAAAAAGAGCACAAATAACAAGTGTTAGCAAGGGTTTGGAGAAAACTGGAACACTATTATTTCAAATGTAAACTGATGCAATTACTACAGAGAACAGCATGTTTTCCTTTAAAAAGTAAAAATAGTTCTACCACATGATCCAGGAACTCCATTCCTGGGTATAGGCGCAAAGAAAATGAAAACATTCACTTGAAAAGATACATGCACCCTGATGTTCATAGCAGCAGTATTTAGAATCGGATAAGGAAGAAACTTAAGTGTCCATCAGCAGATGAACAGATCAAGAAGACGTGATGTATATACACAAGGGAACATTACTCAGCCAGAAACAGGAACAAAAATCTGCCATTTGTAGCAACATTGATAGACCTGAAAGGCATTAAGCTTAGTGAAATAAGACAGAGAAAGACAAGCACTTACGTTATCATTTATGTGGAATCTAAACAATAAAATAAATGAATGAATATATTGTAATAAAACAGAAACAGACTTCAGTTCAGTGCAGTGGCTCAGTCATGTCTGACTCTTTGCGACCCCATAAATCACAGCACGCCAGGCCTCCCTGTCCATCACCAACCCTGGAGTTCACTCAGACTCATGTCCATCGAGTCAGTGATGCCATCCAGCCATCTCATCCTCTGTTGTCCCCTTCTCCCCCTGTCCCCAATCCCTCCCAGCATCAGAGTCTTTTCCAATGAGTCAACTCTTCACATGAGGTGGCCAAAGTACTGGAGCTTCAGCTTTAGCATCATTCCTTCCAAAGAAATCCCAGGGCCAATCTCCTTCAGAATGGACTGGTTGGATCTCCTTGCAGTCCAAGGGACTCTTAAGACTTATACATATCAAATTAGCAGTTACCAGTTGGGAAAGGGAAGTGAGAAAGGACCTAATATGGTAGGGGCTTAAGTAGTACATACTACTATGAATGAAATATTTAAGATACTGGGACTTTCCTGGTGGTCCAGTGGCAAAGACCCTGCACTCTCAGCGAAGATAGGACCCAGGTCCAATCCTTGATTAGGGAACTAACTGTCCCCACAAAACTCCTACTAACCCTACTAACATAAACTCCTACTAAGAGTATGCATGCCACAGCTAAAAAGATACAGCATGCTTCAACTAAGACCCAGGACAGCTAAATTAATAAGATAAAAATAAAATAAATAGTTAATTAAGATACCATGATATTGGGCTTCCTTGGTGGCTCAGATGGTAAAGAATCTGCCTGCAATGCAGGAGACTTGGATTTGATCCCTGCATCCGGAAGACCCCATGGAGAGGGAATGGCAACCCACTCCCTCCAGTATTCTTGCCTGGAGAATGCCATGGACAGAGGAGCCTGGCAGGCTACAGTCCATGGGCTTGCAAAGAGTCAGATGTGACTGAGTGACTTTCACTTCACTTCAGTTCACCGTGATATTAATTCAGAAAGACAAATGTACCCAAATATTTGCTGCAGCACTATTTACAACAGCCAGGACGTGGATGGAATCTAAATGTCCATCAACAGATAAATGGATAAAGAAGTTGCGGTACTTATATACAATGAAACATTAGACATAACAAAGGACAAAAGTTTGGGTCATTTGTAGGGATGTGAATAGTGATGTGTCATACAGAGTGAAGTAAGTCGGAAAGAGGAAAACAAATATTGCATATTAATACATATATATACGGAAGGGTTTCCCTGGTGGCTCAGATGGTAAAGAAACTGCCTGCAATGTAGAAGACCTGGGTTCAATCCCTGGGTTGGGAAGATCCCCCGGAGGAGGGCATGGCAACCCTCTCCAGCATTCTTGCCTGGGGAATCCTATGGATGGAGGAGCCTGGCAGGCTACGGTCCAGGGAGTTGCAAAGTGTCAGAGATGAATGAAGTGACTTAGTATGCCCACAAAAGTGGAGTATATGCTATAAAAATATTGAATTATTATGCTGCACACCTGCAACTAATGGAAACTGATACTGTAAATCAACTACACCTCAATTTTTTTTTAAAAGCGTGTTTGGTTTCTGTGTGTTTGCTTTGTGAAACTTGCTCTACTGAGGTCATGACACACTCTTCTGCATCCTCACATTCGCCAGCACCACCCCAGAAGTGATTGTTAGTTTTAGAACTTAGAGTGTGAAACCATCCTATTAGGAAGTTATGGATTTGGTTATTGCCTCTAGACCTAGAACTTAAAACTCCAAGTTGATTTCATTGGCCAAATTTGCAAACTGAAGATTTTCTGGCAAAAGATGTGAGAAATTGATAACACAGTGGTCAGAGTTCTTTTAAACCAAAGAAACCTTAAATTTCCTCTTTATTGGCCTTATGATTATTGACCAAACAAGCCAATCCTGGCTCAATGTGGGAGTGGACAGCGTGTGAATTCCAGGAGGGTGGGATCCCTGGAGGTGTTTTGGAGTTGGCCTGCCATGTAAGGTCTGCGGGATAAAAACTGGGAAGTGAATTTTTTATCTGCTGACTCTGATACCAAATCTGCAGCATTATCCAGGTCATTTCTGCTAATCTATAAATTGAGGAGATTGAACTAAAAGCAGGCTTTCAGTAAAAAATATATCTATGAATATGAATACATTATTTAATACATTTTCCATGCATTTTCATGTTAATGATACCAAATGGTAGACAATGCTGAGGGAGAATGCAGGGAGAAGGCTGGCTAGAAGCCAATTTTTCTGAACGAGGCTGCCTCGAACTGAGCTTCCAACCTAATTATTTCTTCATCAAAGCTCTTAGGATCCCCAGGAGAGCCAGACTTTCTTGAGCTCGTTGTTGTTTTGTTTAGTCGCTCAGTCGTGTCTGACTCTTTGTGACCCCACAGACTGTAGCCCACCAGGCTTCTCTGTCCATGGGATTCTCCAGGCAACAATACTGGGGTGGGTCGCCATTTCCTTCTCCAGGGGATCTTCCTGACCCAGGGATCAAACCCATGTATGCTACACTGGCAGGGGGATTCCTTACCAGCTGAGCCACCAGGGATGCCCTGAGCTTAGACCCCACCAAGGCACTATAATCCACAAGTCCTTCTAGAGTCTGAACTTTTCAAAACCTGAGAAGAGTGTTAGCAGCTTCTGAATTTCAGGAGAGGTTAAATTGGCCCCCTCACCTCATCAAATTAGAGACCCCTTTCTATCTCCCAGACTTTCCTTCATCCCAGAGACACGTGTGACTCTCAGAAATTTTCCCTCATAAAAACATGTCCTGGGACGTAGCCCTGTCCTCATTTTCATCCTGGGCTTTCCTCTCATCTCTCTCTCTTTATTTTCATTGAGGAACAGAGTGGGAGGACCGTGCTCACCACAAAACTGTCGCCAGAGGCCGCAGCCGTATGGGCCTGTCAGCCGTGGACAGTGTAACTGTGGGCAGTGGGTCGAGCAGAGCCACAGCTCTCCTTGTTTATCCTTGGTGCTAATCTCCACACACCAAGTGCCCTTGGCATGCGCCCTTGCTAGGATGAGTGTGTTTTACAAGCGGAAAATATCTGAAGTCTCTGCTCTGTGACCAAACGGAATATGTCAGAGAGAATGCGTTTATGACTCTTCTGAAAATTATCATGTGGCTGATCCTTCTTGTAGGCCTTAAAGTAGAAAAATACACTTTAGTCTTTTTTTTTTTTCTCTAGGAAACTAAAGACTTCACAATTCTTAAAATAAGGAATAAACTATGAAGTCTAAAACCTTATGCAAAAAGAAGCAACTGCATCCTATGAAAATGCTCATAAATTGAAGATTTGTATACAACCATCTATTTAGACGAGTTTTGTTGCCATCTACATTATTGGAAACTTAGTAAAAAAATATATAGGAGGAGAGAGGTGAGGTGGAGAACTGAGCCTAATTTTAAGAGAGTGAGATTTAGGGTCAGCATGCTTAAAAGCACTCACAAGTATTAAATTACAAAAGAAATTAACTACCCTATGCAACGTATACTTAAGTGCAGTAAATTCTAAGAAATTGTGGAAAGGCTGCCCTCTTCAGACACAGTCCTTTTTCTTTTTAAGATGCTATAGATTTTTTTTTTTTCTCTATAAGCTTCTCCAGGGGAAAATGGAGAATGGGATAAAATAGTTATAAATCACAGCTTTGCTCTAAGAAATAAATGTCATAGAAGGACACAGGGAAAATGTTCTTTAGTACCTAGTTTGCCTGACTGGACTTGCCTAGAATATATACCTTATAAGTATTCCACATGGCTCTTGAAGCATCTAATAAGCAAGTTTTAGAATCCTGAGCAGTCATTAATTAATGCAACTGTCATGGCTGAAATGTTTACCTCGACTGCCACAAATCTCAGTGCATTCAGAATAACCACCTCAAGTCACAATAATTGGCTCTTATGTCATTAGAATTTTTAATAGCCATGATGAACTCTACTCTTTTCACACCCAACTCTTGTCTTCTGTTTTATTCCTGTCATTGTGAACAAGTGGAAATGACAACGAAGAGAGTCCTGTCCCAAGGGAAGGCATTGTGCATATTTGGGACCCTAGGAAGGCACTCACCTGGCTGTCAGCAGTTTCTTTAGGAAACTCTACAGATGAGTCTTAGGGAGAATCAAGTGGAAACTTTCATTTCAAACTCAACTTATTGTTCTACATTTCCTGATCTGGACCTTTTGTCCCCCAATATTTACTTTTTCAATGATCAGATGTAAAATATGAGTCTCATATAGTGAGGAGTCCAAGAACCATACTCAAAAATCAATTTCAATTCCTTATGTTCAGTCCAGAACAAATCAGAGCAAAAAGAAATATTACCAATGAATCAGAAAATACCCCATGTATCACCTTCCAGGGGAAGGACAGGAAGGAATCTAGTTCACAAGGTGGCCTCTCTTGCTTCGTAACTACGATGAAAAGAGAAGGCATGTTATATACTCAGTTAAACAGAGGTCATTGGAAACACTTTCAATAAACAGTGCTTTACAGAAATTGAATTGGAGTCTGCAGGAAAATGGCGTGTACGGCAGTGATAAGTTGTCATTTACATAAGATCTGACATATGTAATATACACGTCCATATTTGCAGAAGGACATAAACACAGAACTAACTTGTTTATAATTGGAGGTGACTGGCTGAAAGGAAACGTGGGTCGGTTTGCTTCTCCTCCGGTTTGAGTACTGAGTTTCATGTATAATTGATATATTACCATTTTTATGAGGAGTAAAATAAGAGTAAATAAATTATGAGAATTTAAAATATCATCCATTAGCCAGGAATACTCAGGTTTTCTTTGAATGGACACTCAGCAGCTGCCACTCCTGAAGGCATTTTCAGCAGATCAGCATTTCTTTGACTTCTTGGTTCCCAAATTACTTGGGTCCAAAATTAAGACTGGTAGACAACCAGACTGCAGATAAGACTGAGGCCTCATATTTATGCAGAGCTTAAAATCTTAGCATTTGGGCAGGGAAGCCAGCACCATGCTGAATTCTGAGCTCAGATTATACCTATTTTCAGGGATAAAGTGAGGAAATTCCTAATGGGACCATCAGAAGGCACTTTCTACTCAAGAGCAAAGCCTTGAGGTCAAGAAAACCTAGTCACATGTGCCATAATGTCTGGGATTTAAAACATAGGTATATATGATTATGTAACTAAAATTCTGTAAAATTACATTTCGAGGGACTTCCCTGGTGGCCCAGTGGTTACGCATTTGCCTTGCAATAAAAGGAACACAGGTTCAATCCTTGGTCAGGGAACCAAGATTCCCACGTGCTGTACAGCAACTAAGCCCATGCACCACAGCTGCTGAGCCCACGTGCCACAACTAGAGAGTCCATGTTGCCACAACAAAAGATCCACGTGATAGGAAGAAGATGCCATGTACTGCATTGAGACTCAACCTCCTGCTGCTGCTAAGTCGCTTCAGTCGTGTCCAACTCTGTGATCCCAGAGACGGCAACCCACCAAGCTCCCCCATCCCTGGGATTCTCCAGGCAAGAACACTGGAATGGGCTGCCACTTCCTTCTCCAATGCATGAAAGTGAAAAGTGAAAGTGAAGTCACTTAGTCATTCCCAACTCTTCGCGACCCCATGAACTGCAGCCTAGCAGGCTCCTCCCTCCATGGGATTTTCCAGGCAAGAGTACTGGAGCGGGGTGCCATCGCCTTCTCTGAGAGACTCAGCCTAGTCAAGGAAAATTACACTTGAATGTGCATCCAACTATGGATGGACATGTAGATACATTTTTAAACTTGCACAGTTCATGTGTATACAGTACACACATTATGTATTCTGGGTAATACAGTACCTATTGTATATTATAAGCGTGTTCATGTGCATTATTTATATTTACGTATTGATTATTTTACTTTGTATATTATAAATATATGAACATCATCTTGTATGTTAATACATAAGTATATGCAATATACTACATACTATTTACAATGTATTAAATTATACAGTACATTTTATATATATATATATGAGGTATATTACATAATATATAGTGCATGTATATTATATATCATGAGAAGTATAACGAGATATAAATTACATATAATATGCTAATGTTAAATATAAAGATTATATATGGCACATTATATGCACAAGTTATATAATATATGGGCTTCCCAGGTGGTGCTAATGGTAAAGAAACTGCCTTCCAATGCAGGAGATGCAAGAGATGCCGGTTCAGTCCCTGGGCTGGACTGTCCCCTGGAGGAGGGCATGGCAACCCACTCCAGTATTCTTACCTGGAGAATCCCTATGGACAGAGGAGCCTGGCAGGCAAGAGTCCATGGGGTCTCAAAGAGTCAGATATGATTGAAGCAACTTATCAGGCACACATAAAATATTTCCAATACTTTGGCCACATGATGCAAAGAGCCAACTCACTGGAAAAGATCCTGATGCTGGGTAAGACTGAAGGCAGAAGAAGCGGGCAGCAGAGGATGAGATGGTTAGATAGTATCACCCACTCAATGGACATAAATTTGGGCAAACTCCAGGAGATAGTGAAGAACAGGGAAAACCGGTGTGCTGCAGTCCATGGGGTTGCAAAGAGTTGGACACAATTTAGCGACTGAACAAAAATAACAACAAAAGGGATATTACATATTTTGTACACTATATATGGTATTGTTGCATAAATGTGTCTATAAAACTATAGATACTGAACTTACTTTGAAATTTAATAGATTTTCAAGGGTAATCTTAAATGTATGCAAGTTCTAACTTCTACAGAGTTTAAAAGAAAATAACCCTTCACAGAGAAGACACCACTATCAAAGTGTTAGTCACTCAGTTGTGTCCAATTCTTTGTGACCCCACGGACTGTAGCCCACCAGGCTCCTCTGTCCATGGGATTCTCCTGGCAAGAATACAGGAGTGGGCAGCCATTCCCTTCTCCAGGGGATTATCCGGACCCAGGCATTGAACCTGGGTCTCCTGCACTGCAGGCAGACTCTGCACCATCTGATTCACCACTATATCTGCTCCCAACAGAGCGCTTCATAAGCTTTCCTCCCTCTACAGACACAGGCGTCTTCAATATTTAGAGTCTTATAAATTTCATGGATGCTATCCAATTTCATATCTGAAAGCAATTCATTTTCTGAGTTGGTGTTGGCTAGCCTGGCTTCAGTCAGCTGGCTATTTTAAATACAACCACCTTAAACACAACTCTGCAGAATGATCTTGGTATCTTCACTGTAGTGAAAGAAACATCAAGTCCCCCAGGATTTGTGAAAAGGTGAGTTTGTGGCCAGTGTTGGGCCAAGATGGCTGAATGGGAAGGTCCCATTCAGCCTTCCAGCCTCCATGCTTTGCTTAGCAAGCATGATGCTCCATGTATCAGCACAGTCATTTAAAAGGCTTTGGAAACCCCTAACTCCCCAACACACAGCAGTCACATCCATTTCCGTTTAGATGCAGCATCACCGGGTCCATTACCATGGCTCAGACACAGGCCAGGGGAAAGCCCTGCACAGAGGAGTCCTCCTGTGATTAACAGTGGGGTCAAAGGGGACAAACTGCCATCAGACACTTGTCCCCACAAACACAACATGCATGTGAACCAACGGGTACGGAGCACACTTGGTACACGGCAGATCTGATCATGCGTCATAAATAACCACTCCTAAAACTGGGATTGGAAGGAAAAGCTGCCCAGGGTGTCACCGTCCCATGCTCTGCTCCCCCCAACCCCAGCATGGCCTGGGACAAGCTGCCCTCTCTCCACAGAAACCTTGCAGCTCCAGGTCTGGGAGCCATAGCGGCCCTGGAAGGGACACACGAGATCATATGGCAAACTGCTCAGGTCTGGACCTGAAGGAGCACCCTGCAGACATGATGGTGGTGGAGGGACCGCCCTCGCCCCCAGCCTCCTAGCTCCAGACTCTTCATCACTGCACGGTGCAGGGTCCCCGCCTGCTGCAGGAAGGGTGGGGGCTGGGAATCTCTCATCTCTGAGAAGGGCATCTGTCGATGTGCTGGCCCTGGTCCCTTTCCCACAATATCTAGAATACATTGTTGTTGTTCAGTCGCTAAGTCCTTTTCTTTTGCAACTCCATGGACTGTAGTCCACCAGGCTCCTCTGTCTACGGGATTTACCCGCAAGAATACCGGAGTGGGTTGCCATTTCTGTCTCCAGGGGGTCTTCTCGACCCAGGAATTGAATCTGTGGCTTCTGCGTTGGCAGGTGGATTCTTTACCAACTGAGCCACCAGGGGCACCCATTTTTTTTTTTTTTTTTTAATAAATAACAACAATCTATTCCTTTGAGAACTCCTTCACTCCCACTGTAGGCCTCCAGGGGTCTCGGCCTCCAGGTGACCCAAGTCTTCCAGGAAGTTTCTTTACTCAGAATTTGGTTCTTGAGTGAAATGGCTCAAGGGCAATTGAGAAGCACTTCCTTGGATGGAGAAGCCCTGGAGAGACCTTTTATTAGTTTCTATAACTGTCCTGGATCCCTGGAGCTTCCCTCCTTCTTACCTTTTCGAAGTCCCATAGACTCAATTTTTCCTTTTTTTTTTAAACTTGTGATCTATCCTCTATCCTGACAATAAACTCTTTTTTGCTTAAATTAGCCAGGGTTAGTTTCTGTTGGCTTGAAACCAAAATACCATAACTGATGGAGACCCGTGCCAGTGACCTTGTTTTCAAGTTCTTTTCTGCTTTGCACTGCGTCTAGCTGACAGATTTTATTTTCTTGGACTCCAAAAATCACCGAGGAGGGGGACTGCAGCCACTTGCTCCTTGAAAGAAAAACTACGACAAACCTCAACAGCATATTAGGACGCAGAGACATTACTTTGCCTACAAAGGTCCATATAGTCAAAGCTATGGTTTTTCCAGTAGTCATGTACAGATGTGAGAGCTGGACAATAAAAAAGGCTGGACACTGAAGAATTAATGCCTTCCAACTGTGGTGCTGGAAAAGACTCTTGGGAGTCCCCTGGACAGTGAGGAGATCAAACCAATCAATCCTAAAGGAAATCAACCCTGAATATTCATTGGAAGGACTGACGCTGAAGCAGAAACTCCATTGCTTTGGCCACTTGATGGGAAGAGCCAACTCACTGGAAAAGACCTTGATGCTGGGAAAGACTGAAGGAAAGAGGAGAAGGGGATGGCAGAAGATGGCTGGATGGCCTTACCAAATCAACAGACATGAGTCTGAGCAAACTTCAAGAGATAGTGAAGGATAGGGAAGTCTGGCCTGCTGCAGTCCATGGGGCTGCAGAGTTGGACACGACTGAGTGACTGAACAGCAACAAGTTATCAAGTTCTGTTCATCATAAATATACCATTTTCTCTCTATATGTAATATATAACAGTATATCTTACTATAATATACTCACATACTATGTCATCTTTTTCTCATCCTTAAAATGCCCTTATGATATACATATTAATACTGCAACTACACTAAGGATGAGGCAATAACTGGGTTCAAGTAAGTTAAATCAGCCATGCATTGGGATACTCTGAGGCCTTGAAAAATCAGACCAGGACCTGAATGCTGATTCAGCGAGTCTGAGAGGGGGCTGCGGGTGACCTTCTTAACAAGCATCTGGGAGGATGATGTGGCTGGTTAGGCGCACATTTGAAGCATTGCTGCTGCTGCTGCTGCTGCTGCTAAGTCGCTTCAGTCGTGTCCGACTCTGTGCGACCCCATAGGGGTCCGCCGTCCCTGGGATTCTCAAAGCAAGAACACTGGAGTGGGGTGCCATTGCCTTCTCCAATGCATGAAAGTGAAAAGTGAAAGTAAAGTCACTCAGTCGTGTCCAACTCTTGGTGACCCCATGGACTGCAGCCTCCCAGGCTCCTCTGCCCATGAGATTTTCCAGGCAAGAGTACTGGAGTGGGGTGCCATAGCACTATACTCAGCCAATATTCTCAAACTCTAATGTGCCTAGAGACCATGTGGGAAGCAGACTCCAACTCAGCAGGGCTGAGGCAGGGCCCGTGACTCTGCATTTCCCATTGCTTCTGGTGCAGCTGCTGCTGCCAGACCACCCTCAGCAATGAACATTACGTGGCTGTCCCAGATGGCATAGTCAGTCACTGCCCCAGGCTGGATTTGACTTTGGGCTTTTGTCTGCTCTTATTCACTCTTGCCTTCTGGAGGAAAATCTGGTCTCTACAGGGGAGGATCCTGAAACCTAGAATGAGCAGCTCTTATGGCTGGTTAGTTAAATGGTCAGCAGGACGCAAACTCCCAGGGTGCCTGGGGTGGGGGAGGTGCTCCAGTGACCACGAAGTCCATTCTGCATGAAACTCTGATTTAAAAAAAAATGAAGTAAAGGGCCAGGCCAGCATCTTGTCACATGTCACTGGTGGGGCAGGCAACTGAGATCTGAGTGAACAAACCACTCACTCAGTTAAAAGATGCCAAAGCCTGACTGAATGCCAAGCATCATGCTTCCATTACCTAAGACAGCCCCCTCTCGAAAAGACAAGACACATCCTTCCTCTAAAAGAAGAGACGGGGGGACGCAGACCCT
This sequence comes from Neotragus moschatus, assembly GCA_006410615.1. Classification (NCBI taxonomy): domain Eukaryota; kingdom Metazoa; phylum Chordata; class Mammalia; order Artiodactyla; family Bovidae; genus Neotragus; species Neotragus moschatus. The sequence continues at coordinate 1,655,948 of SJYA01002721.1, read as the reverse complement.
AGAGACCAGATAGCAAAACTAGTGGTCCACTGGCCCACTTGGCCCACAGCAGATCTTCTCTGGCCTGCAGAGAGTCTGGTGTGTTGGCTGGTTACTCGGTTGCACATTTAAATATCAGGAAAATGTGCACTATCATCCAGAATGGAAATATTGAAATTTCGACAACACAGAGCCCCAGTTCACACGTTCCAAGAATCAGCTCTGGCTATGAGAGGAGGAACATTGGGTCTGGTGGTCACTCAAGTAGCCTATTCCCCACCTATGGACTCACGAGACACACACTGAGCCTGGGTCTTCAGTGCCCACTGTGCCCCCAACCCCATCATCCTGCAGTCAGGACACCCTGCACCATTTGGGTTCGGATGACTACAATAAAACTGGAGATTCCTGGTCCAGGGCAGTTCACTGGGATAGGAGACAGGAAGGAGACAGGATAGGAGACAGGAAGTGAGCCGTCTCACTAGGAAATGACTGCATCTATTCAAGTACCAGAAAATAAACCCAGGAATGCATGTCCCTGCCCCTGCTATGGCAGTAAGGTGGCTCTTGGTTGGCGACAGTTTGCTGATTTCTGAAAAACTCTGCCTTAAAAAAAAAAAAAATAACGTTTTCTCTCCCCTCATGGATTAGTGGTCCCCGCTGCACACAGCCTCGGTTTCTGAAGGAGACCGAGGATCCAGCTGGCAAAACCCTGCTTTAGCATGATTTCAAATCGCCAAATCTCAGAGTCAACATAATGCCACACTTCTGTTGAAATTACAGGTCAATTAGGACTACGTGGGGTGTGAGTAAGCACTCTGTACACANTAGCCGGCAGCCCACCAGTCTCCCAAGTCCCTGGAATTCTCCAGGCAAGAACACTGGAGTGGGTTGCCATTTCCTTCTCCAATGCATGAAAGTGAAAAGTGAAAGTGAAATCGCTCAGTCGTTTCCGACTCTCAGCGACCCCATGGACTGCAGCCCACCAGGCTCCTCCAACCGTGGGATCTTCCAGGCGAGAGTGATGGAGTGGGGCGCCACTGCCTTCTCCGTTAGTGCTGCCAAACTCTAGCAGGGCCCTGAATATGCAAACTGTCCCTCTTTCTTTGGCTCTGCTGGGAGCCATTCTCCCTAACTCCCTCTGCAGAGATATTCAACAGCCAAGTGTGTCTGCATCAAGGGGTTCCGTACTCAAAAAAAAAAAAAAAAAAAGGACTTATTTTTAGCTCCTGAAAAATCGCTAGGGTTTTTCAGTACAGAGGAAAGATGAGTGACTAGGCTTCTTTTGGTTTCAGAGACTGGGCCAGGGGGACAGAAAGAAAAAGAAAACCAACCTGAAGTTTGTTCCAGTGTCGCTCTTCATTTTTCAGTGTTAATTTGGAAATTGGCTTCAACTTGATGTGAACCTTTGCACAGAAATATATTACACTGAACACTGAAGTGTTTTAAAAATACTGGTGCACTCCGGTAACCGTCTGTCAGTCTTTGCGGCACATAGCAATTTAAAATTATTGGAGCTCTTAAATTAAGTGCTTAAATTTGAAGGTGATCACCACTCTGAGCATGTGGATTGCACAGCTATCTCAACTATAACGGCGCTTCAATTTTCTTTAAGCAGGTCATTTTGGAGAGCGATAAGGGAGTCTGATTGCCCAGCATGCATTGATTTAAAACTACTGGAGTCGTCAATTCATTTCTACAAGCACTTCTACTTGGGTGCAGTCTTGCTCTGATGGCTTAAATTGGGCCAAATTAGCCTATACCACACATGCTGAAAAAGCTAATGTATTTTGGTAATCTACCTTTTGGGGGGCAAAATTAACAGTCATTTCAGCTAAGGCAAAAACAGGACTCTAGAAGACGTGTTTGCCTTTCAAAAATACAAGGTCATGTAGGTGGGATTTTTCTGTGTGTCTAATGTCAAAAAGTTACAAAAGGAATATATGTATTGGTTTTTCAGAGACACTTGGACCATATAAGATATTTGATTTTTCAAAAAAAATAATATGAATTTTATCTGGAGGTAAAATTTTTGTAGAATTCTGTGTCCTTGCTAGAACCTACAACTTAACATTTTATTGCATTGGAAATACTAAGGCACAAGGTTTAATTTACCTGACTGTACACAGGGAATAAAATATCTTAAATTTTTTGTTGTTGTTAAAGTATAGTTGACTTACAATGTTGTATTAATTATTGCTGTTGTTTTTCCAAGTCGTGTCCAACTTTTTGTGACCCCATGGACTGCAGCACGCCAGGCCTCCCTGTCTCTCACTATGTCCCAAAGTTTGCCCAAGTTCACGTTCATTGCACTGGTGATGCCATCCAGCTATCTCATCTGCTGATGCCCTCTTCTCCTTCTGCCCTCAATCTTTCCCAGCATCAGGAACTTTTCCAATGAGTCATCTGTTCACATCAGATGGCCAAAATACTGGAGCTTCAGTTTCAGCATCAGTCCTTCCAGTGAATATTCAGAGTTGGTCTCCCTTAAGATTGACTGCTTTGGTCTTCTTGTATAGCCAATTATTGCTGTAGCGCCAAGCAATAAGTTACACATATATACACATTCTATTTTATATTCTTTTCCATTATGGTTTATCACAGGATATTGAATATAGTTCCCTGTGCTATACAGTAGAACCTTGTTGTTTTAAAATGCCTTTTCTCAAAGTAAATATGCCCTTGTCCTGTTACAAGAGAAAGTAAAAAAGTAAAGTAACTTAACTAAAGAAAGTTAAGAAGAAAAACAGCCAATGGACAAGATGTCTCACATAAAAGATCTCAAAATATCCCATTATCAGGTAGTCTGAGAAAAAGGATTTGCTCTTAAAAATAAGTGGGAAAATGCTGACTCAGCTGTACCAAAAATAGGAATAACAGCTAACATGTATTGAACACCAGGTACTAATCTCCTGTCACCCTTACAGCAACTCCCAGAGGTAACAGTTACGGCCCTTCTCCCTTTTACTATCATATAGAACTTGTTTTTCTTTATTGGGAATAGATTACCATATCTACAGAAAAACATTTTAAGGGGATATCAGAGTAAGAAAATACCACACAAACACATACATTCTCAAAGGGTTTCTTTGCAGCTCTAATGAGGCATAACATACATAGCATAAAATTCAGGCACTGTGAATACACAATTCGAACAGCATGTCATAATTGTATGTTTATACCACCATGTCCACAGTCCAATACCAGAATATTTCCATTACCCTGAAAAGTTCCCTCATGCGCATCTAGTCTGCAGTCAATCCCCATTACTACTCCAAAGCCCCAAGCCACCTCTGATCTGAGAATTTCATACACAGGGGATCATAACAATATGTGTCTTTTGCACTTGCCTTCTTTCATACAGTGTAGGATTTTTGAGGTCTGTGTTGTAGCATCTATTAGTAGTTCTTTTTATTACAGAATAGTATTCCCTTGTATGGTTATACTACAATTGATGGACATTTGGCTTGCCTCCGGTTTTATGCCATTATAACTAAGGCTGCAATGACCACTTGTGTTTATGTCTTTGTGTATATCTATAACATCAATTATCTCCTAGGTAGAAACCTAGCAGAACTGGTGATAAGACATGTCTGGGTTTAACTTTCTGGGAAACTGATGCCAATCTGTTTTCCAAAATGGCTGCACCATTTTACATATTCACCTTTCCACCAGCAATGAATAAAATACCATTTTCCTGGAAGAAAGTGAAATCGCTCAGTCGTATCCAACTCTTTGTGACCCCATGGACTGTAGCCTACCAGGCTCCTCCGTCCATGGGATTTTCCAGGCAAGAGTACTGGAGTGGGTTGCCATTTCCTTCTCCAGGAAATGGGAAGGAATCTTCCCAACCCAAGGCTTGAACCCAGGTCTCCCACATTGTAGGCAGACACTTTGCCGTCTGAGCGACCAGGGAAGCCAAGGGAGGATCAGTTAGGTATTCCCCAAGATTGCACAGCCAGTAGCCACAAAGCAGGGGTCTGTAGCTGAATGTCTGACTCTTGGCTATCCGCGTTTCTAAACTTCTCAAATTTGCATAGATTATTTGAGGTTAAACAAATGTCCCTGCCATAGGACTCAAGAGGATGCAAGACCCTGGTCATTTTATGGAATTTTCAAGAGGAGTTGATAACGTGCATTGATTTCCCACATCTTTTGTCCCCTGGACACTTGCTCATAAAAGTACATGTCTTCCGTTGAACTCCCTAGCAGCAGAGCCTGAGACAAGGAAGGGTAGAGATGATTTGCTGCAGAAACAAATGTGTAATGAAACCAGGGAAGCAGGCTAGAAAGAAAAGAGGGACTCAATAATGAAGCTTCAGGAAGAGTTCATCTTTTACCTTACTGGAGCTTAGAACAAGCACTGGACCATCAACTGAAGAACAGAGTAGTCTTGCCCAGGGATCCTCAAGTCAGTGGGTCATTGACTGTGGGCTGCCACTACTCCTGGGTCAGGGGAGAGGAGAGGGGCTATGACCTTCTCTCCTTGGTGTCTCCAAGTGGTAGAGAGCAATGGTCCAGAGCAGTGGCTACTGGGAGCCTCAGCAACCAGCTCACTGAGTGCACAGCCCTGGCAGCAGCACCTTAGGAAGGTGCCCACAACACCCATCGTAAGAAGCCTCTCACCCTCTCCTAGAGGCTGACCCACCAAGCTCTTCCTCACCTCTGGGGCTTTGCACTTACTGTTCTAATTTGAGAGTCTTATCCTGACACAAACAAAAAGCACACTGGCTTCTTCTCATCCCTTGAGTGGGTATTAGTTCAAATGTCAACATGAAAAAAAAGCTGAAAAAGAAAGGGTGATTGTGGTCATCAAAACTGGTTATACATCCTCTACACAATTTAAGGCTGCTCTGGACTCTTACACTCCCATCATCACATGACCAAGAAAACAGTGGAGCTCGTCACCAAGGAGGCACATCCTTCTGCTTTGGCTCATTTTCCCCAGAATCGCAGGCCTCAGGAGCATATGTATTGGGGCAGGACAGGACTGAGAGTGCCGTAGTAACAAACAGCCCCCAGATCTCAGTGGCTGAAAATAAAGATGAGCTATTGGGTTGGCCAAAAAGTCTGGGAATCTCTTATGGAAGTGAACTTTGGGGCCAATCCAATATTTCTTGCTGGTACTACACACCTGCTGGGGACCAGCCCAGGTGGCAGGCGTGTAGGGGGCAGTGAAGGTACTACACTGTGAAAGTCACTCAGAGCCCCCAGTGGATCAGCCATCAGTCTGAGGGCTTCTAGTCACTAACAGTCAAACCACAGGGAAAGAGTTCCTGAGACTCTAGCAGTAGTAAGTATGTGCACCAGCCCAGAAGCAGCACCTGTTCTCAGGGACTCATTGTTAGAACTGCCCACAGGGACTCAGAAGTGCCATCTGCATGAACTCAGAGACCAGTGGAGGAATGTGTGGCCTTTCTTCAGGGCTTGACTTCATCTGATGATGAACAGCGTGGCTCTGATCACTGTTTCCAGTCAATAAAGTAACTCCTTTCCTGATGGCCTCCCATATTAAACTAGGTTTGAAAAGAATAGAACTTCCAGTGGTGTAGAGATAAAGAGTAATTAAGTTGACCGTGAGCAGTGGTTAATGAGCTAGCAAACCCTTCCAAGGGGACACGAGCTCAATCCCCAGTCACCGGCCAAGGAGGTTCTGCAGTATTTCAAAATGTTCAGAGCTTACCTACGTTTACTTTGAGGAAGAGAACGTTGGCTTGCGTCTATTGCTAAGGTCATTGAAGGTCAAGAGGCTATAAAACTTATTTTAAGACCAAGCCAGGACAGTGATCTGACAGGGTTATGGAGCACAAAGCCTTAATTAAAGTTCCCAAGCAAAAAAAGAATTTAACTATGTGCTTATATTATTCTGTGTAAAGAATGTCTTTCAAACTTCTGTATCAAAAAAAAAGTCTTTGCAATTAACTTAAAATAAGTCATATTTTTCAAGGAACTTAGATTGATGATGCACAGGAAGCTTTTAACTTAATTGTTATTTTTCCCCAGGACCTTCCACATACAAAGGCAATTAGGAGAGCCATCTTTTTCTATTCAGCATGTGCGTAACTGCTGCATTGTACTTTAGAGACTTTCTCTCGAAATTAGCTAAATTTAGGACACCTCCCTACTTGCCTATGAGTTGCCTAGAAAGACAATAAATTCTAAATACTGGGTGGGAGGGGAAGGAGATGTAAGAGGCCATGATCTGTGGCAGAGAACTGAAGGAGTGTACGTGTCAGCCACACAAAACTGTTGCCAAGGTGTAAATTAAAAGGAATCACCTCGATTGAAAAAGTCACAATTTTTATGTAGAAGAAAATCACCTATTTATGCAGAAGACCCCAAAAGACATTTCTCCAAAGAAGTCTACAAGTGGCCAACAGGCACATGAAAAGATGCTGAACATTGCTAATTATTAAAGAAATTCAAATCAAAATTAAATGAGGTACCGCCTCACCCCAGTCAGAATGGCCATCATCAAAAAGTCTACAAATAACAAATGCTAGAGAGTATGGAGAAAAGGGAATCGTCTGACAGTGTTGGTGGGAATGTAACTGGTGCAGCCACTATAAAGAACAATATGAAGGTTCTTCAAAAAACTAAAAATAGAGTTATCTATAGTCCAGCAATCCCACTCTTAGGCATATACCCAGATAAAGCTATAATTGGAAAAGATACATGAACATTTATGTTCATCACAGCACTATTTACAAGAGCCAAGACAGAGAAACAACCTAAGTGTCCTCTGACAGAGGCTGGGATGAAGAAGGTGTGGTACATGTAGATGGTGGAATACTACTCAGCCATCAAAAAGAGTGAAATAATGCCATGTGCAGCAATATAGATGGGCCTAGAATCAAAAGAGAAAGGCGAATACGATATGATGCCACGCACATGTGGAATCTAAACTACAACACAAATCAACTCATCTATGAAACAAAAATAGACTCACAGGTATAGGGAACAGACTTGTTGCCAAGGGAGATGGGGGCGAGGGAGGTAAGGAATGAGTTTGGGATTAGCAGAGGCAAACTGTGTAGGATGGATAAACAACGTCCTACTGTATAGCACAGGGGAAAATATTCAATATTTTGTGTCAAATCATAATGGAAAATATGAAAACAATATATGTATGTATAACCGAGCCACTTTGCTATACAAATAAATTAACACAATATCGCAAATCAAATATATGTCAATACAGTTTCAAAAATTAATCAATCAATTAAAAGGGACCACATAAATTGCCTAGTTGCTTGCACAGATAGAGGAGGAATTCAAGCACTGTGATTATCCACCCCAAAGTCAAATCTCAGAATGTCTGATTTTGCTTATAGTTGCCCCATAGTTGCTCTTCAGTGCAAGTGAGTGAATATTTGAAGTAGGAAATAACTCCCTCAGCTACTTGGGCTGCTGACCACGTCTCATCAGTTCTTTATCATCGCACACCCAACCCAGCGACAAGATGAAACAAACGTGTGCCCAAGCTGAGGAGGAAGGCCATGCCTGGCTCTCCCTAGCTGTGGGGGAGGGGTCATTTGCACACATCTGTTGGAGCATTAACGGGATATAATAACATGCTGTTTTTCTCTGGGATCTATTCCCTCAGCCCCTCTAGTCTGGGTTCCCTGCTTTCCCTCAAACACATCACACCCCCTGAAATCTGCATTATGTCACATATGAAATGAAGGGTTTAACTCTCACAAAATCAGAACATCTGGAAATAATGAGCCTCCAGGCTACCTGGGCCACTGAGGTGGGGGATGAGCAGCAGCTGCACTTTACCCTCCTGGGATGTGTGCTCTAGTCCATAGCAGGGCCAGTAGGGGCTGCTGGGAGAGAAGGACCCCCAACTGTGTCATTCCAGTTTCAACGGCATAGATACCCCCACCATACTGATGTCAAGCAACCACTTGCTGGCCAGCCAGCTTACACACTTCCTATAACTGAATACCTGGTTCTGATCAGCTGGAATGATCATATGCAACAATGTTTCCAGAATACCCTGTTCAGCACCTGACCCTCCATGCCCAGGTAAGGTGGTACATGAATTAAAATTAGACCTGCTTCACACACGGTGTTACCCACCTAGGCTCTGCGGACATCCACACCAACCACCATGAGAGAAGACACTTCTGAATCTTTCCAGCTACGGCTCTAGATAATCCCAAGGCTTATAGCGGGACTTCTCAGAGGACACTTGCTATGCTAATACCAGGATAGGCTGATATTGCCTCACTATTTTCAGATCGAGAAAGGGCTGCTAGAAGATTGAAAGTCTTATCTGGATTCAGATTTGACTCTACAATCTCTACCGCCTTATCTCTGAATTATCGTTAACGGGTTCTGCCTAGTCTCTACCACCCTAGTCTCAGCTTTCTTCAATCCCTTCTGGGGCTAGCTGGCCACCAGAATAACTGTCCCCCAACAGCTGTGAGAAGGAAGCCGCCCATCACCGTTTTCATTTCTCACTTCCTTATTAGGCAAGCCTTCAAAGCTTCCTGTGGCTTTTCATATCTAATCAAAGCCTTCGGCTCAGCATTCAAACCTGTCCGCCCATAAGCAAGAGCAATAATCCTGGGCTTTTGTGGCCTCTCATAACACCAACCAAGGTCCCTGAAATCCCTACAGACCCTCCACATTGCATCTCAATGTCCTTATTCACAGAAGACAGCAATAACTCTCACTCCCATCTTTCACCAGACTTGCTGGAATTGCAGAGCATCTAGGAAGCACGCTGTCTGCATACTAAGTTCCAGGGACACTCCGCCTGCTCCTTTCACACGCACACACATCCCCGATAAATCATACACGCCTGGTGAAAACAGCCAACACGGGAAGGATGCGCATGGCGTCATCACACGTTCAGGGTTCTCAGAGAGCAAGTCCTTAGTCCCCCTGGGGTTTTCAGAGAGACTGACAGCTCCTCTCCCCTCCTTCTACTTGGAGGATGCTGGTCAGAGGCTGTCCTGTAAGTCGGGCCCCTTGGTGTGTCCTACTTATCACACACCAGGATAGGGGACCCATTCCTCAATATCACAGGCTATGAACTGAGGACATAGGAGACTCAGACAGGCTATAAGAGATAGTGTTGGGGTCTCATCCTTCAGGAATAGACTTTACTGAGAAAGGACGAGACTCGCAGAGGCAGACGCTGTTGGCATCGCACCGTAGTACCCTCTCAGCACCTGCATGCACCCCCAGCTGGGGCAGACAGTTTTCAGCTGCTAAGGGTTACCCCCCTGCCATCTCCCATCTCTGCTGAGGCTTGCCTCCCCAGTGCCCCTGAGCATGCTGGGTAGCCAAGAGATACAACCAGCAAGTGCAGAGTAGTCCATGTCCCAGGGGCAGCCTCAGTGGAATGGAGGAAGAGTGAGTGGAGAATGCTCGCTTCTGTTCTTGGGTGGGAGTACATTCACATCACTCACAGAAGGTCCCAGAGGCACTGAGCCTCATTCATCCACAGCAGAAATCGACTCTCTATACATCTTATTTGACTGTGTGGATCAAAATAAACTGGAAAATTCTTTAAGAGATGTGACTACCAGACCACCTGACCTGCCTCTTGAGAAATATGTATGCAGGACAGGAAGCAACAGTTAGAACTGGACATGGAACAACAGACTGGTTCCAAATAGGAAAAGGAGTACATCAAGGCTGTATGTTGTCACCCTGCTTATTTAACTTATATGCAGAGTACATCATGAGAAACACTGGGCTGGAAGAAACATAAGCTGGAATCAAGATTGCTGGGAGAAATATCAAAAACCTCAGATATGCAGATGACACCACCCTTATGGCAGAAAGTGAAGAGGAACTAAAAAGCCTCTTGATGAAACTGAAAGAGGAGAGTGAAAAAGTTGGCTGAAAGCTCAACATTCAGAAAACGAAGATCACGGCATCTGGTCCCATCACTTCATGGGAAATAGATAGGGGAAACAGTGGAAACAGAGTCAGACTTTATTTTGGGGGCTCCGTAATCACTGCAGATGGTGACTGCAGCCATGAAATTAAAAGACGTTTACTCCTTGGAAGGAAAGTTATGACCAACCTAGTTAGCATATTAAAAAGCAGAGACATTACTTTGCCAACAAAGGTCCGTTTAGTCAAGGCTATGGTTTTTCCAGCGGTCATGTATGGTTGTGAGAGTTGGACTGTGAAGAAAGCTTAGCACCAAAGAATGTATGCTTTTGAACTGTGGTGTTGAAAAAGACTCTTGAGAGTCCCTTGAACTGCAAGGAGATCCAACCAGTCCATCCTAAAGGAGATCAGTCCTGGGTGTTCTTTGGAAGGAATGATGCTAAAGCTGAAACTCCAGTACTTTGGCCACCTCATGCGAAGAGTTGACTCATTGGAAAAGACCCTGATGCTGGGAGGGATTAGGGGCAGGAGGAAAAGGGGACGACAGAGGATGAGATGGCTGGATGGCATCACCAACTCGATGCACATGAGTTTGGGTGAACTCCGGGAGTTGGTGATGGACAGGGAGGCCTGGCGTGCTGCGGCGATTCATGGGGTCGCAAAGAGTCGGACACAACTGAGCGACTGAACTAAACTGAACTGATACCTCTTATTAACTTTTCTGCTTCCAGTCTCACCTTTTCACTTGTGTTTGCTTATTGTCTGAACCCACATCTTGGGCTCTGGTATTGGAAAAATAAGAATGGCGGTCTGGGGCCCATGAAAGAGGGGCAGGCACACCTGGCAGTGTCCCCGGGTGCCCCCTCTCCCTGGCACATATCTGCCAGGTCCTGGGAGGCCACCTGCCATGGGGCTGTGGAGTTTGACTCCCACCCATGCTGAGTCTCCCTTCTGACAGACCGGCGGTACCCCACTAGAGCCACTTTTCAGCCCTGGGACATCTGGTTAAATGTGAAGATGCTGCTGCTCGTCACAACTGAAGATGAGCACTGCTACCAGCAACTAGTGCGTGGAGGCCCGGAGGCTGCAGATGCGCAGCACAGCTTCCTGTAACAAAGGATTGTGAGTGGTAAAATGCCAGTGCAGAGGCTGAGAAATCTGGTCGCAAAAGCAAGCACAAGAGCAGCTCTGTCCCTGGCAAGCAATCGGGCCATTTGTGTACCAGACTAGGTGTGGGGGTCAGGCATTTACAGGAGACCGTCTGGCCAGCACCTGGAGCCCTGGAGCCCTGGAAAGAAGGGACCAGACTTCCCATGGGAAGCTGAGCTGAGGTGGCCCCTGGCTGGGAGAGGACAAATTCTAGTCTGAATCATACTTGTCTAGGCAATGAAGATAGAGTCCCCGGGGTCATTTTCACTGTTGTACCACAGAAAGAAGATATCAGCTTGCCCCTTATCATATCTTTCTAAAGGGAATATTCTGAAGAACCTTCTCTAGACCTGCAATAACATAAAAACACAAGTAAGCGTGTTAGTCGCTCAGTCGTGTCTGACTCTGTGACCCTAAGGACTATAGCCCACCAGGCTCCTCTGTCCATGGATTTTTCCAGGCAAGAAATATTGGAGTAGATTGCCATGTCCTCCTCCAGGGGATCTTCCCAACCCAGGGATCAAACCCGGGTCTCCTGCTTTAGCAGGCAGATTCTTTACCATCTGAGCCACACAAGGGAGCCCATCCTATCCAAAGAAGTCGCCTGCCCCCACATTGCTCCCCATCTCCTCACATCTAAGGAACCCACAAGGTGAGAGGGAAAACTGGATGGGGAGGTTAGCTCACTGGCACCTTGGCTGATCCAAACATGAGTAGGATTGGCTCAAAATTCTCTAGGTACAAAGAACATTTTCTTTAAAGGTTCTAACTCTCAAATATATCATGAGTCACCAGAAGCACAAAGCAGGATCCACAGTCAGAGTAAAGTCACTGGTGTCCCAAGTGAAGACACATAAGACAGGACGGTGATCCAGCTGAGCTACCTGCCTGGAAGGACCAGGATGTGAGATGCTGTCTGGCCCCAGTGCACCTGGAAAGCGCTGCTTGAGAATTCCGGCCAAAGACACAGACAGGGCTCAGTCATCACTGAGTCAGCACCTGTCTCCCTGAACAGCTCCTTGGGCTGCTCATTTATCAGCCCCACTCCCCTAGGTGGCTTCCTGCTGAGGCATGGAAATGGCGACTCTGTCCTAATTTTAGTCTCACATTAAAGCCTCCTGTGCTCCGGAGCAACTTTGCAAGTCACTGATTGTTTCTTTTTGTTGTTGTTGGGGGGACGGGGATAGAGAAATCGAGAAGTAAAGCAGCTCACCGAGGACAGAAATCCACAAACCTGGCAGCCAGCTCCAGCCCAGAAAACAAAAGGGTCTTCAGTTCACCTGTCAAGACTGTGCCCTTCCTCGGCCTCTTCCTTGGAAGGTTATCTGATTTTTTAGAGCCAGGTGTGATGGAGCAAAAAGCACTGAATCATCACCCAGGGTGAGTGGCTGGCTGGTTCCGAGGCCGCCAGGGAGAACTGGCAGAAGACGCTGCTCTCAGCAGTGGCTGCAGCTGCCTAGGCGACAGTGGGTTTCTCTCCTCTAACCTGGCAGCTCAGAGGAAAAAGGAAGGAGTTAAGGGTCAGGGCTGTTCCCTGGGCGTTCCTGTATTTACCCACTGACCTTGCTGCTTTCTTCCAAAAGGTCCCTCCAAGAAATGAAAGAATCTTTCAAAGCTATGAGGAAGCCAGACTTAATCAGGTAGAATCTTTAGGGTTTTGTTTAGTTATTTTCATCCACATATTTTCAGTGACCCACTGATTGTTTATTAGCACATTATTGAGTCTCCATGCGTTTGTGTTTTTTGCAGGTTTTTTCTGACAGTTGATTTCTAGTCCCATAGCATTCTAGCTAGAAAAGATTCTTGATATGAGTTCAGTCTTCTTAAACTTACTAAGACTTGTTTTGCAGGGAAGTATGTGATCGATTCTGGAGAATGTTTCATTGCACTTGGAAAGATTCTGCTGCTTGGAAATATTCTGGAAACTCGGAAAGATTCTGCTGCTTCGGGATGGAATGTTTCATACACATACATATATATATATGTGTGTGTGTATGCATGTATATGAAATTCCCTCCTGCCTCTGATTCCCTCCTGCCCCTCTATGAGGCTCTCCAAGATGAGCAAGTGGGTCTGACACATGCTACTTTCAAATTACTGCTTCTGCCCTGGGTCCTAGAATGTGTGGGTTGCTGTGTGCAGCCTTTAGGAACAGAGTGTCTGTTTCTTACAAACTTCTAATAAGTTGGCACAAAAGTAGTGTTCTTGCCTGGAGAATCCCAGGGATGGGGGAGCCTGATGGGCTGCCGTCTCTGGCGTTGCACAGAGTTGGACATGACTGAAGCGACGCAGCAGCAGCAGCAGCAGCAATTGCAGTTTTGGACCATGAATTTTAAATCACTATAACTAGGCTAAAACACATCTTTATTAATTAAAATAGAAACCATTACAATCAACACATTTTTGCCAATGAGAAATATTTTTTTTTATTCCTATAGCATAAAAGGGCTTCCCTGGTAGCTCAGATGGTAAAGAATCCACCTGCAGTACAGGTGACCTGGGTTCTATTCCTGGGTTGGAAAGAGCCCCTGAAGAAGGGCATGACAACCCACTCCAGTATTCTTGCCTGGAGAAGCCCCATGGACAGAGGAGCCTGGTGGGCTACAGTCCATTGGATTGCAAAGAATTGGACAAAACTGAGCATCTAAGCACATGTAGCATAAAGATCTGTGCTTCTGACAGCATGGAGATTCCTTAAAAATCCAGGAATAAAACCACCCTATGACCCAGCAATACCACTTCTAGGCATATACCCTGAAGAAACCAAAATTGAAAAAGACACATGTATCCCAATGTTCACTGCAGCACTATTTACAACAGCCAAGACATGGAAGCAACCTAGATGTCCATTGACAGATGAATGGATAAAGAAACTGGTACGTATATACGATAAAATACTACACAGCCATAAAAAGGAATGCATTTGAGTTAGTTCTAGCGAGGTGGATGAAACTAGAGCCTGTTCTACAGAGGGAAGTAAGTCAGAAAGAAAAAAACAAATATTGACTATTAATGCATATATATGGAATCTAGAAGGATGGTACTGACAAGTCTGTCTATGGAGCAGCAATAGAGTCATAAACATAGAGAACAGACTTATTATGGACAAGGCTGGGGAAGAAGAGAGAGAGGGTGAGATAAATGGAGAGAGCAGCATGGACACATATACTCTAACAAACGTAAACAGCCAATGGGAATTTGCTGTGTGACTCAGGGAACTCGGGTGGGGGCTCTGTAATAACCTAGAGAGGTGGGAATGGGCAGGAGGTGGGAGGGAAATTCAAGAGGGAGGGGACGTATGTACACCTATGATTAGCTCATGCTGATCTGTGCCAGAAAGCAAACCAATATTGTAAGCCAATCATCAACCAATTAAAAATAAATCAACATTTTAAAAAACAGAAAGGGAAGGTACTTAGGAAAAAAAAAAAAACCTGTGCTTCAGGATTCAACAAACTCTTGGAAAGCATTTTTTTCTCTCCTACTGACTGACTGGTTGGAGAAGCATTTTCTCTACAAAAAGTTGTGGAGATGCTTGAAGAAGTGGTCGTTGGGTGGCGAGAGGTCAGGTGGATATGGCAGATGAGGCAAAGCTTCGTAGCCCCATTTGTTCAACTTTTGAAGCCCTGGTTGTGTGATGTGCAGTCAGCATCATTGTGGAGAAGTGGGCCCTTTCTATGGACCAATGCCGTCAGCAGGCACTGCAGTTTTTGGAGCATCTCACTGATTTGCTGAGCGTACTTCTCAGATGTAATGGTTTCGCTGGGATTCAGAAAGCTGTAGTGCATCAAACCAGCAGCAGGTGACCAAATAGTGACCATAACCATTTTTTGGCCCAAGTTTGGCTTTGAGAAGTGACTTGGAAATTCTTCTTGGTACAACCACTGAGCCACTCATTGCTGGCTGTTGTATAAAATCCACTTTTCATCACACATCACAATCTGATCGAGAAATGATCTGTTGTTTCTGCATAGAATAAGAAAACACAACTTCAAAAAACTATTTTAAAAAAAATTTGGCCATCTTATGAGGCACCCCCTTATCAGGTTTTTTCACCTTTCCAATTTGCTTCAAATGCCAAACGACCATAGAATGGTTGATGTGGAGTTCTTCAGCAACTTCTCTTGCAGTTTTAAGAGGACCAGATTTTAAGATTGCTCTCAGTTGGTCATTGTCAACTTCCAATGGCTGGCTACTATGCTCTTCATCTTCAAGACTTGCATCTCCTTTGCAAAATGTCTTGAACCAGCACTGCACTGTATGTTTGTTAGCAGTCCCTGGGCCAAATGTATTGCTGATGTTGTGAGTTCTATCCACTGATTTACGACCCATTTTGAACTAGAATAGGAAAATCACTCAGATTTGCTTTTTGTCTAACATCATTTCCATAGTATAAAATACAAGTAAAAAAACAGCTAAGAACTTGTCATTAGCAAAAAACATAAAGTGAGAAATGCACTTTAAAATGAAGTATAACATAACCACATTCATTTAAGAATATATTATAATATCAAATGACAAATGTCAATAATGCAAAAATTGCAAAAAATAAAATCACAAAAATCACGATTACTTTTGCACCAACCTAATGGCTCTCCATTTTACAATATTGGCTTGCTTTCTGTCACACATTAGCATGAGCTAATCATAGGTGTACATACGTCCCCTCCCTCTTGAATTTCCCTCCCACCTCTTGCCCATTCCCACCCCTCTAGGTCATTANCAAAAAATAAAATCACAAAAATCACGATTACTTTTGCACCAACCTAATGGCTCTCCATTTTACAATATTGGCTTGCTTTCTGTCACACATTAGCATGAGCTAATCATAGGTGTACATACGTCCCCTCCCTCTTGAATTTCCCTCCCACCTCTTGCCCATTCCCACCCCTCTAGGTCATTACAGAGCCCCGACTCGAGTTCCCTGAGTCATAAAGCAAATTCCCATTGGCTGTTTACATTTGTTAGAGTATATGTGTCCATGCTGCTCTCTCCATTTATATCACCCTCTCTCTCTTCTTCCCCAGCCTTGTCCATAAGTCTGTTCTCCATTCCAGAAGGGCCTGCACTGCGAATACAAGCCTTCAGAATATTTGGCTTTGAAGGTCAACAGGACTTGCTTTCGGGAGAGCCAAAAGTTTATGAAAAACAGACACCCTACTCCTAAGATGTTCACACGGACACTTACACATTATAGGGTCCAGATCAGAAGCAATAATTTGAAAGTAGCCCATGTCAGACCCACTTGCTGCTCTTGGAGAGCCTCAGGGGGAGGCAGGGGCAACTGGGCTTCATGTGGGAGATGCAGACACTGGCAGTCATTTCTGAAGTCTGTTCCACCATGAGGATGACGGTGCTGGCAAGCATCAGTCGGAATCCCTCACCCCCAACCACCAGTGGGTCAGTACCAGAACTAGAACTCCCTAGCCCTTGCAACCAGTCATTCCAGGATCTGGCTGAATCCACCAAAAGCGAGCAGCCTCTGTGCTAGGTAAGGGCTTGCAACCAACTGGGTTGGGAACCAGTCATGCCTGCCAGCATGCCCACAGTGGTCAGCACTGCCACAACACAAGGGTACATGGCCCACATAAAGGGCACCCCAGAGCCTATAACTCTGGTGAACATAGGGACTTGTGCTGCTGGACACCATAATACACCTTATAATACCATTTCTCCAAGAATGTAAAATATAACTGACCTCCTGTTACATGGAAATAAAGCAGAGAATCAAGCAAAGTAAGACAACAGGGGAATATTTTGAAAACTGACTAACAAGATAAAAATTTAAAAGAGGAGCTAAGTGAAGTGGAGATAAGCATTCTACCTAATAAAGAATTCAAAATGATAAAGATGCTCAACAAGCTTGGGAGAAGAATCAATGATCACAGTGAGGATCTTAACAAAGACTAAGAAAATATAAAGAAGAACCAAACAGAGCTGAATAATACAATAATGGAAATAAAAAACAGACTAGAAGGAATCAACAGTAGTTTAGATGATACAGAGGAACAGATTAGTGAAATGGAAGACAGAGCAGTGGAAATCACTCAAGAGGAAAAATAATTTTCAAAAGTAAGGACAGTTTAGGAGATCACTGGAACAATAGGAAATATACTATCATTTGCATTATAGGGGTCCTAGAAGGAGAAGAGAGAGAGAAAGGGAAAGAGAACATATTTGAAGACATAATAGCTAAAAACTTCCCTAACCTGGGGAAGAAAACAGACATCTAAGTCCAGGAAGCACCAGTTCAGTTCACTTCAGTCACTCAGTCATGTCCAACTCTTTGCAACTCCATGGACTGCAGCACCCCAGGCCTCCCTGTCCATCACCAATGCCTGGAGTCTACTCAAACTCATGTCTATTGAGTTGGTGATACCATTCAACCATCTCATCCTGTCATCCCCTTCTCCTCCTGCCCTCAATCTTTCACAGCATCAGGGTCTTTTCCAATCAGTCAGTTCTTTGCATCATGTGGCCAAAGTATAGGAGTTTCAGCTTCAGTAACAGTCCTTCCAGTGAATATTCAGAACTGATTTCCTTTAAGATTGACTGGTTGGATCTCCTTGCAGTCTCCAAGTGACTCTCAAGAGTCTTCTCCAAAAACACAGTTCAAAAGCATCAATTCTTTGGCACTAAGCTTTCTTTCTAGTCCAACTCTCACATCAATACATGACTACTGGAAATACCATAGCCTTGACTAGATGGACCTTTGTCAGCAAAGAAATGTCACTGCTTTTTAATATTCTGTCTAGGTGATCATAACTTTTCTTCCAAGGAGTAAGCGTTTTTTAATTTCATGGCTGCACTCACCATCCACAGTGATTTTGCAGCCCAAGAAAATGAAGTCAGCCACAGTTTCCACTGCTTCCCCATCTATTTGCCATGAAGTGATGGAACCAGATGCCATGATCTCAGTTTTCTAAATGTTGAGTTTTAAGCCAGCTTTTTCACTCAGGAAGCACAGAGAGTCCCAAACAAGACCAACCAAAAGAGATATACACCAAGACACACTGTAATTAAAATGGCAAAAATTAAAGATGAAGACAGAATATTAAAAGCAACAAGAACTACAATAAAGCTATCAAGTAACTTTTAAGCAGAAATTCTGCAGGCCAGAAGGCGGTAGCATGATATATCTAAATTGATGAAAGGGATAAACCAACAACCAAAAATACCCTACTCAACAATGCTATTATTCAGAATTAAAGGAGAGATACAGAGTTTCACAGATAAATAAAGCCAGAAGAGTTCAGTACTACTAAGCTGGCTCTACAGGAAATGTAAAAGGGACTTCTCTAGGCATAAAAGAAAAGATATACCTATAAATGTGAACATTATGAGAGAAAATTTCTCATTGGTAAAGGAAAATACACAACAAAGGTAGACCAACCACTTATAAGCTGGTTCAGTTCAGTTCAGTTTAGTCACTCAGTCGTGTCCGACTCTTTGCAACCCCATGAAGTGCAGCACGCCAGGCCTCCCTGTCCATCACCAACTCCCGCAGTTCACTCAGACTCATGTACATCGAGTCAGTGATGCCATCCAGCCATCTCATCCTCTGTCGTCCCCTTCTCCTTCTGTCCCCAATCCCTCCCAGCATCAGGGTCTTTTCCAGTGAGTTAACTCTTCACATAAGGTGGCCAAAGTATTGGAGTTTCAGCCTCAGCGTCAGTCCTTCCAATGAACACCCAGGACTGATCTCCTTTAGAATGGACTAGTTGGATCTTCTTGCAGTCCAAGGAGTCTCAAGAGACTTCTCCAAAAAAAAAAAAAAAAAAGAGTCTTCTCCAATAGCACAGTTCAAAAGCATCAAGTCTTCGGTGCTAAGCTTTCTTCACAGACCAACTCTCACATCCATAAATGACTACGGGAAAAACAATAGCCTTGACTATACGGAAATTTGTTGGCAAAGTAATGTCTCTGCTTTTGAATATGCCATCTAGGTTGGTCATAATTTTCCTTCCAAGGAGTAAGCATCTTTTAATTTCATAGCTGCCATCACCATCTGCAGTGATTTTGGAGCACCCCAAAATAAAGTCTGACACTATTTCCACTGTTTCCTCATCTATTTCCCATGAAGTGATGGGACCAGATGCCATGATCTTAGTTTTCTAAATGTTGAGTTTTAAGCCAACTTTTTCACTCTCCTCTTTCACTTTCATCAAGAGGCTTTTTGGTTCCTCTTCACTTTCTGCCATAAGGATGGTGTCATCTGGATATCTGAGGTTATTGATATGTCTCCCAGCAATCCTGATTCCAGCTTGTGCTTCTTCCAGCCCAGTGTTTCTCATGATGTACTGTGCATATAAGTTAAATAGGAAGGTTAAAAGACAAAAGTAGTAAAATTATCTATATTCATAATAAGCAGTTAAGGGCTACAGAAAATGAAGAGATGTAAAAAAAAAGATGTAAAAAAGTAAACATGTGGGAGGGAGTAAAATGCAGGATTGTTAAAATATATTTGAAATGAAGAGATCAATTTAATATAACCATATATTTTATGTGTATACATATATATATATATTGCTATATATATATAAACTTATCTACTATAAATTTTTGGTTTATAGAATACACACCCACATTAAAGACATCCAAATATAACACTAAAGATAGTCATCAAATCAAAAGGGAAGAGAACAAAGAAATAAAAAAGAAACAAAAATGAACTATAAAATAACCACAAAACAATTAACAAAAAGGCAGTAATTACATGTGTTAATAATTATTTCAAATATAGATGGATTACATATTCAAATCAAAAGACATAGAGTGGCTGAATAGCATCAAGTGTAAGACCCAAGTACAAGACCTAAGCCTATAGGAGACTTACTTCAAATCTAAGAACATATACAAACTGAAAGTGATGGGATGGAAAAAGTTACTCCATGCAAATGGAAATGAAAAGAAAGCTTAGGTAAGAATATTTATATCAGAAAAAAATAGACTTTAAACAAAGACTGTAACCAACAACAAAGGACATTACAAAACGATCAAAGGATAGGTCCAAGAAGAAGACATGATAGCTAAAATACACCTGCATCCTGCATGGGGCACCTAAATACATAGAACAAGCGTTAACAAACATAAAGAGAAATTGACAGCAACACGGTCGTAGGTGTGGACTCTAGCCACTCCCATCAAAGGACAGCTCATCCAGACAGTGCATCAGTAAGGAAACACTGGCCTTAGTGACACACTTGGTGAGATACATTTTGAGATACCCACCGCTTTCAGGACCATTAGTTCAGTTCAGTCGCTCAGTCGTGTCCGACTCTTTGCGACCCCATGAATCGCAGCACGCCAGGCCTCCCTGTCCATCACCAACTCCTGGAGTTCACTCAGACTCACGTCCATCGAATCGGTGGTGCCATCCAGCCATCTCATCCTCTATCATCCCCTTCTCCTCCCGCCCCCAATCCCTCCCAGCACCAGAGTCTTTTCCAATGAGTCAACTCTCCGCATGAGGTGGCCAAAGTACTGGAGCTTCAGTGGAACTGCAAGGAAATCAACCAGTCAGTCCTAAAGGAAATCAATCCTGAATATTCACTGGAAGGACTGATGCTAAAGTGAAGCTCCAATACTTTGGCCACCTGATGTGAAAAGCCAACTCACTGGAAAAGACCCTGACACTGGCAGAAAGGGAAAGGGGCAGCAGATGATGAGATGGTTACATGGCATCACTGACTCAATGGACACGAATCTGAGCAAATTTCAGGAGACAGTGAAGGAGAGGGAATTTGGTGCACTGCAGGCCACGGGATCACAGTCAGACAGGACTTAACAAATGAACACCACCAATTGATATTGCTGTGGCATGGCCACCCCTCTCCCCAAAATATTATTTACTGACTTCAAGCTTTTCAAAATTTGCAATTTAAACTTCTCAGAGTGTGTTACATTAGCATAAGTTCCTCATAGAATGCAAATATCGCTAGTCAGATGCATTTCAAAGCTGAAAAGCTCTCACACCTGTCATGCCATTAGTAAACTGCTTTTACTCGAATACAAGCAATCCTATATGAACCCCATTAGCATTTTAAAAACAAAACAGTTACTTGTCTAAAAATGATTGCATGGAGAGGAGGAGTAGGGGGTGAAGAAAAGAAAGTGTCTGTGTAAATATGTGTGTAAGGTAAGTATCTGTCATTGACAAATAATACTATCTCACCCAGAGATTATTAAGACTACTTTATTTCTACTGAATAATGTCACTCCTTTCTAAAATACTTATGACAACATCACAACACTTCCCCATGACTTTCACGGTTCCCTGGAATCATTCCCCAATACAGCCCTCTACCTTCTGTTTGTAAGCCATCCAGAGAGGACCCTCCTGCCTTTTCCACGTGGACGTGCACTTCTGACCTGTCTGCTTTGCTGTTGTATACCTCTTCTGAGAAGATTCCCCCTACCCTCAGTCAGAATAAAGTCCCCCTATGCAATTGGCAAAGATGAAATAAAACGTTAGTACTCACGAGATGAGAGGAGCATTTCCACACACTTCTCATGGGATGTAAATGGGAGCAACGTTTCAGAACTATTGTGTAGTACATCCTAACCCTAACCCGGTAAGTCTACTTCTAAGACTTTATCCAAAAGAAATGTTAGGAAAATTATGTTCTTTTTTATTTTTTTAAGGGAATCTGTCCAATCCACAGACCAGCATCCCCTGTCCTTTGGTACCTGGTTCCTGTGTGTGCTAGTAATTTGACATACAGGTTGAGAGCAGATTTTTGGAGCTGCCCACCTGGATTTGAAATCTGGTTCTCAAGCATGATACCTGTGTCACACTGGGCCAGCAACTTAACATCTCTGAGCTGCGATGTGCCCCAGCCACTTAAAATAAGAACATCTGTGCTCTGTCTCCCATGCAAAGGTGGTGTGAGATGCCCCATGGGGAGTGCTTGGCCCGGCGCTGGCATCCAGCTCCCGCGCAGGACTGTGAACTAACACCGCTGCATGACTATCCCTCTCTGGAACCAGCTGAACCAAGCGGATGCAAACAACATAAGCTGGGTCTACCAGACTGTTCCAGGAATTTGGAATTGTGATTGAGAGTCAGCTAGAGAGTCTGTGTACTATGGAAGCATGACATTAAACATATTCTTCCATGTGGACTAAGAATCTGTGAAGACTCTTTGGAGAATGAGAATTTTCATAGCCCAGCAATCATAACAGCAGAAGCAAGAAACAGTGAGTGCCCTGGGGGCTTCCTAAGCCTTGGTTCTGCTCTCCACTGGAAGCCTGTCTTTATTTCCGTCCTTAGGTTTTAGGAAATACTCTATTTTTCTCTTGCATAGACTGCTGCTGCTGCTGCTAAGTCGCTTTAGTCGTGTTCCACTCTGTGCGACCCCATAGACGGCAGCACACCAGGCTCCCCCGTTCCTGGGATTCTCCACCAAGAACACTGGAGTGGATTGCCATTTCCTTCTCCAATGCATGAAAGTGGAAAGTGAAAAGTGAAAGTGAAGTTGCTCAGTCGTGTCCGACTCTTAGCGACCCCATGGACCGCAGCCTACCAGGCTCCTCCATCCATGGGATTTTCCAGGCAAGAGTCCTGGAGTGGGGTGCCGTTAGCATGGTGATAATTATCTATACAGTCCCGTCTTTGTCTTCTTCTGCCTCTCTCTCTGTGCCTTGAGGACTGACAATGAGCTTGTCAACACCCGGGATCACTTGACCTTGTGACCACACCCTGTTACCTGACCTTGTGACCACACCCTGTTACCTTGTGATCTCATCTTTGAATTTTTTTTTTTAAGTTAAAATCTCAGTCCTAGCATGGTCTTCCTTATAGGATAAGGCACACGCATGGGATTTCCTTTCATTCCTTGAGTTACAGTGTTCTTCTAGACTAGGTTCTTTGTCTTTTTCATTTTATGTTTTCTCCTCCTCTGTGGCGTATTTACAGCTGCCAAGGAGTTCTCTTTTTCATTCCATGGTTATCACGAAACACTTGTCCAGAATTCAGCTCCTTTCCACTAGGACCTATTTGTTTCTCTCTAAGCAACAAATGGGTATTCCCAGTCCTGGCCAGTTGTTTCTTTTTAATTCTGTTTTTGCTTTTGTTTGGGTAGACCTCGCGAGCTCAAGTGGAGAAGCTGAAACAGAAGAACAGAGGGGCCTTACTTGAGGCTGGGAGCGGCCCTCCTCAGATGGGATCGCGAATGTCTCCGGATTTTGACAGATGGCTGCTTAAACAGTGTTTGTGGCAGCAGTGTAGTGGTGAAGTGTCCTGTGGCCTTGGCAGACAATCCGAGAGCTCTGCATTCCTGTGGGAGCCTGGAACCTTTCCTCCCTCAGGGGGGTTCCTCCTTGCTTGTTCATTTCTTAAGCAATTCTTCCACTACTCCAGTCAAAAGCGAGAGAAAGGAAGAAGTCCTTTGCTTCACTTCTCTCCAATTTGAGGACGGTGAATGGGAATTCTAGGGCTTCTGCAGTCTCCCTGTGATTGCGATGCGATAGCCGCCAAACGTCCCTTCCCCTGGGCACAGTGACTACACCTCCCAGCCTCACTGGCAGTTAAGGAGGCCCTGTCTCAGAGCTCTTCTGACCAAGTCAGCCACGTCTAAGATGACTCAATAACAAGTTACTTGCGATTTTTGAACTTTCTTCTCCTTCGTGGAGAGGACCCTGAGGACCTGGAGGAAGAAGGATCCATAGACGGAAAAAGCCTGGAAGAACTTCCGTGGAGTAACCATGTTGATATGTAATGAGTAAGAAGGAAACACGTAATATATTAAACACCGAGGTTGTTACATTGCATTTTCAGCAATTACCCTACCCTGAATAATTTACTCACCAGTATTGCTCCTTAAATCTTGGAGCTGTGGTTCAGATACATGCCATATCACACTACAGTATTTTAATTCTTTCCTTGCTGCCACGTGGGGGAATATCTAGGGCATTTGAGTATTTTCCCTTTCCTTATTTTATTCTACTAGTGATCTATTTTTTTGTTTAGTTGCCAGTTTTTACTAGTTTTTGTTTATTGTTTTAGAGATAAACCCATGTCAGGCAGATATTGTTACCTGAAAGTGACTCAGCATATTTTTAAAAAATCTGTTCTAACCATTTTTCCATTCTATTTTGCACTACATGTAGGTAATTACAAGCCTGTTTCTTCTCTAGACTGTAAGTTTCATGGCTTCAAGAATGATGACCTAGTTTTCTGGTGACTCTTGTGGGTGCCACAGCATCTGGTTCATGGTGGTGGGGGCTTAGTCACTAAGTCATGTCCGACTCTTGCAACCCCATGGACTGTAGCCTGCTAGGTTCCTCTGTCCACAAGATCCTCCAGACGAGAACTGAAATGGGTTGCCATTTCCTTCTCCATGGTTCACAGTAGGCACCCAATATTTTTTGACTAATAGGTATACTTGTCACCTATAAGACAGGATGACTGAATTTGGAATTCTGTCTGCAAGTTGCAGCTGGAGGTAAATATAACTGGACTCAGCATTGAGGGAAAAATATTAAGTATAAGCTGTAAATAAATCTTTTGGTGGCCATACAGATGACTCTGTCAAAAAAGCTCAACAATTCATCATTTTACCTGCAATAAGAAAAAGTACGCACAGTCTATTGAAGTGCCAGATTCCTTGTCAATTATATAGAAGTAATCCACAAATCTAATTTTGAGAATATCAACAGGAACTCAGTAAAAGTTTTAGAACTGTTAATGTTGTTCAAACACAGGTAGGTCAGCTTTGTTGTCTACTGACGTACACACAGTATGAGACAAGTCTCTCAATAAACCTTCAATGATATAATCCAAATTTTCCTTTACAGGGTGAAACTTTATTACTTTAGAAGTTCATTGATAGTTTCAAGCACTTAACTCTAAATTCTAAAAACCAACAGACCCCTAGAGGAATAATGAGATGCCTAAATGGGATCAAATGCCAGGTTGCCATTTTTGGCCTTTTCCTGGACTTCCTGAAATAGTCCATCCAAAATCCCCATCCAGGAACAGAAGTTCAAGCCCATGGATGGTAGTCACTGGAATCTGAAGTTCATATATAAAACAAGGTCTGCCTTCATTTCTCTTTCCTATCTATATATCTAACATTCCATTAAGTGAAACATGTTGTCTTCTTCCAGCTGTTATTCCCAAATTCATGTCTTCTCTGAGTTCTAGACCCAACTGAATACTACATGTCACCAGGGGATGCCCCATAGGCACCAAGGCTAAGGCTAAGTCACTTCGGTCGTGTCCGACTTTGTGCGACCCCACAGACGGCAGCCCATCAGGCTCCGCCATCCCTGGGATTCTCCAGGCAAGAACACTGGAGTGGGTTGCCACTTCCTTCTCCAATGCATGAAAGTGAAAAGTGAAAGTGAAGTTGCTCAGTCATGTCTGACCCTCAGCGACCCCATAAACTGCAGCCTTCCAAGTCCACTGGAAAGCTTAACAAGTCCACTGTAGTCTGAGCCTCTAAAGAATCTTTCTATGTGGAAAAATGGATAAGACGTTGTTTGTGACTGTGAAAAACTGGAAACATCCTAAGAAAATGGACAAGTAGATTGTGGCAAAATCAGACAAAAGAAAACTATGGAGTATTTATAAAATTTTAAAACATGCCTGCCAAAACTATGTATGATTTATGGACATAAGTGTATTAAAAATATAAAAACACGCATGAGAATTGGAGAAGGAAATGGCAACCCACTCCAGTACTCTTGCCTGGAGAGTCCCGTGGACAGAGGAGCCTGGTGGGCTACTGTCCATAGGGCCGCACAGAGTCGGACACGACTGAAACAACTTAGCATGCGTGCATGAGAATAAAAACATCACATTCATGAGAATGGTTCTTTCTGGAAAGGAAGGCAAAGGGATGGAATCAGCAAATATGGATGGGAAATCATGATTTATGAGTGGAAGGAGGATCCATGGGGGTTATGTTTGCACTAAAGTAATTTGTATATGTGTAAAATCTCTAAAACTTACATGAAAAATGTTAAAACTTAGGAAATAAACATAAAGAGAAAAAAGAAGTGGAATAAAGTAAGATGAAACCTGGGATAAGATTAGTAAGCAAAACACCTACTGTACATGATCAACCACTCAGCAAAAATTATTCTAACTCTAGAACATTTACTGAAACAATTTCATTTAAACTGTGTTCTAAATTTTAGGAAGTAAGTCCTCTCATGCAGACTATGGCAGTGTATTCAAAAATTTCATAACCTCCAACTTTGGGGATTTCAGCAACGATCGCAGCCCTATCCCTTATCCAAAGAAGAGTGAAAACCACCCCTCTGCCTCGGTGTCCCACCTGCAGTGTAGACGGCAAGAGGGGTGAAGCAGCTTGTCTGGCTGACGTATTTCTGAGTTAGTCTGACAGAGAAGCATAAAGTGCATCTCTAAAAGCAAATGGAGTTATATTGTCATAAATAGGTAAAAGCTCTGGTTGGGGCACAGCAAGCACCCCACCCAAGGAATCACTCCAGGCTGCTCTCTCTGCCAGAAATAATCCAGGGCCTTTTGTGTCAAAGGAAGCCATGACTTTTTCTACTCCCAAGCAGCAAGAGCACGCCTCTGCTCTGTTGGCTGTGAGGAAACTTCCTAAGATAGAGGAAAAAGGGGAAAAAATAGAGCAAGCATGTGGACTCTGAGGAGAAAAAAATATAGGTCATGTTTTTGTCTCCTTCTGCTCATCTTTGGAGAAATGAAATCCACTTTGAATCAACTAGGGATTTAACCTCCTTCAAAGGAGGCCAAGATTTTATCATAATATAAAACCTGACGCAATTGCAGTTGAATTTAAACCAGAGTTGCTGTTGGTCTTTGTTTTTCCCGGAAGCTCTGACAGACACCAGTGCCCATAAGCAATGAGCAATATAAAAAAAAGGTATTCTTTCTTTGCAATAGGTCAGGATGCTTTGCTTCCTCATCTTTTCCCAATAGCCAGTAGGCTTGGCAATGGTTGCGCAGTGAGGTCTTACCGTAGGGGTACCCCAACCCTCGAGGAAGACGTTCAGACTCACAAATCTCTCTTGCTCAATTCCTGACATCCAGGGTAAATGGGATCTGAGGCCTCAAGGAAGTGTTGCCACCACCCCAGCTTCCAGAGTCTAGAGATAGGAAGCTTTCTGCACTGAGGACCCTGTCACACACCCCCTCCTCCTTCCACAGAGAGTGGAGGGAGCGATATCTCCATTTAGAAACAAATCACCCAGATTGGGAAGACATCTATTTACATCCCAAACTCCTTCCAGCCTAGCTTGTGTAACAAAAATGAATGTGACACCCTCGGGGAGGATCGTTCCTGCCGCAAGGACTCCCCGGAAGTAGAGAGTGAAAGCTGGTCGCTCAGTCATGTGCCAGTCTTTGCAATCCCGTGGACTTACAGCCCGCCCGGCAACTCTGACCATGGAACTCTCCAGGCAGGAATACTGGAGTGGGTTGCCAATTCTTTCTCCAGGGGATCTTCCTGACCCAGGGATTGAATACAGTTTTCCTGCATTGCAGGCAAATTCTTTACCATTTGAGACACAAGAGATGCCCTCCAGAGAGTTGACATTTATTCAGAAGACCACACATACCAGAGATGGCATGCACAAGGGTTCACTGGCTTGATCACTGATCAACCCACAAGTGTGCTAGTGAGCATAATGAATAATACAAATGGATTGCCATTGGTGAACTCAATGTCTTGTTAACCAGCATGATGGACATTAGACACGAGCTTCCCTTAGTGAAAATGATGGTCTTCAGATACAAGGGTGGGCAAGAATATGGCAGATATGTCCTTATTCTTACATGAACAGAGAGGTTTTTTTTAAATCTAGCATACCTTCTACCCTCTTTAATTCCTATTTGGTCCCAGGATACTGGTTTAGAAGATTCTTGATCATTTCATTCTAAAAAGAAAAATGGTGGGGAAAAAAATGTATGCCGTAGAATTTTTGCCTTAAGTGAAATTTTCATTCAGGGTGATTTGCGAGTGGACAAAAGAACAGAGAACCAGAATTTTATTGAGTTTATGGAACTTTGGATTTTAGATTTTAGATGGAAGAATGCCTTCTGAATCTTGTTTTCCTTCTATCTCACAGAGATCTGGGGAAGGAAATAGCAAATCTTACCACAGCTAATACTCAAAGGAAGCCAGTTGTGCACAGTCAATTACGTTTTAAGTCAGCTTTTAGCATAAGGACAAAGGTAGACTCAAATGATGGCTCAGGGAGAAAATAAAATTGGAAAAGAGTGAAGATATAACTGGTCAATAAATGACTAATGGGAAAAGAGCCAAACAGGTGGGCTTAGAGGAACAAAGAAAAGTGAAAAAATAAAAATAACTGAAGGTACAAATCCAGAATGGGAATGATAGGAACTATTGAAAACAAATAGGTAATATGAAGATATACATTCAAATCTTGAGAATAAGATAAAATCATGACCACATGCCCTTTCAATGTCAGAGGAATATTATCTGTTCCCAGGATCATTTAATTTTCTAGGAGAAGGTAACTATATTTGATTAATGATTTCTCTTGATTAGGATTTGTAATTTTTGAAGTTAAACGTTAACTTTAGATTTTCTCTGATACAAACGTAAACAACATCTGAGCACTGGAAATGGTATTGCCAAAAGGGCCATTTTTATTATTTGTATTTTTACCATTTTACCAGTTTTATTGCCCTGTAGGAAGTAGACAGATTTTATATCTAAATTTAGCAACCTTATTCTAGCAGTAATTCTTTCTGGGCCTATATATAATGAGATTTTCAAATTCTCTTTGAATCAGCTTTAACATTCTGCTGGTTCCCTCATTAACGAGTTAAATAAATCTTTGACATGATAGTCATGTTTTAATTTTTTTGAATTATACTTTGGTAAAAAGTTGGAAAAGTTGCCAACACATTTATGTGTAGCTTCCAACGGTACAGAGGCAGGAGACAGATTGTTGTCCTATTATTACTGCTCTCCAAATACCTACAAGGAGAGATGCAATGTGTTCTCTTTGGGTGGAAATATTTTCATTGCCATTTCACAAAGAAGAAAATTGAGCTTGAAGAGGTGAAGTAAATTTGCCCTCGTTAAAAGCACCAGAGAGTGTATTCAAAAGGATGTCGGAGTCTTTTCCCCAAGTTATACAACCTTCAGATTCCATGAATAGAATTAGAAAATGAAATTAAGGAGTCACCACAAAAAACACACTTCCATCTGAAGCGGCCCCTCAGTGCAACTGCTCTGTGTTGCTCCAGGCGCTTTGTGGAAACGTCTAGTGCAGTCTGGCCAAGGCTTCTGCAGCCTGAGGCTCAGCTTCACTGTGAGACATCTGCACTCTTACAAGAAAGCAGGCACATCGTATAGGCTCTTTCTGCAGCCCTCTCCTAAGAGTGGGATAAAATCATCTTAGCTTTGGTTCTAACTAGGGCGTCTATGGGGTCACTCAGAATCGGACATGACTGAAGTAACTTAGCAGCAGCAGCAGCAGCAGGGCATTTAGGGGAACAGTGCAATTACTATTGCAATTTTTGAGTTGTCAGAAAAGGAAAGAAAATACATTTAAGAAGATTAAAATGTTCTAAAACCAACATTCTCCCTGTTTTGAGACCAAGATTTTAAGTTACATATTCCTCATTTTTTTCACTTTTTTCTTCCTTTAAAACATGAAGATTAATCATGATGGACAGAAAGAGGACTGGGAAGTAAGAATTTGAACAAGACTCCCAAAGAAGAGATGCTAAGAAAGGACTTGTCGGTTATCAAGTCGTCCTTTCTCTTATATTTTCTGGGCACCCTATTAGATACAGCCACTTAAGAGATTTAGGGTCTATTCAAAAAGACAGTGTGAACATGGAGGAGACAATTCAATAGAGGCAGATGCTAAACGCTATGGAAATTCAGGAAGACGTGAGTCGGGATCGAGGGGAGCTGTGCCGGGAGCCAACACGGGAGATCCCACTCATGACAAGGTCATGCGGAAGAGCCTGACAGGGCAAGGCGGATCAGGTCTCAAGGGGTCCTCTGCTCGAGCATCTACCCCGAAACCAAAATCTGTCTGTTTACTGTCTGCTGTACTACACTCTCCTGACATTAACAGGGGCTATCCCCAACCACCTTTCTCTGGAAAATTAACTTAGAGCTCCAGTTAATAGTCTCCTGCGTACAAAAGGAGGGTCTCAGCTCAGACCTCTCTGCTGGCAATCCAGCTTGTGTGACAGGTTTATCCACACTCTTGCTACTACGCACATGATTGTTTATAACTTCTCAACCATAAACAGCACAGAGAGTTTGCAGTATTTTGAAAGTCTTAGTTAGCATAGGGTTTTTTAAAGATAAAAATCATGCTGGTGAAGGGTTTCATTGCTGAGTTAACAATTGCCACCAAGCCTCCATATCCTCAGGCACCTGGGAGTGTATTAATCAATGTAATTGGAATGTAGAAAAAGAAGTATAATAGTTTTGATGTTAGAAATATTGGACTTTTGAGTTAATGAAATATCTCTTTGTTATAAATCACTATACTCCTCTTTCTTTGTTATAAATCATTGTATCCTTGCTATGTAAGAATGTAACTTTATCATTTT